>QEPC01012655.1:1413222-1427318 GCA_003113815.1 Sphenodon punctatus | reverse complement strand
ACCCCAGGGATCACCCTACCTCCCCACCCAGGGATCGCCTACCTTGCGCTCTGGGCGGCAGCGGTCCGGCTCCGGCGGCTTCAGCGCTGGCTGTGGCTGCTGCCGGCTCAGCACTACTAGGCGTTCCAGTGAACTTCCGGGCTTCACCGGAAGGCCTAGTAGCGCTGAGCTGGCAGCAGCCACAGCCAGCGCTGAAGCCACTGGAGCCGGACCGCCGCCGCTGCCACCTGGAGCGCAAGGTAGGCGATCCCTGGGTGGGGAGGCAGGGTGATCCCTGGGGTGGGGGGGTGTTAAACCACCCCCCCACCCCAGGGATCACCCTAGTCCCTGCTGGTGCAGGCTCCGGGTCGCCGGCGGAAGTCCAGAGCCCGCACTAGCAGGGACTTAGAGATTTTTTTTAAAAAAAAAAATCCAGGCTGGGCAGGCTGGGTGGGGCGTGCCCCCCTTCCACCCGCAAAGCCTGGGAGGGGCAGGGGGGAGGATATTTTTTTTATTCCATTGCTTTCAATGGGGACAGTACCCCATTGAAATCAATGGAATAAATTCAGTACCAGTATACCGGATTTAATCCGGGAATCTGTTTTTTTGAAAACCGGTAACCGGTAAATCCGGTAGCTGGTAATTGCCCTGGTGTCCCACCCTTAGTTTTACAGTTAAGATGGTCTTCCCAACGTTTACCCTAAATATTAGGTTGTGCTCCTGCAGCTTACACCTAGGCTCTTTTTACATAGACACTCTAACACTGATAAAATGGGTGTCATGTTTTATTATACATGTTACAGGGCTGCAGGTGTGCTCTATAGGTGCCCTGTAACATATATAATAAAATGTAACACCCATTTTACCAGTGTTAGAGTGTCTATGTGAAAAAGGGACCTATTGGCTCTTGTCCCACCCTCATGGGCAGTGGAGAACAATTGTTCTTCATCTTCTTTATGGCAGCTTTTTACATATTTGAAAGTTAGCATATTTCACCCCCACCCCGGGCTTGCATCCTGGCACCTGATCATCCCCATCTTTATGAAAGAGAATTCAAACATAATAAACCTTATGTTTACTCCTGCTGGTGTCCCATTGATGGTCTCCCCTTGCCTCTCTTTCATGTCACACTCTCTTTATAAGCGGGAGGGGTGGGAAATAAGGTACCCCTCATTGTTTAGCTGTCTGGTGTTCACATTGCTTGATCCAGAAGGTGCAGCTACTAAAGGCCTTGAACTTGAGCCCTTTTCTGCCCCCAACTTTGAGGCATCACTTCAAAAATGGAATGCCCTGATTTACAAAGAGGGAGCATGACTATTTATTTATTTTATTTATTTTAATTTATTTATACCCTGCCCCTCCTGCAAGCAGCTCGGGCGGCTAACAAATTTTAAAAAGCAGCTTTTAAAAACATTTAAAACAGTTATAAAAATCTCACAAATAAAACAGGGAAAGGACAACAAGAAAATATAAAGAATAATAAAGAAGGGTAAGAGGATAAAAACCCGCTAACCCACCCTCCCACCCTCCCCAAAGGCCTGGGTGAACAGCCAGGTCTTGCAGATTCGCCGAAATGTTAAAAGGTTTGGGACCAGGTGAGCTTCCTCTGGGAGAGAATTCCAAAGGCGCGGCCCGGCCACTGAGAATGCCCTCTCCATTGTGGCCCCCCGCTTAACATGGGGGACCTCCAAGAAGGCATCCCCCGAAGACCAAAGGAGCCGCTCTGGGGCATGGAGGGCGAGATGATCCCTGAGGTATGAGGGGTCGAGACCGTAAAGGGCCTTATAAATCAACACCAACACCTTGAACCTGGCTCGGCATGCTATTGGCAGCCAGTGCAGAGCCCGGAGCACAGGTGTTATGTGGTCCCAGTGACCCGTCCCCGAAAGGAGGCGGGTCGCCGCATTCTGCATTAGCTGCAGCCTCTGAACCATGAACAAGGGCAGCCCCCAATCAGGTGGGCCAACACCTCCCTCGCTCTCCCCAGCACCATCACCTCCATCTTATCGGGGTTGAGCTTCAGTCTGCTCTGCCTCATCCATTCCGCCATGGCCTCCAAACACTGGGATAGCAACGAGACGGCAGGGTCTGGGTCAGCTGAAAAAGAGAGGTACAGCTGAGTATCATCAGCATACTGGTGACAGCGCACCCCGAACCCTCTCACGACCTCCCACAAAGGCTGCATATAAATATTAAATAATAATGGAGACAGAATGGAACCCTGCGGAATGCCGCAGGACAAAGCACGGGGGCAAGATGTTTCAGCTTCCAGGCTCCAGCACTACCCACTGGCTTTTCCCCAAGAGGAAAGAACGGAACCATTCAAGGATGGTCCTGTCCAGCCCCCCCAGGTCATGCAGCCGCCTCAACAACAGCTCATGGTCCATGGTATCAAAGGTGGCCGAGAGATCTAGCAGGATGAGAAATGTTGAACGTCCTGCATCCATCTCTCGGCGGAGATCGTCGACCAAGGCCACCAACGCCGTCTCAGTGCCATAGCCGTGGCGGAACCCAGATTGAAAAGGGTCCAGGAAACCAATGCTGTCTAGATGCACCTGGAGCTGGATCGCCACTGTCAGCCTGAAGGAGCTCTGTGTAGTTTGCATATTGTTGCCAAAAGAAGTTCAGCCAATAAAAAGTATCTGATCTACTTCTTTGTCTTCATCTATTACTGATTTATAAAGGAAGAGAAAAAAGTAGTTTTGACTTATTCCAATGTTTTTGTATTTTTAAAAGAAACAGGCAGATTAATAGTATTTCTTCCTGTTTCCATCTATTCATTGCATGGCTGAGATGTTTCATATTATCCACACCCAGTGGGCTAGGCCACATTGCTCTGCATGGCAGCATTCAATGAGTTCCCTCTTGGTGTCTTTTATTCAAATCTGACTGCTATGCATATCTATTCTTGCTACATTGTGAGTTTTTTAAAATGACAATTAATAAGACATACTTTGAGTTCAAGGGTCAGTAATGAGCCGTGGTGTGCTTTTCAACTGCTATGAAAGCATGCAGAGGGTTTCTAACTGAGTTTGGGAAAGGGGTTCCCAGCAAGGAGACAATGCAAAGAAAAGGTTTAGGCCCTGTGCCATTGGCTGGAATATCTCTTGGTAAAAACACATGGGCAGGTTTTTTACGTGACAGAATTGGTTTTGCTGGTGCTGGTAGAATAAGCTAACGAACACATTAATCAGAAGTGCAGCTACTTGTAAAATTGATCCCATAAAACCTTATGCAGGGCCCACTGAATTCTGTGCTGCTTTGATCACAGTCCTTATTGTAGGATTTGGTAGTTGGCCAATTTGTTGCAGAAATTGTTTCTGGCAGTGTGGAATTGCAGCCTGAGTTGGGAATACTGTGGATTCTGGGGAATGGCGCGCTCCTGCCACAACTGCCAAAAAGGAGCAGCCCGTAACTGCCACTGGGAGAGAAGAACCCCCACTGAGAGGTGTTTTTTTTAAAAAAAAAAATAACAACAACAAACAAAAGAAAACACAGAATAAATCAGGCCTAGAAAGAGAGATGCATCATGCTTTGAAACAAATGCAAAGCTACTTGTACAGCTATATTTCACAACAGTTTGGAAAATGAACAATGCCTTGTCCTAGGGAAAGCACTCCTAGGGAAAGGGATCTAGAGACTATTTTACACAAATAGACAAAGAACTCTTCAAGCTAAAAGTGAAATACAAGGTTCCAGCATTCAAGAGACACAATTACATCAGACTTCGCTGCAGAACAAAAGGACATCAGATCACAGAACAGGCAAAGTCTGTTTAAGGCAGTCTCTTCTTCCTGAGCTTTAAATAGGACCCAAAAGCTGATCACTGAAAATAGCTTATCTTTCCAGTAGATTGACAGATAATTTCTACAAAACCTCAATTTCTCCCATTTGTCAAATCTACAGATTTCCAGGTCAGATATAGAACTATCCTGCATCTGTAAATCTATACATTATTTATACTTTGCAGAACACCCAGCTGCCATTTTAGGTCTAAAAACATTCAGCAGTCTGGAGAAACTGACCTGCAAGTTCTTTTACAGACTTCCTGCTAAAAATGATTCAACCTCATGCAAAACCTTTGCTGTGAAGGTACTTATGGTCTCTTCTCTGCAAACTAAATCAGCTAAATGCTAATGTTGATTAAATAAAAGAATATGCACCCACCCAGTGCAGCAAATGCATTAGCATGTCTGAAGATGCTGCACCAGACCAGACCAGTAACAGTTTTTGACAATTTACCAAGATACGGACTCTTCAAAATAATCATTAAGATCAAGCAAGGGTCTACACCCAAATCATATGGAAAGCTGGCATTCACAGCTACCTTTGGGGATTCTCAAGTTCAAACAGGATCCTTAAATGGATTGAGTTGGCAATGACTTCATGCCACACCTTCCTTCTGTTGCTGGTGGCAGAGGTATGCTCCAGCACTAGCCAGCTATTGACAATGACATAGGGCTCATTCAGACGTGTGTTTAAATGGCACAGCTGCGGCGGAGGCATTGTGTGATTTAAAGAACCCCGCACTTCTGGGTTGGTGTGAATGCGGTGAGCATGCACATTTCCACCTAGCCCGAATTTTTGGAGCGCGGTTTGAAAAGCTGCTCGGAGCAACTTTTCAAACCGCGCTCCAAAAATTCGGGCTAGGTGGAAATGTGCGCGCTCACCGCATTCACACCAACCCGGAAGTGCGGGGTTCTTTAAATCGCACAATGCCGCCGCCACAGCTGTGCGATTTAAACACACGTCTGAATGAGCCCTTAGTCTTAAAGGACTCTTTTACTCTTCCAGGACTGGTGATGTTAGGAATATGTGCTGTATCTTTAAGAGTTATGAACCACTTTGACAAGAGCACATGTTGTTACAGAAATCAGTTTGGAACAGTTCTGCATGAACTGGAGACAGAAATTATAGGCACACGAGGAAGTCTGTGTGATCTAGACTCATCAAAACCCAGATTAACAAAGGCAGGAGCAGCATAAATCTGATTCTTAGCAACTTTACCCATCACTGTGCTAGTACATTAAGACTTTGGCCCCCGGTTTGCTGCTTGTACGTGTGGAGTATAAACAGAATCTTGCTCTCAACTCATGACTTTAAAATCTGTGGAAAACAAAGCAGGGTGCAAATCAAGAACTGACACCTTGGCATGAGAGGAAGGCACCAATTCCCCTCAGTTCCTATACAGACTGCAGATTCGTCTGGGAAAATATGCCTCCCACAGCTGTTCCTATTCCATCTGCCAGGCCTCATGGCACCTCACCAAGGAACCGCAACCTCCACCAGATGGGGGCTTCCTGCATAATCAGCCCCCCCCCATGTGAGTTTCTTCCAGGAGAGGGACCAAGGAAGATGGCTTGGACTGGTGCAAGCAGCACTGCACTGAATGCCTTGGCTTGCAAATGGGTCCCCAACCACCATCAGCCCCTATATAATCTGCAGCCTCATTGGAGGCATGCACCATGACATGGCACTGCCTTGAGGTGCTGCCAAAGTAGGGTTGCCACCTTCAGGTGTTTTTTACCCAACACTTCCATTTTGACCTATGGGAGTGTCGGGTTAAAAAACCACTACAGGTGGCAGCCCTAGCCAAAAGGCAATGTTAAAGGGCACCCTTTGGTTGTGGCATCAGGTGGATGTGGGGCTAGGGGTTGTATTTTGGTGGTGGTAATGCGAAAGGGGTATTGTGCCATTGAAACTGTAGTGTAGGTGGGATTTGGGGATAGCCCTTAACCCTCTGTAAAGGGGAAGGGAGTGGGTATGTGAGACTGGCGGGAGGATGAGTGCAGAGTGGAGACTTGTGTATGAGAGGTATAAGAGTGGGTAAGACAGGACAGGGTTGTTCCTCACCTGACTTCCTGGCCAGTTTTTATTCACGGAGGCCAGATTTAGGAAATAGTCTCCTAGGGGCCTAGGTGGCTGGATGGTATTGGGTCCCTGATGGTTGTCAGCCCTGTGGACAAGCCAGTGGTCATCTGGAGCCAGAGGGGAGAAGCAAAAAGGGGAAGGGGGAAGTGGGCAGCCTATTGGGGTCCTGATAGCAGGGGGAGGCATGGCAGGGGATGGAGGAAATTTTACTGTTGGTGCAGGGAATGGCCAGTGTTGCCTGTTCCCCTGTGCCCCTCTACCAATCTTGGGATATTTAGGGGTTAAGACAAGTGAAGATCCAAATCTGTTACTTCTGCTATTTAATGCAAGGTCATTTATAAACAGAATATAAATCATACTTCACCATATCCGGGATGAAGTTGTAGACCTTGCATATATTACTGAGACGTGGCTGGATGAGGCATCAGGACCAGTTTTCTGGCCCAGATGGTACAGGCCTGGTACTCCTCTGTACAGCAGCAGCCTAGAATTGGGCATTGAGGGGGTAGAGTGGTAGTGATCTGGAAGGAAGATCTGTTCTGTCAAAGGTATTTGGTGCCTAACTTGTCAAATATAGAGTATGTTCACTTTGTGTTTGAAGCTTGGAACAGACTCGAAATCCTGCTGGGGTACTGACCATCCTGCTGCATGGCAGACTGCATACCAGAACTTGCTGAGCTGGTGTGAAGACTCTTAAAATTACTGTCTTGGGTGACTTCAACGTGCATGCCAAGGTTGACTCTTTAGAACTAGAGTGGGACTTCATGATCTCCAGATGATAACTGGCCTGATGTATCACTTTGGACTTGATAGTCCGCATTAGTTTAGAAATGGGGGTTATGGTGAATGGGGGTATTGTAAAGAAGCTGTTGTTGTGGTTGAATCATTCTGAAAGCTCTGAAGCCTGCCCTCATATGCCCTCATTAGGGTCATTGACTATTTAAGTTGGTCTGCCCTTGGAGACTCATGGAGCCAACTGAATTCCAGAATGCTGGACCATAATGGCTGCTCTGTGAATGTTCTGGTGGAATAACATATTGACAGTGGCCATTGATAAGGTGTCACCCTGGTATCTGCTCCCACAGCTGAGATAGCAACGGTCCTCCTGATGTACAAGGGACCTGAGGTGGTTACAGCGGAATGATAAGCAGTTGGAGTGCTAGTGGTGCTCAACATATGAAGAAAGATGTGACCAGTTGTTTATAGATCTTTTCTGGAAGACTATAATGTAGCTGTGATGGCAGAAAATATGCAAAGTGCCATCTGGTGGAGCTGTTCCAGGTGGTGAATGGCCAAGTGAAACCAGGTTGTCTCTGTCTGGAACTAGAACCATCTATTGCCTGCTACTTTTCAGATTTATATTGCTTGTATTCAGCATGACCTGGGAACCACTATTTTGGATGAAGAGTCAGAGTTTGAGGTAGGGGAGGCTCTGTTTATTTGGATTACTTTTATCTGGTGTCATTGAACCAGAGGGTGTGCTTGGAGGATATGAGTAACAAGCTGTGAACTAGATCCATACCCATCCTGGCTGATGAAAGCCAGCCAAGAGAAACTGAAGCCACTGCTGGCTGGGATTGTCAACACCTCTCTGAGAAGGTAGGTTGCTGGACAATCTCAAATCTACAATCTTCTGTTCCTTGATCAAGGTACCAAACTATTTCTTGATGTTAACTCCCTGGACAGATAATGCCCTGTTTCTAACTTCGCTTTTTCTTTAGGGGAAGTTATTAAACAGGTGGTTGCCTTGAAGCTTCAGGTGCACATAGATGTTATTGGATTCCTAGAGTCATGTCATTCACACTTCCATCCTAGGTATAGTACAGAGACTGCTTTGGTAGCCCTGTGTCAGACCCTTGGTCTCAAACCCATGGCCTTGGGGGTTTGGAGTGCTGTCTCAGCTGCTGGTGTCACCCCTCAGGCCTGATAACAGCCCAGTTTCTTCCTCCCGTGTCTCCCACTCCTTGCCATGCCACACCTTTCCCCAGTGGTGTCCTATTACTCTAGTCCTGCCTCCCAACTTCCTGATTGGCTGCTAGTCAATACTTAAGGTCGCTGGTGGCCACAGGAAGTTGGGTGGAGCAACTGCTCGTGTGTGTGTGTGTGTATATATATATGTATGTATGTATGTGTGTGTGTGTGTGTGTGTGTGTGTTTCAACCCTGCTCCTAGTCCTAGTCCCTTGTGCTCTCCCCTATTCTGGCCGTAGCTTTTGATACAGTTGATCATGAGGTGTTGTTCCCATGGCTGCGTGACTGCAGGGATCAATGGGATCTCTCAGGTGGTTCTGCTCATTCCTTCTGGGATGTCCCGGAGAATGGTGATGAACAATCGATCATCATCCCCTCAGGACCTCTCCTGTGGAGTTCTGTAGGGTTCCTTCTCTTTCCTTTTGTTCAAGTGGGTCACGGAGCAAGACTGTGCCTAGATCTGGAAGAAGGTGACGTCAGTATGCTGATGGCACTCAAATCTATATTTCCTTTTCATCCAACCCAGGTTCTGCAGTCTTGGTGCCTACTCAGTGCTTGGTTGTCACTGGGGAGTAGGTGTAGATGAACTAACTTAAATTGACTCTAGATGAGATTGAAGGGATTATGGTTGGTTCTGTGATCTGAGGGGGGGGCACAAAGAGACACCCATCATTGATGGGGTCCAGACTCCTTTGGACACTCAGGTTCGCAGCCTTGAGGTACTTCTGTATTTGTTGCTGCATCTGGTCGTCAGGTTCTGATGAAAAGACTGCAACAATTTTTATCAGAGTCAGACCTGGCCACATACCTTCGTAACTTCAAAGTTTAAATGGTCTAGGCCATCATACCTGAGAGACCGCCTCACCTTCCATGCCCCACTGCAGCCTCTGTAATCAGCCAGGAGTGCCTCCCTGTGGGTGTTAACTGTTAGTCTTGTTTGTACAGCAAGGGCTCATAGTCAGATGTTCTTGGTTGCTGCCCCGATGCTATGGAACTCCCTTCTCACAGAGGTTCATTTAAGCCCGAGCCTGGGCATCTTCCGGAGGTGGTGTAAGACCTTCCTATTTCTTAGGGCATTTGGTGGGCAGGGATAGAGAATGGAGGGTTTGGTGTGTGTTTGGGGTAGGCCTATTTATTTGGCTATCAGTCCTAATAAATAATTAAAATAAATATATAAAATTGCACTTTGTCTGGAGAGGAGCAAACTGCCTGTCTGTGAATGTTCATAAGGGCTCAGCCTTAGGAGAAAAAGGCTCCATGCACCAAATGTTTGCTCTTTGGGCCATACTCTGCGGGAGCATAAATCAAATGTGTAACTGCATTAAAACCAACAGTACTACGATGATTAACACCAGATGGGACTGGAGCCCTTCCTTCTGCACCTGTGTTTTTTTGAATTCCAACTCAGCCCAATTTAATATTAACATTTTAAGAGAAGTGGGAGAAATACTCATTTTAAATAGGGAAAGAGGCAGCCATGTCAAAACCATTTAGGACAACACCCTCCTCTCTCTCTAGCTGTAGTTTTGTGAGCAGAGGGAGTACTGGCAATCCCAGCATAGCAGCAGCCAATTCTCCGTCTACTGCAGGTGTGGCGCACAGGTTGTCTATTCCCCCAGTCTCTGCTCAGCATAAAGGCACTGGGGAAAAACAGACATGAGGATGGTGCGGTGGCTCCCCGGCCCAGCCCAGGATGGGAAACTGCAGTTGACATGGCCTGGGTTGGAGGGGACACCAAAAAAACAGCCTGTGGCCAGAGAGCCCTCTTGCCACCCTCATGTCCCAGGTAGGGCGAGGAGATAAACAAATGTGTGGTCGTCCGACCAGTAGTGGTCTCTCCTTTTTCAGCTTCAGGCTACTGTGTTTGGATCCCAGCATGCGGCTGGAGCAGATTAAAAATTAGCACGAGCAAAATGACTCTCCTTGCTCCCAGCTCCCCACCATGATGTTCAGTCATGGCAGCTCCTACCCTGAGGTGGGGATGGTGGGGCTGAACACACGTGCTAGCCTGTATTGGCCCACATGGACGGTACTTAGCCCAGGCTAACCTCCTACCCACCCTGGGACAGTCCTGGGTTGACGGGAGGGAGCGGGATATAAATGTTAATATAAATAAATAAATTAAAGAAATAAACATCTGGTGTCATGTAAACACTCATGTTGGTAAGTTCCAGGCCACAATCACATGTGTTTTTAGTTTTACCCACTAGTGTTGAAAGGGGGGAAACTCTGTGCCCCAGGCTCTAGATGGGCAGATGCAGGAAGCATGGCACCACAAACCTATTTGGATGCCATCCTGTCCCCTGTGCACCGGCTCATAGCTGCATGTGTTGGGATAAAGAGTTGCAGAGGGTTCTGCACCCAGGGCTACTGGGCCTGTGTGAGGACTGGAGGGGTGCAGCTGCTACTCTGTGCTGTGGTAGATTGAATGATTCCCCTCCAGTCAGATTATGCACTCTCTGCAGGACAGGACATGGCTGCATTTCTGCTTGATAAGAAGTGATGCAACCCTTTCACGGTGGTTACAGACTGTACCCACTGAAAGCTGCGGGATGTTTGAAAAACCTCAAAACTCTGGAAGTTTTTATTTGTTGTTCTCTTTATTGTTCTCCAAGAGAGCCCAGGAGTCTTGGTAATTCTCCATCCTCTGCTCATTGCCTCTTGTTAGAAATGTGGGCTGTTGGCAGAGGGAGGGTGTAAGTTGCTGTTATATTAGTGGTCTCTCCTTTTTCAGCTTCAGGCTACTGTGTTTGGATCCCAGCATGTGTCTGGAGCAGATTAAAAATTAGCACGAGCAAAATGAGACACAGAAGGAGGTTTTCTTGCAGCTACTTTTACTAACTTTGTTCCTCCATGAAATATTCGCATTTGAAAACCCTTGCGGAATCAAATTCGGGCCAAATGAACATATGGAACTTGAATATCTTCTAGATGAGGTCATTCTAAACTGAGATCTCAGAGAGGAGAATTTCCCCCCCTACAGCTATATACATGCTGTCCTCAGAATTTGGTCATGACATACTGAATAAAACTATCACTCTCTTCTCCCTCTGTATAGTCTCAGATCTCCTCCCTCCACTCCGTTCTGGGAAGATATCCATGTCAATTTAGAATAGCTAACAGATTTTAATCTGAATTCAGGCCAAAACAATGTTTTGTAACTGCTTTACGCAATGTTTTGGAATCACTTCACCCCCTACACAGCTGATGTTCTTGAACATAAAAAAGTCACTTTAAAAAAAAAAAAGTGCTCCTTTAGAGCAGTTATTCCTGGTTAAAAGACAAGTCATGCAGTTTTTCCTTTTACTTTTATAAGGAAAAATGAATTTAGAAATGACAAAGTTACTCAATTTGGTTTAAGAAACAGAATTTCTCTCTTTAGCCACATAAGGACATACAAGACAATAGTGCCAATTCCATCTTAATGGACCGGCACATTCTTTTAAAGATATTTCGACGAGATATCTTAATGATCTCTATAGCCCATCTAATTTAGAAGGGCTATATTCAGAAATTATTGGTCGTGTATATGACTTATCACTGGTAGCCTGCTAGCAAAGTTTTATTATTGCCAGTTCATCTGATATTTTTTTGTAATACAGACACCTAATCCTTACGAACGGTAATAATGTAATACATTTCTGTGCAGCTGTAAGTCTTCAGACTTGGTTCTCATTTTTATTAATAACCCAGCAATTTGATCCATACAAACACAAGTTCGCCGACCACTCCCTCAAATTAACCAAAATCTAAACAGGTCCGAAGCAGGCTATAGATATCAGGTAGAATGCAAAGTGTAAGTGTAGGCACCGTGTACAACATCAAAACCCTCTACTCTCATCAGCCTCGGCAGATTTCAGATTGATTATAAGTGTCAGAAGCTGCCATTTACCTAACTACTAAAATCCTATTCCATTAGGCAAAGGAAGAGAGTTTTCAAAATTTGCTACCCCAATATCCTGTATAAGGTGTGGGGGAAATGTGTTAACAATTTTAGCAATGCAAAAGATCAGCAGTCATATGGAAGCCATATGCCCATATATTAATGCAATCCAACAGGGTCTATTGTTCAATATTTAGTATGCTGGGAGTTACACTTAACCAGGTTATTTGTCTGTTTGATGTAGTTTTGGTTACCTTCATTTTTCCAATCCACTCCACCCTTCCTTCTCCTCACAAACTTTGAATTTGTATGTACCCATGAAAGGAAAACAAATGGTTATGAAAATGAAATGGACATCATCAAAAGGGAAATACTACTGTTGTGGTCCAGACTATGTGCATGTTTGAATAGTTTCTGGGCCAAAGATAGGAGACAAAATAGACAAAAATAAAAAAAGAAGACAAAGTTAAAAAAGGAGGATGGGTAAAAGCAACATGTGACCAGCGGAACAGCTCCCCGGGCTGTTCTAGGGCAGAAAATCTCAGGCAACACAGCTTGGGTCAGGCCAGGGCACTGAACTGATGTGCCGGCAACCACGTAACATCCTTCCGGCCGCACGGACTGGGTAGAGCTGAGAGCACAACGAACGTTCAGGTGGCTGGCCCTGTCCACACTGTGCTCCAGCACCCCACCCCGCACCATGACAGTACAGCAAAAAGTCTCAGCTTTTCCATGATCTTGGTCAGCAGAGAGAATGGGGGGGGGAGGGGGGGGACATGGGATGTACAGGACAACTCTTAACCATTCTATGCAGGAAACATCCCCTAGGAAAAGTGGATCATGCACAAAATCTTTGACATTTTATGTTTTGCTTGGTTGAAAAAACCCAAGAGGGGAGCATCTCCGTCTATGAATGATGTTATTGTAAACTTGTAGTTACAGATGCTTAGATTTTGGAGAACCTTCTGCTCAAACATCTTTGTTTGTGAGATTCTACTCAATCATCTCGGGTCTTGAGCTTTCTTGCTAGATGGACCACCAGTAAATAAATATTCATGTTTTGGAACACTATAAAAGCCCTAGAGTGGCTATGATCTCCAAGGTAATGTGTAATTGCCTTTCTTCATTGCTCCATAGACAGATCACAGTTGTAGAATTCATATGTGCTCCCCAACCAATGGGGGAAGCATCACAGGTTACAAAACGTGTAGGCTGCAGTGGAGAGAAGGGAATATCCTTCAAAAACAAACACATTTATTTATTTATTTATTTATTTATTTATTTTCAAGCAATTTTAACCCGCCCATCCTGCCACAGGCAGCTCTTGGCGGCGCACAATATCGAACAATTAATAACATTAAAAACAACTTTTAAAACATACAACAAAGGGAGGTATAAAAAATCCCGAACCACCCCCCCCATACCAATTCCCCGCTTACCCATCCTCCCCCCCAAAAGCCAGGCAAAACAGCCACGTCTTGCAACAGCCTCAAAATGAGGGGAGATCTGGGGCCAAATGGGCCTCCACTGGCAGGGAGTTCCACAGCCATGGGGTGGCCACCACTGAGAAAGCCCTCTGCCAGTGCAGAGACCAAAGAACTGGTGTAATATGTTCCCGGCGGCCTAATCCCACCAGGAGATGGACCGCCACGTTCTGCACCAGCTGCAGTCTCTGTACTGTCACCAAAGGTAGCCCCACGTAGAGCACGTTACAGTAATCAAGCCTAGAGGTGATGAAGGCATGGATGACGGTGGCCAGGTCAGAGTCCGAAACATACGGCCGAAGCCAACGCACCAGATGTAATTGGCAGAAGGCACTCTTTGCCACAGCCGCCACCTGAGCATCCAAGTGGAGTTACGAGTCAAGGAGCACCCCGCACTCCGTACCTGGGGAACCAGTGGAGGGCAGACCCCATCAATGATGGGGGCTGTCACCCCCACTGCCTTAATCACCAACATCACCTCCATCTTGTCGGGATTCCGCTTCAGTCAGTTTGCCCTCATCCAGTCCCCCACAGCTTCAAGGTACCAGTTAAGCATCGAGACTGCAGGGCCTGGGTCTGATGAAAAAGAGAGGTAGAGCTGGGTGTCATCAGCATAATGATGACACCGCACGCCAAACCTGATCACTTCACCAAGCGGCTGCATATACACGTTGAACAGGAGGGGGGACAAAACAGAACCCTGTGGGTCTCCACACAAGAGGTCTCGGTGTGATGAAAAATAATCACCGAGTACTAGTGGTGGGACCCCGGACCCATTACTGGCTACCGGATTTACCGGTTACCGGTTCTACGAAAACCGGATTCCCGGATTAAATCCGGTATACCGGTACCGGATTTATTTCATTGGTTTCAATGGGGCGCTGTGTCCCCATTGAAACCAATGAAATA
>QEPC01012655.1:1327387-1353383 GCA_003113815.1 Sphenodon punctatus | reverse complement strand
TGGGGCTGTGCGGCCACACGTCATGCTGTATGGCCCTTCCCCTCCCCGATCCCCTGCAGGAATCAGGCTAGCACGTCTAAAGGATGGTTGACCTGATTCCCATCCGAATCCCAGACCGTGGTTAGAGGGAGGCCCGGCATGTCTGAAATCACCCAGTTCATTTGTATGAATGTGATAAACCCCCTGAACTGCTCTTCCCCCTGCATCCACCTGCACCGAAATTCTAATTTACATTTAATCAAATAAAGGTAACCTTAGCCCATTTCCCCCTAAGAACAAAGAACAAAGAACTGTTATCACTGTATGATTTGAACCAGCCTATCTGAAGGTTCTAATGTGTCTCTATGAGACATGAAATATACTTAAGCTCTTATGGCCACACCACTGGTTATTGTAGACCAAGAGCACATGTGTGTAACTCTCCTAGGACAAGATAGAAGGATCCCTAAATTTGCGAACTGTTCTTGATTGTTTGCTGTCTGTCTTATCAGTTGGTGAGTGAAACTTGGAACCCTGTTTGACATCATTACCATGACTTTGTACTGCTGGATCCAAAGTTACACCATCCTCTCAGAATACTGCATCTTTTTTCAAATGTAAAATACATTTTAAAATGCAATACTTAGATTACCTTCTAAAGATGTTGTGAAAATTAATTAGCTAACTATTATTTGTTCAGTGCTTCTAGCGCAACATCTCAAAGAGAATATATCATATAAACTTCTAGTGCTACAATGTAGCAGGATCTGCACATTTGAAACAAGTAATATAAGCATGAAGACGTAGGGCTGGAGCGATATTTTGTTAATGTGTTTTTTATTACCCCTGAGCTATCAGGTCCTTTAATTTTCTGAGATCCCTAAAGTTAATGATTTATATGAATTTCTCCCCATCTGTTCAACAAATTGGACAGGAAGGAAGAGGAAACAACCCACATTTTGTGATAGAAGTGGCACTCACAATTCTGACAGACGTTTTGTGTGGATATGCACATACTTATATGGAAAATATACACTCACAGACTTGCAAGCAAATGCTGTATAAACACTCCCCTCCCCTTTTCCATTAACCAAAAGGATGCAGCCAATGGTTCATCTTGTTTCCTCAGAATCAAACTCTGAACTGAATTTAGATGAATTCAACCAAACTGATGTCACTCAAGCTACACTAAGGCTGATTTTCACTTCTTGTATTTTGAGATTTGCATAGACAGGATATGCAGAGAAGCAAAATGTTCATTTACATTCACAGGGAACAGCATTCTAAATATACATTTCTCGTGGCTTAGCATTTATGGAGATATTAATTTACAATTGATGAACCAAATTTAGCCAACTGGTATCACTCAAATGGCTTCAGTGAAGCTTTGCCTACTTATAACAAAGGGTGTTATCTGTCTCTTATACACATCTAGATGTGTGGTGGCCTGCAGGTTAAACCGGGTCAAAGAGGAGTAAAGCAGGTCACTATCACATCTAAAAACACCCAAAGCTGATCTTGCCTTTCTCCTAATTTTGAAAATGAATTCTAATCTCAGTTCTCAACACTATAAGAAGGTATGGTTCAGATTTTGGTATGTACATTTGTATCTATGTTCATGAGAGCAATGCAATTTCAGTCGAAGCCAGATATTTTTCCTTACTATAGTACAGGATTTGTAGATTAAAATATCCTTCTATAAGAAATGTCCCAAACACTTTGCAAGGGTGATGTGCTGTTTATGTTTTTGTAAATAATTAAGTAAAAGAATGCCTGTCCCAAGCTCAGAGCTTCTCTAGCAAACTGTTCACTATAAACTTGATACAGACTTTAGTTATCAACTGCCTTAAGCAGTACAAAGATAGTGAAAATACAATAAATTCACTAACAAACCCCTGGAGTCATCAGCTTTCATCTTCCAATGTCCCAAATACCAGGGAGAAAGACTGGGTGGGCCTTGTTGTGGCCCATGAAGATTGACAAATTAATCATGGTCCATAGAAGGGAAACTAAGGGCACAATTCACTCTAGGTTTTTGCCATTGACTTCAATGGGTGCAAGACTGCAACCTAAGTTTCAAAGTCATAGACACTATAATGGAAAACACCCCACCTGCAGTGACTTCTTTTTCTTACTAATGGAAATTTAGCCCTGCTGCCTCCACTGGCCACAATCCTGGCAGTGGTTCGTTGTGCATCACTGTGCTCATGAGGCCAAGTAATGCTTGGCTTTCCCCCAATTTTCTGGATACCCATACGCAGAACCCCTTTCTTCTCATCACAGAACTGGAGCCATGGACTGGAGCCCAGCAGAAGAGGAGTCATCTAATGCTGCCTCAAGTAGCCAGAAGGTGGTGGTTGGTAAAGGAGTGTGATCATGGAGCTATCACCAACACTTATGCTATGCACCAGATATAGCTAACATGAGAGTAGTGGGAAAATAACAAGCCATACCTTTTTATGTGTAGCAAGTCTTGTTCTGTATTTCAGTTCACCCAATGCCCCTTGTATGTAAGAACATAAGAAATGCCATAATGAGTCAGACCAATGGTCCATCAAGCCCAGCATCCTGTCTCCAACAGCGGCCAATCCCGGTCGCATGGGAGAAGTACCAGCAGTCACAATGGGTAATCCATTCCCTGCTGATCACTCCCTGCTCCCGACAGTAAGAAGTTCCCATCTTGTAATCTACTTGGCTAATCGCCATCAATGGACCTTTTTTCCCTAAGAAGTTTTCCAGTCCTTTTTAAAACCCAGCTATACTACTGACCCTGACAGCCTCATCTGGCAAAAACTTCCATAATTTAACTGTGCGTTGAGTGAAAAATACTTTCTTTTATTTATTTTAAATCTGCCACCTGTTAGTTTCATGGATTGTCCCCTAGTTCTAATGTTTCCTGAGAGGGTTAATAAATGTTCCCTATCTACTTGTTCTACTCCACTCAAGATTTTATAAATCTCTATAATATCAGTCTTCTCTTCTCCAAGCTGAAGAGCCCTAACCTATCAAGCCTCTCTTCATATGGAAGCTGTTCCAAACCCTTGATCATTTTTGTTACCCTTCTCTGCACCTTTTCAAGTTCTACTATATCTTTTTTGAGATGGGGTGACCAGAATTGCACACAGTACTTAAGGTGCGGTCGCATCATCGATTAATATAGGGGCATTATGATATGTTCAGTTTTATTCTCTATCCCTTTCCAAATAATTCCTAACATTCTGTTTTCTTTTTTGAAGGCCACTGCACATTGAGCTGAGGATTTCAATGTATTCAATGTCCATACTGGGTGTCTTTAGACATAACATCAACGGGTGTCTGAATGTATGTTTTGACCTTGATATGAACACTGGTTTGGCCTTGTGTTCACCATGTGGCACTGCTTAGACACACAGCCCATCTTGGGGAAAATCAGTGTTTTGCTCGCCATCCGATCTCAGCACGCAAGTGTTGCCACATCATTTCCTGTGTTTTACTTGCTAACATGCCACGCAATATCATTAGACACAACACAGGCCACATGTTCAGCTGGAATATGTTTAGGGCTGAAGCGGCAACTCCTTTTTCCGCTCCGCTATTCCATTCCACCATTTTGGAATTGCCCGTGACTTTCTGCAGCTTTCCCACCAGCATTCCGCTCATTCCGCTTGCATTCTGCTAATGCAGAAACTGTCAGACCAAACATCGTTCCTCTACTTTGCAGTGCTGGTAGAAACTGCAAAAGATAGAAACTGCTGGAACAAACATTGTTCCACTGTTCCATTATTTTCGCAGCCAATGGAAGTAGCGGAATGAAAGTAGCGGAATGAACATCTTTATGGCACCATGCCGCTGATTGCGGAAGAGCTTTTTCCATTGGAAAAAGTCACTGCAGTGGCTTATCATTTCATCCCTAATGTAAATTGTTGTTGTGATGCAATGGTGTTCACATTAAAAGTTCAATGGATGTTTAACGTGTGACCAAATTGGTGTTGGGATTGTTATGATGTTTACACACAGTGGCCAATCACGTGCTTAGGGATTTTGATACCTGATCTTTGATGCCTAATGACTCCAAGGTCCTTTTCTGAGTGGTTATTTCCGATTTAGAACCCAGCATTGTGTACACATAGTTTGGATTATTGTTCCCTATGTGCATCACTTTGCACTTGTCCACATTAAATTGGTTAAATGTGTTAGGCCTTTCTCCCCCATGCTTCCCCCATACCCAATGTTCTAGAAACTTGTAGGGCCTAACTTCACCCTTAATTGTATTTAAGATTCGCTATAAGTATATCCTTCAACGTCATGAACTTCTGAACTGCTGTCAGGATAATGCCATACGGAGCACTGAGAGTGGGTTTCCAGCTGCTACGTTCAAGGATTGCCATATACAATAGCTACTTACCATTCCCTCAGAGTTCTTGTAGGGTCACAGGCCTTTAACATGAATCAATGTCCTTGGAAAGAATTTTGTCTGGAACTCATCCAGCAATGCAGACTTCTATAGTATGAACCACAAGGGCAGCTGCTCAGACTAAGACAATGGCAAACCAAAGCTTTAACAATAAAGAAGCTGACCTCCTTTTACCCATAATGCACTTGCCTTGCAATTTAAAGGGCTGTTCTGAGTTATTATACATCAGTGTGGAATTCTCTCCCTCCGGATGTCCATCTCATTTCCTTCCTCCTTCCCTTTAAAAAGCACCTGAAAGATATTTATTTTCTAGGTGCTTTTAAGATTACTGGTTCCCTCAATGTACTCTATCCTCCCTTTTTCCTTCCCCCTTTTTAAAGGCTTTTATTATTGTTTTAAATTGTCATTGTTCTATACTGTTTATATTGTTTTATATTTGTGAAGCACTCCATGTGCCATGAAAGGCAGTGTTGTGCTATATAATTCATTATTAATTATTATTATTATTAATTTATTTTTTCAGGGCAACAAAATGTTCGGTATGCAAATTATTACAGGGTGGTTACAGGATTTCTTTAGAGTGTCCTGGAATCAATGCTAGCTTCCTCAGAACTTAATAATCACAAAAGAAGTTTTTTCATTTCATCCCAACTCAACCCTTAGTATTGTCAAGCCCCACACTTAAACAGCTGTGATCACTTACCCACCTGCTGGGCTAAAGTTTTTAAGGGAGCATGCAGACAGCTAGGAGTGAATTCTTAATCCCTTCTTTGGCTCCTATGTAACAAGCATAAGGCTGCCCGCCCACCTGAAATTCTTAACATGACAAACATTTACTAAAGAGCAAAAAGTCGTTGCGCTAAATATGTATCCTGTAACCACCCTAGAAAGCACTGCAGGTACTTTCATCTTAAGAAGGTCAGTCCTAATTATATCTATCACATTAGTCCTTAGGGTCTGTTCTCACCAATTTGAATATGGAAGTGGCTCCTTAGGTTAGGTTATTATTTACTTTTTAGATATTTAGAAAAGACATTATGTATCCCTTCTGAACTTGATATTTAATATGAATTTTCTGTCCATAGAATGCTAGAAGTTTGGATGTTAATTTATAGTTAACCAATCTTTGTAACATTTTGATACTTGCTCTATATTGTTACACTATCTCTTGAATATCTGTATATTTATCTCTTGAATATCTGTATATTTATCTCTTGAATATCTGTATATTAATCTCTTGGCACTGTAAACTGTCTGATATTACTTATTCATATGGTTATACCTATAGATTGAATATTTACTGCATACCAGAAAGAAGCTTGTACACACCCCTGAGGAAGCCAGTTTTTCTGGCGAAACGTTGGGTCTTTCATATGCATCTGTGTTTTCCTGCACTTCAGTGAACAGTAACTTCAGTACCCAATTTGGGTTTTCATGTATTTTTCTCTTTTGTATTAAATTTAGAACATTTGTCCATTTGTGTAGCAGTACCTTAATGTTGTTTTGATTCTAATCTGGACCTGCCATGTTCTCTCTGGTTTCTGGCTTTCTTCTCTCCCACTTAGTTTTCTGCACACTTCAGATGGGAGCCTGAACATCAGCCCTGAACTAGTGACTTCAGAGTCCGAGAGAAATTGAGGTTTTACAAATCTGAATCTTCAAGCATGCACTAGTTCCCCAGCACCCGCTGTTTCCAATGGTGCACAGCCGACTTCCAGGAGCGGGGGTGAACGTCTTAACACCCACCCACCCCCATTTGAGTTTCTTTTCTCCCAGTCTCTGAAGTCCAAGAGAAAAGAGGCTCATCTAAAAAAAACCTGACAATCCAGTTCTCTGCCAAGAAAGTTACCTTTCTTTCAATGAAGTAATTACTGGCATGTTCCAGTTGTAGGTCACCCCACATTCCTGTAATGCAAACATTATCACCATCCTCAACAAGCATAACATACAAGTGTACTGTTCAGATACTGATACTGTTTGCTCTCTAAGTGCTCAGCATGATTTTGAAGAAAACCCATGATGTTGGATCTATGGGCTTGCATTACATCAGGAATGAGAGGAATATTGTGTGTGTGTTTTGACCAACTCAAAAATAATAGGGAAGGAGGAAAGATACAGATGGATTTGTAAACACCTTGCCTTGTATAAGAGAAGTATATTGCATGGATGCTGGTGACATAAATTTCCTTTATATCGTCTTATGAACCACTATTATTTTCAGTGCTAGGTTCAGTGCTATTATTTTCAGTGCTAGGTCCAAAACATACATTGCTTTGGGGGAGAGTGAGAAGGGGAGCTCTTCTCCCTTTCTTGGTTAAACACCAACTCAATAATGCAGCCTTTTTGGAATAGCTGGACAATTTGATCAGCTGAAATGAATAAGGCTCCCTGCAGAGGGAACAGGAGAAAGTTTGGGAAGGGCCTTTTCTCAGCTCAGTCTCAGATGCTCAGTAAAGCTCTGTGGATTCTGACTGAGATAGTGCTGGAATGAGCAATTTGCCAAAGGAGAGGGAAAAGGAAGGCTCATTATTTTAAACAGATGGCTAGAAACAAGAACATAGGATGGGGAATTTGCAGCTGGAAAGTGAATGGTAAAAGGGATAAGGGTGGTTTTTTTGTTATGTTCTGTTTTTTTAAAACATAATGAAATCACTGCTCAAATGGAGGGTGGAGGGCTGGGAAGCAAAGATGGGAATCACTGCAGCTGGAATAGGTCAGGCAGACAGAACCGATTTTCTCATTCTGCTTATTTATTACTTCAAACCGTGGCTCCAAACAAGGCTCATGGTGGGAATCTACAGCTGAGAACAGCAAACAGTGGGGGGATGAAGGATAGGAAGGCGGGAGGGGGATGAATGAAGGGTAAACAGGAGGTTTTATTTTGCAAAATTTGTTAGTCACTGAAATATAGGGTCATGTTTTAAAGAGAAATGAGGCCAGATTTTCAGCTATTGGTAATGGGAGCATCTCCCACTTTCTACTGGGTTAATGGTTTCTCATAAGAGAGATGACTTAGTGGTTTTTTTTCCTTTTGTGCTTGGGTATCTTACAAGTCAGAATTTCCCAAACAGTGGAGTCGGGACCTCAAGCTGGGTCACATCATCTGTGAATGGGGTCACAACCTGACTGATATTGGATATATTTTGCATGTCTTTGTTGCTGATTGCGGTCACAGAGTAATATTTAAGTCTCAAAATGGGGTCACACAAGCAACATTTCAGGAAACGCTGAGGTCAATGGAGGAGTAGTCTCACCAAAAGGAATGACTTTAAAGCAACTTCCACTTAGAGTCTGCAGTTTCCCCCAGAGATTTAAGGAAAGGGAAGACCTGTTCATTTTAATTTTTCTTTTAAAAATTGGAGTCTTAGGGGAATTTTTTGCAGTGGTCCCATCACGGAAGAGATCTTATGATGAATTAACATTTCTGAGTTCCCTGAATCAAATGTTCTTGCTTCCATGTCCGTGTCTAAGGAGGAGGTAGAAGACCACAAGACCTTGCTCTCCATCGAGATTGGGTACACCTCCTTGTGTTGTTTCTTCAAGCTGTTCTTGTGAGGCTTCCTGGATTTCAGGGGCCTTCCCCACCAACTGTCAAGAGGAAGGGCAGCCAATACATGACTAAGGCAAGCCTACGCATGAGTTCTGATGGAGTTGCATGGAACACACAGAAGCAATCGGGTTGGACAGCTAGAGACATCCACTGATCCTTATAGCCTCCTGAAAGGTGGAATTGGTGGCAAAACTCTGTGGAGTAAGTTGCTTTTGTGAGGCGCTAAGGGGTGCAGCTGTCAGCCTAGCAAAAGAGACACTCACCATACAGCATTCAGGTGAAGAAGGCAAGTCTCACAAAAAAGGTGTAGAGGGAAATATTATAGATTTGCTTGGTTTCCTTGTTTCAATAGTTTCTTCTACAGATTTATTTCCCCCAAGCTCGGACAGCTCTGCTAATTATGACAGCATATTAGGGCAGCTGCAGCAGGGCTTAAATGCAATGTCAGCATTCCCATTGTTATCAGAGGACAGAATTTTTGATGCTGTGTTAAAACTCAGCTATTGGACAGTCTGCCAAGGCAAAGATTATAATTCAATCAATATCATTTTTATAAAGAGCAAAGAAGCAACAGCAATTAAAAAAAAAAAAACTGACTAGAATTAGCTGTTCATGACTAACAAGTTAATGAGCTGCTTTTAAAAATGGCTCTTGTGATTGCCTAATCTGAATTTTCAAAGGTCAGACAGCAGATCTATACAGAGAACCTTTCACCAGAACCCCCAACACACCTGTTACACTCTATCTATTTCCCTAAAGACTGTGTCTCTTTATGATCTCCCCTTTCACAAAACCCCACCATTAAAATATAACGAAAAAGAAAAAATATATCTAAGTAGCATTAATGTATAAATAATACCCAGGAACATACTAATTATCTGATTCTTTTTTTTTTTTTTTGCTATCTATACTAACAGTGACTGGTGGCTTGTACTTCAGAAGAAAGGTCTGGTATCTAATATATGCAAGCTTGATTCAAGTGCGGCTGAGGGGGTTAAGATTAAGAAAAGGCCTGCAGCTTTCCCCTTGCAAAGCATCTTATTCTGTTAAGAAGTCTCCAAAATTGGATAAAACCCCCTGTACAATGGTTTCATAAGCCAGTGAAAAAAAGTGTGTTAACAAATGAGACAATAGCCGGTTGCAGTCCAGGTTCGGTCTGTGCAGCCCTCAGTCAGCCCCCAATCACATGTTTAGTGTGTCGAACCTAATGAACTTGCAGCCCCCTTTGTGTATTTCATGTACTTGTGGGCAGTCCCCAGTGAGAGCAGAGAGAGGGGCAGAAAGCAATCATTCCTCAGGTGGTCTAGAATTTCCATCTGCGACTCTATAATGCTGCTGGACCTGTACACGCAGAAGTGGTGCACACAACATAATTGACAGGACATTGGCACGCATTAGCTCACATTTACCCACATGATGGGCTCCACATTCTATGAGACCCTGGCAAGAGTGGGGACTGCAAATTCAGTGGGTGGAAGCCACAGGGCAGGTAAGGGTGAACACCTAATAAACAGGCATGTGAACACCCACCTTGTGTGAGCTAATGTGGGCTAACTTCTCCTTTATTTTATTTATTTATTAGCATTTTTACCCCACCCTTTCCCAAATGCTCAGGGCAACTTACAAAAAATATAAAATACACTTAAAATACTAAAATACGATTAGACAAAAACACCTGCTCCAATCCCAGACCCCCAACACCTCCCACTTAATCCCTTTCCCTGCCCTCCAAATGCTTAACACCCAAAGGCAAAGGAAAGGAGGCAGCTTCACTTGTGAAATAACAAAGAAAGGGAAGCAGTTTCACCATAGGAAACAAAACACTAGATACAAGGTGTAAAACAACTGAGGCAACAATTGGAACCAGTGAGTTGGATGAGCAAAGTGAATTCATAGGTTATTTATTTATTTATTTTAAATTTTGTATACAGGATGTCAGAAGTGGCTGCTCGGGATTCTGACACTTTTAAAGAGTGGGACACAATGGAATACACAGACCTTTCTGAATATGAAAATTAAGTCCTAATATCATCTTAAGTGTCTGTCTGAAAGTGTCAGTGGGGAAGGGGGAAGGGGTCTGTCACACCTCCAGGCACTCACACTCAGACCTAGCATGCCCAAGCTCTGACTAGTAGGGTACTGGAAAAGGTGCCTGTCAGGATAGTATGTGGGCCTATGAAGTCTTGAAGAGACTAGGCCCCTATCATCATAGGGCGCAGAGAAAGGTGGAAGGCTGGAGCCTGTTGCTTCCGCTCTCAAATCCCACTCACGTATGTTCATGCTGGGAGGGAGGTAAGGGAAAGGCAGTGCGACCTGGTGTGGGGAGGAAGGCAAGGGTCCTAGGAACAGCGAGGAGGTCAGGAGAGGGCACCGATCACAACTGGGGAATGGAAGCCCTGGGAGGGGGTGGAGGGCACCCAGGCATTCACCTACCACCTGCCTGCCACTCCCCACTCGTACACCCGACGGGAGGGAAAATCACCAGGACTCAGTCACAAACCCACAGACACATATCAGCTCTAGCACAGGGTAAGTATACGCACAAGCACAGCACAAGCACAAACACAAACACAACACAAGTATCGCAATCAAAAAGGGAACACTTTTTTTGCTCTGCTCTGTCTGACTCTTTATCCTGCTGAGCCACTATTTCCTATACCTACGGTCTGTTTACCCTTATTCTTGCCACATGGACCTGCCTGCTGTCATTCTCATCGTAACCAAGCCAAGTACGTGCACTTGAGACCTCGCATCTTCATGAATGTTAGACCCCTTGTCTCTCCCTCTGTTCCCCTTCCTAAGTCTCTCCCCCAGCTCCTGTCTCTCAGATTGTAAGCCCTAGGGGTAGGGACCGTGTCTATTTTATTACTTTGTAAAGTGCCAGGTACACTGCTGGAGCTATATAAATGTTTGTTAATAATAAAATAATAATAATAATGAATAATAAATAAACACTTAGCTCTCAGGCGGGGGCCATCTTCTCACTCTGATTACCGGCGCTGTCTCGGTATCAGCGCCGGCCTTTTAACCCTGTTGTTCCACCCCCCTGCATGCCTGGAGCCGTGTGGAATGCCGCAACGGTCCAGGTCCTGACCCTGCGCCTCCTGATGCACCTGGAAGTGCACACACGCTGCTGTCTGCTGGACCGACTGCCAGAGCAACCGGCGATACAGACGGCGTCGGGGGGCGGGGGGGCGGTGCCTAGTGGCACTGCAGGGATGGCCAGAGTGGCGGCAAGGGGAGGGGCCCCAAGGTACCGTGGGCGCCTCCCCCTGACAGAAAGCTACTAAATGTATTGAAGCCTAACTTTAGGTACTTCATTTTGAAACGGTGTACTTACCTTCAATAGAACACTGAGAAAATTAAGCAGAACAAAGACCACAGAGAAGAAGACTGGCAACAAAGGAATTAAACTGATCAAGTCTCCCATAAGCACCTTCTTTCCATGGAAACAGTAATTACAATCCTCCACAGATTCTAGAAAGACAGGGTGGAGCTTACGCGGGTCAGTGGCCCCTGCAAATTTTAACACAAAGTTACTCCCATGCTTTTTCCTCACTAGTATTTCCTTTGGAGACATTCTAAAGCCATTTCTCTGCTAGTAATCTAAACTCTATTGGGTCAGTATGAATGGCATACCAGGCCAACTGAACCTCAGGGAGACACTTACTCTGAAATAGTCTCAGAGTAAGACTATTACTCTGGTAGAGTAGATGGCTTGAAGACTAAGGTTTAATGCACTGAAAACTTAATTATGGTTGTAATGTTACCTATCCTCCTGCTCCCATACTTCTTGTAGATGGGGAATAATTTAAGGTGGCCCTAGAAAGATTAAGCTAGGATAAAACTCAGAAAAGAAAAACTGTGGACATTCAATAGCTGGAAAACAGCAAATAATTTATCTAGAGGTGTCCATCCATTTCTTGTATTGATAGCTCCTGAAGTAGAGAAATAGCTTGTTGTGTCATTTTATGGGAAGAATAAAAATATCCACTGCTACAAAGTTCTATTTTCTCAACCCTTCTGATGTTATTGAATGTCACACCCTGAGCCAAATTCTGTTCTTGGTTACACCCACACTACACCATAGATATCAGTGGGAATGCATTGGTAAAAGAATAATTTGGCTTCAGTAAATGCAGAAATCCAGTGCAGTTTAAAAGAAGAATGCAATTTCATAAACAAAACAAGAAGCTACAAACCTGTTATAAATGTCACACTCTAACCTGAAAAACTCCCACTCTCCTAAAACTGTAAGAGAAGCAGCAACACGGTATTTAGACAGCTGCTTAATAACAGCATAAAAATTCTCTGCTCTTTGAGTTACATTATAGTTTCTACATGTGCGTCCAGCTGGCTGAGATGTAGTCTTAGGGGAATGGAGACACTGCTGTATGCAAGGATTAGAACAAGTAAAGGCTGAGGGGCCAATCTGCTTCTAGGTGCACAGGGAGTGGAATACATTCAAATAGTAACGGGTAAACATACAAGGAAGAGGACAGGGGTGAAACTCAAAAGAGATCATCTTCCACACCAAAGTTGAATGTGTTGTATCCTCCTCCCAGACACGCATATACTCAAAGGGACCAGAGGTGATTTGAGGTCTGCATGTTTTGGTGGACATGGTCAGGCATAGGAAAGTGTAGATGGAATAATCATCCTCTGTAACAGCTACAGTACAGAAATCCCAGTGGAAGTTAATACGGCCTCGATAATAATGCAATTCTGTGAAATTGGGCTCTGTGCTTGTTACTCCTCCTCTGAGAACAAGCACAGCGTGTGGGCCACTCAGAGAGTTGGGAGGTAAAACACAGGAGTTGTCTTTCCATGCATGTGATCCAAAAGAGTTGACATTTCCCATGAACCTTAGGTCAGAGAGAGAGAGAGACCACACCTTCCAACCCTTCTGTTGACCTGAAACCTTGCCATTCAACAGGATGATCTGTTAGGAGTTCACTATAACAGTATGAACCAGTGTAGTGTAGCTGATAAGGTGCTGAACTTGGTCCTGGGAAGTCAAGGTTTGAATCCTACCCTAGCCATGAACTTTCTGGGTGGTCTTGGGCAAGTCACAAGCTTTCCGTCTTAGTTCCCCATCTGTAAAATAGGAGTGTGTGTGTGTGTCTGTCTCTCCCTGTGTTCCCCTCACCATTGTCCATCTTAGACTGTAAGCCCACTGGGTAGGGACCTGTCCTCCAAAATTTGTGACTATAAACTGCTGTGTACACCCAGGAGTGCTATAGAAATGGTGAGTAGTAGTAGACTAGTATATGACGACACAGAACAGTAAGCTTAGCTTTGGCCTTCCTGTGATTTTTAACATGCAACAGAACAACTTGTTCTTGGGATTTTTTACAAGCAAATATTTTTATATTAGTGCACACACAAGAAAAATGAACAAGTTTACAGGTCTGATCTCAGCCAGCAAAACAAGAAAGCTTGGAATCCAAGCTGCCACTCCCTGAACTTCCTCTGTGGTGCCTGTGTACTGAAGCCATAAAAGAAAAGTGATCTACTAAGAAAAGCCTGACAACAGAATGAAACTTTATATCATGTATCTGTGTAAGTCAATACAGGATTCAAATTTGCTTAGAGGGTAATGACTAAGAGAGTGAATTTAACTAATTTTTGAAGGCTTGATTTGTAATTACAAGATACAGATCCACCTTAGTCTGGAAGGTTCCTTTAAGTAATGTATAAGAATCTAGAAGCCACCTTGGGTTATGCTCATTTCTACTGGAGTGCCCAAGTCTATAGCAAAAGAAAGTTTGTGACAAGAAAAGGGAGAGAGATGGCGGGGTTGAAGCAGTACAAGGTATTTGCATTCTCCCTGTCCTCTCATTGGGATGCAACAGTCTTCACTGATAATCAATGTTCTCTGTACCTTGAGGATGGGATTGAGCACAGGATGTTCATAAAGCAAACATAAGCAACATTTTGGAAAAGGACAGTCGTTTGGTGCATGCGCTGGTGCCGTTCACTGGTTGCCCTTTTTCAAAATGGCGTTGACACTGCCAGCACCATTTTGGAAAAGGGCTATACATGCGCAGAAGACTCTGGCAGCCATTTTGTGCATACACAGTGTTTTTTGGTGGGTTTTTTGTTCACTGTGTGGTGGCTGCCTCCTTAATGAACTCACCTCCTCACCTGTTTCTGCAAAGAAGCAGAGAGGACAACGAGGAGTCCCAGTGCAGCCCTGGACTCAGAAAGAGGCAACCAGGTTAGTAGAAGGTTTTTTAAAAAAACAAGTGCGGTGGTGGGGGGGTGAGATTCTTTCTTTTCTCAGCAAGAGTCAGAGAAATTCTCAGCTTGGTCTCATTTGGAAGAACAAGTTGAGAACCTTGATTCTCATCAAGAAAAGCGAGAATCCAAGAAGCAAGTTTCAGGCCTAGTTTAGGTAGTTTATAGGTTAAGATAGGTAAATATGATATTGATTACAGTATGTAAATAGGTGGTAAGTTAACAATTTAAGAGTAATAGGTTATATGTTAAGATAGGTGAAACTGAATATGTTATAGGTTAAGATAGGTTATATAATATTATACATTTTTATAATAAATAAAATAATATAATAAAAATCGAAGTATAAAAATAAACATATAAAATATTTTATAATAAATAAAAATATCCTTTCAGAGACTGATACCTTGCCATATCTATGGGAGCTTATGACTTTCATAGGAACATTAGAGGCGAAACCAAAGTCAGTCTATTTTTACAAGGTTGGTACTGTTATACTGGAGCCAATTTAGGGTAATTTCAGACGTGACAAAATCGCCATTCACCACAGTGGACCACAGTGGATCCCCTGTGGTGGCGGCGAGACTGTGCACGTCAGTTTGCTCCTGGCCAGATGTTCACCAAATTGACCACGGGCCTCAGGGCCGGAACCATGGTCAGATTGGCCATGATCCAGGATGGGCCAAAGGTAACATCTGTTACCTTCATCCCAGCCCGGATCGTGGCTCCGACCGTGGGACGGGATCAGGTGCAGTGGCCACATTGGCTGCTGCGTCCGCCCGTATCCTCAAGAGCAGGTGGCTGGGGGAATGCGAGGGGGTGGGGCCGTGTGAACACACGTTGCACCACGCAGCCCCGCCCCCTCCCCACGCAGCCCCGCTCCCTCAAAGATCAGGCCAGCATCTAAGATCAGGCCCGTCACATCTGAAATTACCCTTAGTGTATTTCCTTTTAAAAAACCAGGGAAATTATAATATTGAAAAAACTTTCAGTCTTACAGAGGAGTTAAAACACTTACAAATGTAAATGTACAATTTAGGCTGCATGCACCCATACTTAGCCTCCATCATTCAGCCCCAATCCTCTTCCTCTGCAGGTTGGAGGCAATACTGAAGTTGGGGACAGCAAGTTCGTCTTCACCCCAGTATTACAGCAGACTGCCCCCTGACTCTCTTCTTTTCCCATATGCTTTCATTTTTGCCCTTTTCAAATGGGCCATGGTGGGTGGGGGATGGATGTGCACTGGCGGCGGCCGGAGGTGGGTGTGCACCCATTCCCATGGGCACAAACCCATCTCCACCCATGGCGAAGTGGCACCGGTTGCTCCGTGCTTGGGTGATGGGTGGAAGTGGGTGGCGCATGGAAGTGCGTACACACCACCACCCACCACCAGCGGTGTTCCCATGGGTACCGCCCCACTGCCGATGGTGATCTGAGGCATTCTTTTGGACACCCCCCAACCTGCACAGGTGTGCGAGGGCCTTAGATTGAGCTGAGTCCTGGAAGGCTGTATACGGCGTAAACAAAGTTGATTGAAGGTGGGATGTATAGATGGAGAAAAGGCTGGGGGCAGCCATATTGGGGGTGGGGTGGGGTGAAGTGTTTGTCGTGGAGTGTTTATGGAGGAGAAAACTGAGAAAAGGGTAATAAAAACAATGAAGGCTGCGGGGAAGCAAGGGAGGGGGTAAGTGAAGTATTGGCAATGGGTAGACAGGTGTTGGGAAGGGTGTGTGTTGGGAGACAAGCCTGAGAGATAGGTGATCTGCAGGTTTCCTAGTTTTCCATGACAAAAAATTGGAAATTCACTGATAAAAATCCTATAAATTCTCTGATTAAAACCCCCAAATCTCTGTTTTTCTGTGATTAAATGTAAATGCTAGTTGGCCACAATATATATAGGTATGAGTTAGCGCACCACATTTTATAAAATTATTTTCATTTCTATGCAGTTTTGCAGCCTCCTGTCCCACAAACAACCCTCCTCCAAAAAAAATATACAAAAAATATTGAGGTCTATGGCACCCCTCCAAATGCAGAGCCCCTCCCCCCACAGCATATGCCTTTAGGTTGCATCCCTTCCACTGTCCTGCGCTCACTGCCTCCTCCCTCCAGCCTGGTCTCAGATGGCTCTGCCAACCAGAAAGGGGGACCATATAGAGGCTGGCACTTGGGGAAGCTGCTATGGACTCAGTTAGGTCCACCTCCTATACTCTCTTTCTCCCCTCTTCTAGAAAACCTGATTGTCCCAAGTCATCATTCCCTTGCCCCCTCCCCCAACCCACAGGAGGTCTGTGGCACCCGTCAAAATGCAGAGCCCCTGCCCTTCCACATCACATGCCTTCAGGTTACTTCCCCACAGCTCCACTCCACATCCTTGCTGCCCTGCACTCGCTGTGTCCTCCCAAACCTGTAAGCTTTTGCCATTTTCTTCAAAATTCTCTGGAAAAAGGCAAATTTTTCTCTGGAAAAAAGCAAATTCTCTGTTTTTCTCTGGTTTTCCGTCACAAAGAGAAAACTAGGAACCCTTATCCTGGTGATATGTATTGATGTACAAGGTTTGGGAACAGGCAGAGTTAGGGAGTAATGTTTGTATGGGGAGGGACTATTGAGATGATGGGTGCTATATATGAGAAGAGAATGCTGAGAGGTGAGTAATGTGTATTCAACAGCAAGGTTTGGGGAATAGCTAGGGGTGGGGGGGGGGGAAGTGTATGTTTGTTTTCCATATGACTTTTCAGTTTGTTTGAAAACAATGGGATATCCCAAAACAGGACAGGTCTATAGAGGAAAGATTGATCGGGTATGGGAAACATACTGGAGGCAGTGAGGACCATGAAGGCATGTGAGGGGCAGATTGATGGGTACGGGAAGACTGGAGGCAGAGAGGGGTGGGAGGAGTGTAGAGGGGTGTGGAACTTAATTCTTTCATTTTTGTTTTCCTTTTCTGGTCAAAATTCCATCTGTTTGGGGGTTTTCATAAAAAAACACGTTCATCTTAGTTCACTATTTAATTAATTTTTTTTTTTAAAAAAATCACTGCGTATGTGCAAAATGCCTGCTGGACCATTCTGTACATGTGTACTCTTTTCCAAAATGGTGCCTTCCCACCCACTTCCCACTCCTACCGTTCCCCTCTGGTGGTGCTGTTTCCAAGCAATTTTCCTGCTGCTCCTTTGTGCTGTCCTGACCACCTGTCAACACAGTAAACCACCCTCCACCACATATTTAGATAAAAATAAAAAGAAGCCAGGCAAGCAATTTACCATGTGGTCCTCACAGCCACCAGCAACTGAGCTATCTACATTTCTAACAATCAAATCACCAGCTACCATGGCCATCCTATCCCCACCCCCTTGGGCACATCCCTGGAGACGTATCCTCAGTGCGAGAGAATAAGACATTACCTAGAAGGCGATCCCTTCCAACCATTCCAGTTTGATGCTCTCCTTCCTGGAGGCCTTGCTCCTCCAAAGCAGCACAGAGGCTGCCAGCGTGGAGGTGGGACTGCTCTATTATGTCCCCGAAGGACTCCTCTATATACCTCTCTGTCTGCCTCAGTTCTTCCAGTTCTGGCACTCAAGTCTCCAGAGATGACATGTGTTCTCTGACAGCTAGGAGCTCGTTGCACTGGGTGCACAGGTATGACCTCTCTTCAACAGGAAGATAATCATACATGTTGCACTTTGTGCAAAAGACTGGATAGCCATCATTCAGCTGCTGGCCTGCTGTCTGCATCTCTTTTTTAAAAGGAAGGTAAGTTAAACCAAGTTTATACTTTCTGAGTAGCTGAAATCTGGGCCCCCTTCTTTTAGGGTTAGCTAGCTACTACAGCAGTTTTCACTGGTTAGTCAAATGCAGAGGGTCTCTAATTTAATCCAGTTAGGTAAATCAATTAGCAGAGGCGGTCTTATCTAAATTTGACACATATCTAAACTCATCATTTAAGGTGGAATAACAGTCACAGACCTATGTTGTTTTTAGCAGTGTGCTTGATTTACTTCCAAACCTCCTTTATGGACTACTGCTATGGATGGGTAGTGATGGATGGATGTGTTATTGTGAAATAATCCTATGCTGTTTGCATAAAACACTGATCTCGGGGTGCCCTCCCATATAGGTACAGTTTGTCTCTCCCTCTGTTCCCCCTTCCCTGTCTCCCCTCCCATTGTCTTTAGATTGTAAGTTCTCGGGCAGGGACTGTGTCTATTTTATTCTCTGTAAAGCACCAGGTACACTTCTGGTGCTATATATAAATGCTTATACTACTACTACTACTACTACTATTAATAATAATAAATAAATAAAATATAATTAAAATTAGATGTAGCCAGTCCTTAGTTCTGGCATTTATTTATTTATTTATTTATTTAGTTAGTTAGTTAGTTAGTTAAACCATTTTATACCCCACCCCTCTTGCCAAGGCAGCTCAGGGCAGCTTACAAGTTATAAAAAACAATAAAATGGGACAATAATAAATATTTCTCTTAGTGTTATTGAATTATAGGGTTAGAAGGTATTTCAGTGGCCATCTAGTCCAACGCTCAGCTCCCAGGCAAGATGCCTTATGCTTAGAGCATCAGAGACAAATGCTTCTGCTAATTTTTGACAACATTAGGCATCTTTAGACATAACAAAGATCGGGTGTCAAATTCCCTAAGCACATGTTTGGCCATTGTGTGTAAGCACCATAACAATCCCAGCACCAATTTGGCCACCTGTTGAACATGCGATGTGAACACCATTGCATCACAAAGACAATTTGCGTGTTTGGCAATAATGTTGTGTCTAATGACATCGCATGGTGTGTTAGCAGGTACAACACGGGAATGAGGTAGCAGCACTTGCATGCTGAGATCAGGTGGTGAGCAAAACACCGATTTGCCCCAAAATGAGCCGTGTGTTTAAGCAGTGCCACATGGTGAATACAGGGCCAAACCAGTGTTCATATCAAGGTCAAAGCACACATTCAGACACCCGTTGATGTTATGTCTAAAGATACCCATCCAATAACAGAGAATCCACAACCTGTCTAGGCACTGATTCTGTTGCTCAACTGTTCTTACAGTTAGGAGGTTTTTCCTAGTATTTAGCCAAAATCCAACTTGTTGCAATTTAAGCCCATTCCCCTTTGTTCTATCTAATGTGGCATGGCAGTGAGGAACAAATACTCTCCATCTTTTTTGTGGCAAGCTTTCAGATATTTGAAAACTGTTATCATGGCTTAATCTTTTTTTCCCTCTAGGCTAAACGTATCCAATTCTGCAAGCCTTTCTTCATGTGACACTTGTTCCAGCCCCTTTATCATTTTGGCTGCTCTCCTCTGAATCATCTCCAAGGTTGATTTGTCCAAGGTTACATAGAATGTGTAGGCTGGAGATGGAAATAAAGCACAGATCTACGTACTCCAAGACCACTTTCTCACGGGGCAATATGTGCAGCATTTGTCTCCGGGAAATATTCTGGGAGGCAAATGCTGCGCAGTTTTTTGTTTTGTGGGAAAACAAAGCTGCACGGCATTGCCTCCGATCATGTGGAGCTCTGTATCCTCCGCATGATGGGAAGCAAAGTCTCACGGCTTTGTTTTCCCATGAGACAAAAGCTGTGCAGCCTCTGCCTCCCTGAGTTTTTCCCAAAGCCAAATGCTACGCATATTGCCCCATGAGAAAGCGCTCCAGATCTCACATTTTATTAACCACATGACCATCTTTCTTGTCAGTCTAATAGTTTTTGCATGTGTTATTATTATTATTATTATTAGACATTTATAAAGTGCCAGTCGTATGACCTGGTGCTGTACAGAACATAGAATTAGACACGGTCCCTGCCTGTGGCTTACAATCTAAAAGACAAGGAGGGGGAGACAAGGAGAGGGGACAGCGGGAGAGACATGGGAGAAGACAAACAAACATTCAGGCGGATGCGAAGTCTCAGGTGCGTGTACTTGGCTTGGTTACAAGGTGGTCGGTAGCAGCAGTCAGCAGAGGAGGGCTGACAGTAAGAGCAAGGGGAAAGACTAGAGGGCATTGGGAAAGGCAGCATGGAAAAGGTGGGTCTTGAGGAGGGATTTGAAGGAGCGGAGGGAGGAGGCGAGGCGGACGTCGGCAGGGAGGGAGTTCCAGGCATGCGGGGCAGCGAGGGAGAAGGGACGAAGGCGGTTGGGCGAGCAGGAGAAGCGAGGGAGAGCGAGGGAGGGGACAGCGGAAGAGCGGAGAGCGCGCGCAGGAGCGCGTAGGGCGATTAGGTCCGAGAGGTAAGGGGGAGCTTGGTCATGGAGCGATTTGAACGTGAAAACCAGGAGTTTGAACAGGATACGTTCAGGAAGGGGGAGCCAGTGAAGGGAGAGGAGGAGAGGCGTCACATGGTCGAAGCGACGGGCAGAGTGAATGACCTTGGCGGCAGAGTTTTGGATCGCCACAAGGGGGGACAGGTGGGAGCGAGGGAGGCCAGCAAGGAGGAGGTTGCAGTAGTCGAGGCGAGAGATAACCATGGCATGAACAAGGATTTTGGCCGAGGAGACAGATAGAAAGGGGCGTATGCGGGCAATGTTGAGGAGAGCGAATCGGCAGGATTTGGCCACAGAGTCAATGTAAGGTTTAAAGGAGAGGTGCGTGTCAAAAATGAAGCCCAAGCTGCGGGCACGGAGAACAGGACGGATGGTGACCCCATCAATGCAGATGGTCAGGTCAGAGGGAGAGGAGGGGGATGGAGGAAAAATGAGGAGTTCAGTCTTGGCCATGTTCAGTTTGAGTTGGCGTCGGGACATCCAGGCGGAGATATCAGAGAGGCAGTCGACGAGGCGTGAGCGGATAGAGGAGGAGAGAGAGGGGGTAGAGAGATAGAGTTGGGTGTCATCAGCATAGAGATGGTATTGGAATCCGTGGGAGGCAATAATTTCGCCAAGGGACAGGGTGTAGATAGAGAAGAGGAGAGGGCCAAGGACAGAACCTTGGGGAACCCCAACCGAGAGGGGAAGGGAGGGGGAGGTCGACTCGGGGAGGGAGACATTAAAGGAGCGGTCAGAGAGGTAGGAGGAGAACCAGTCAAAGACAGAGCCACGGAAGCCCAAAGAGTAAAGCGAGTCCAAGAGGAGCGAGTGGTCGACAGTGTCAAAGGCAGCAGAGAGGTCAAGGAGGACAAGAATGGAGTAGTGGCGCTTAGATTTAGCCACAAGTAGATCATTGGTGATCTTGGCCAGGGCAGTTTCAGTAGGGTGGAGGGGGCGGAAGCCGGACTGGAGAGGGTCCAGGGAGGAGTTGGCCGAGAGGAGGTCTAGGCAGCGGGAGTAGACGACACGTTCTAGAAGCTTTGAGGCAAAGGGAAGGAGGGAGACTGGCCGGTAACTAGAGGGGTCAGATGGGTCCAGGGTGGGCTTTTTATTCTGTCTTGAAAGGTTTTGCATTATAAACACAGATTTTAGAAATGCATGAGAACTGTAGGAGATGCAACAGTTTAGTGGAAGCAATATTGTTGCCCATTTCTAACAGTGGCATCATACCTCTGTCAAGAAGTACAGAACTAGGCCTTTCAGACAGTTTGGAAGAGAAATCTAGTATGCAGAGTCAAGGTATTTTCTTAATATAAATGGCTTTTTTGTGTGTGCTGTATGCTAGCCTTTGTATGCTAGGCTGCAAATTACAGCTATCTTAACTTAAAAGCCAATATGGCTGGTTCACAGAATATAACTGTGCACCAACAACTAATTCGAGCAGAAAGGAAAAGTTGTTTTCCACTGCTTCCCCAAACATATTGTATCACAAATTAACAACTATGTAGCATTTCTTCCAAGACTGTACACTTGTTCTCAATAGTTGAAAAAAGAACTTGCAATACTGTGAGGCAGCACCACCTGGTGTCTACAGGCGAGGTGCAAAAACTCCACAGCTCACACTTATTCTGGTGTGACAATGTCAGTGCTGAGTGAAGATGGTCAGTAGGTGAACTTGGTTAGTCTTTTCATTACTGAACACAGAGATTAAAAAAAAAAAACCTCAGAAAAGAATAAAATTCCTTAACACCCACAGTTTACAATATAACTTAATTTTACAAGAATTATATATCTTACAAGAAAATATCTGAGGGAGTCACTGGGTGAAAACAGACATGACGCTAACTAACAACCCTTTAACCACCCTTGGTGGTCATTTATGCATGTTTCAGGGCTGCATAGGGCACCAATACAGCCCTGCAACGTGCATAAATAACCACCAAGGGTGGTAGTGTCATATCTGTTTTCACTGCTATAGGTTTTCTGAAACTTGACACCTCTCTTGATTGATGTGTCTTGTAAATGAAATGCAGGAATTTAAAAGTCCACTTCAGACAATGTGTTGTTACAGAATTCCTGCCAGTAGTAGAGTCCTCATTGTTAGGCATCCAATTGCCAAGACTGACATTAAATGAGGAGCTGGTTGACACAAACAAGATTTTATCATCCTGACTAAAGTTTTTTTAAGTAACGGAAAGGAAACTTCTGAACTCAGAATTGCTATTCTGGAGCTAATGACAATGTTCTCATTGATTTTAATGGGGTTGGGATTTGGCCCCCTATTAATGCTGTTTGACAAAGCAAATTTGATTTTCTTTGTCCTATGCCACAAGCATATTTACTCACTTGCAGTCATGTTCTGCTGTCCCAGCTCACAATGAGTAAATCTCTTCTTGTACATTGAGTAGTCCCACTGAAATAGATGGAACTGCTTACTTACACTGTAAGGCACCTTGAGTAAGAGTGGCAGTATGTCCATTCCTGCAGGCAATAGACTAATATTATCTACATAGTATTGTTACATAGTCACTCATTCTTCAGGTTGAAGTCTTTTCTGAACTGTACAGTACTCTGTCTTCTCTGCAAGGCCAGCTTTAGAAGCCTAAGGGCGTTTATAGACGATCCCGCTTACAAGCGGGATCGTCAAACGCCGGCTTTCCCCCCCACGCAGTCTCTGTGAGCCGTGTCTGCAGTTCAGACACGGCGCAAAGTGCGAGTGTGCATGCGCGCCCTTCTGCGCATGCGCACTCGCCCGGGGAACCAGGAAGTGTGGCGTAAAGCCGGCACTTTAGGAATCTGTGTCGGAGGGGGCAGGCGAGCCTGCCCCCTCCGACGCAGATTAAAAAGCGGCCCCAGCAATTAGACGAGCGCCAAGAAAGGCGGCTGATCAAAGGATCAGCCGCCTTTTTGGTCTCGTCTATAAACGCCCTAAGACTTACATTTTATGTATCAGGTGTTATAATTCAACTTATTAAAAATGGAAGGCACATCACAGGATGTTTTTACACACACATTTCTCCTGGATGTTTGCTGTTAGATCCTGAATTTTCTGGGTGTCTATATCACTCACTCAGATCTTAAACATCCAGATCTTTGAACTTCTGCATAGAACTTCTCCCAGAACTTTTGTGTGTAAAAATTTCTCCTGGTAAACTGCTCCAGGCAGCTGTGGTCACTTGGTTTCCATGGCAGCATGTCATGTCTACAGCTGTGGCTACTTTAGGCTGCCTCAGGGCAGTGTTTGTGTGATGAATGCATTCAGGAACTGCCTCAGAACAGTGTGTGAAAAATGAATCTGGAACTTACTTGTGGACTTGTAAACCCAGAAGATTCAAAAATCTGGAACTTTAACGTGTGTAAAAATGCCCAATGTGGCAAAATCAGGGCTGGCTCCAGGCATGTGCCACATGGTGCACAAGGCACAGGTGGCACCAGCAGTAAGAAGCAACAGGCCCTGGAGGCCAGGCTGGCTAAGCTCACCCCTCCTCCAGTAAGGCAGTGGACGCAGTCAGTCTCTCTGTACCTGCCTCACTGCCCACCCAGCTGGTCCTGCAGTGGAACCACTCCTGGGGAGTGGTGGTAGACGCTTGGCTGGGGGGTAAGCATTGGGAGGCCATGCTTGTCTATGGCCACTCGGTTGAGTGCCAGGTAAGGCAACCAAGGGGTGGCAAGTTGGGGAGTGAAGAACCATGGGGCAGCCTTGCTTCATCATGGTTGCTTGGAGTGGTGGGGAATGGGAATCCTTCCTGACCAGAGGGAGTAAATTTTATCTAAATTTACAAATTTGCATAATTAGGTGGGGCCTAATGATGCAAATTAGGCCCCGTACCAAGACTTCAAACATGGACTCACAAGCCCTGGGGAAAATACTGCAGGGTGTTTTATAATATAGGAACGTAGGGAAAGAGAAAGAACATAATGGATTATAAACTACTATTTATTTATTTATTTATTTATTTATTTAGCGCATTTTTACCCCGCCCCTCCTGCACACAGCTCAGGGCAGTTTCCAACAATAAAAACATTGAACAATATATAAAAACAGTTTAAAACAATCAGAGTTAAATATTCTTTAAAACAGGGCCCCGAGAAATACTAGGGGGGATTTAGTGAGTTTAAAAGAATGAATTAGCCAACTATAGTGTTGTAATTGTAAATTCTACTTACCACATCAAGTCTTCACCAGGGACATTTACTTATTTTTATTTAAACAAATATAAAATGACTCCCAACCCAGAAACCAAGCATATTTTATATAATTAATTTTTTAAGCTATTGGTGGAAAAGGTCCAGATCCATAAAATACTTACACACTTTCCTAACTTTATGCACCGGAATACTTCCAAATTCAATGACGCCTTATTGTTATGTAGAAAAGTGGTACAGAATTAGCTTATTTGGGAAAAGACAGGGTTACTAGAGGTTTTCTACTAAAATCCCAGGTACAGAAAGCTTTTGAACTAAACTATATGGTCACTTGTTACCATTTAAAACAACTGGGGCAACGATGGGATCCAGTAATTCTCCATCAGTGTAGTAATAGGAGACAATGGGGGAAGGGGGGTTAATAATGGACTAAACATGAATTCAAACCACTTCTTAAGAAGATTATTCCTAAATTCATCCCAAGTTTTGACATATATGCAAAAAGGTCATGGTATCAGAGTCTACTTACTATGGGACAAACCCATACCTACTTCTCTATTCTGGTTCCAACCAGGGCCAGACTCTGTGACAGCATAGAGGCCTCTAGTACATGACCATGACTAAACTGGAAATGACAACAGGATTCTGTCGAGCAGAATATGGGCCCACAGGACCTCAAAATGCAGGGAGGGCCTATAGAACAAAACATGGAACCATGAGTACACATGCATAAAATAACACATGCATGACATGTATGCTGTCAGGGCCTACAACATCCCCAGCTCCAGAAGGAATTTTATATTTCACTGAACATCAAAAATTAATTACAGTAACATTTTCCTTTGTTCTAATGTGTGTCAGAGTTGTAGGTGTGTCAAACATTCCTATTAGGACTGTGCATGAGTTCAAGTATGTATTTTTTGTTTTAATATTTGCATTTATTTGTATTTGTAATTGTAACTTGGCCTGCATTCAGTGCATTTTCCCCATCGTTGCTGTAAGGTTGGGGAAACCTTACACGGGCCTGTAAGGGGGAGGGCCACCTTACAGAGGGATCGGGGGTCAGACAGACAGATGCAGTCCCAAGCGTTACCCACCCAGGAGTGTACAGTACAAGGCAGTGCCTCGGATAACTACCCTCAGGATAGAGTAGGGCCTTAGAATCCAAGGATCCCCAGCCTAGATCATCACAGGGTATCTGGGTGGAGCGCAAGCCTTGAACCACTCCTGGGTGCCCAAGCGTTCGGGGGGCCCAGGTCCAGGGGAACACCGTGAGGGGGAGTTGGTGCAAGGGCAGCGGGGTGAGGACCCGTAAGGGGGACAGGGAAGAGGTCAGGACAACCACACTGCGGGCCCCAGGGCACCTTAGTGCAGGGAGGCCAGGGACACTTACCCCACGCACCTTTGCCCACTCGCTCGCACC
>QEPC01012655.1:1292412-1327319 GCA_003113815.1 Sphenodon punctatus | reverse complement strand
CTCTCTCTCTCTCTCTCTCTCTCTGTAGCTCAAGCAGTAGCACACGTAAAGGGGGCCAGTCTCACAGGCAGAGCACTGTTCACCAGCAAGGTGAGCGTGTCTCTGCCTGCCTTATAAGCCCCACAAGGGGGAGGGGGCGGAGCCGGAGGCGCTCCGAACGTCGGGGCCCTCCCAGAGGCATGCACTCAGGGCCTACAGCTGTGTGCGCTGGCGCCGCCCCAGCCTCGGCGTTCCGCGGCTCTGCAGGGGGCGGGGCCCGCTCCCGTGGTGCGTGCAGGGGCTCGGCCTCTCCTGCACTTCCTGGTTGCGGCCTCAGTGTTGCGGGCGGCGGTCCCGCTGGCGGCGCAGGGATCAGGTGCGTCGGGGGGGCTTCTGCTGAATGCAGCGTCGGGGGCGGCTCTGTAGGGGCTCTTTGTGTCCCGTGGGGGCGAAGCCTGACAGTTGCTAATGTGGAAAAAGCAGTGAACGTGGGTCTCAGGGTTATTTTGGCGCAGAAGTGCAGTGAGCTTCTGCCAGTTTGACAGGCCCATAAGGAAAGGAAAATGCAATCAACATTGCTGCTAAATCTGTTACCAATTTTAAAAGGGGAGCACTGGTTTGGGGGAGGGTGGAGAACACAGCTAGCTTGATGGGGGGGGTTGTTAGCTTGTGGAGGGCGGAATGGGGCATGGGTCTGGCTCATAGGGATCACTGGCATGAGGGAGAGTGAAGCATGTGACTGGCTTGGGAGGGCATGTGGCTGGGCTGGGCCTGGCTACAGTGCTGGAGACTGCAGTTCTGAGACAGTGGCAGCCCTTACAGGTGGGGAAGACTCACTACAGGCTCCTAAGCAGACAGCTAAACTGAGGCCGCTTTTAGACGAGACAAATTTGTGCATGATTGTTGAAAAATGCACGTGTTTTAATGCTCGTTTAAACACCTAAACCGTTTTAAATGCGCATTTTCCATGATCATGTAAAAGCCAAAACGTTTTGAATGTGGTTTTTAAATAATGTGCATGTTTTAAAACTGGTTTTGGCATCCCCCGATCATCAAAGGGGCTCAAAACCGGTTTTTAAAAATGCGCATTATTTAAAAACCACATTCAAAATGGTTTTGGCTTTTACACGATCATGGAAAATGCGCATTTAAAACGGTTTAGGTGTTTAAATGAGCATTAAAATACGCTCATTTTTCACCAATCATGCGCAAATTTGTCTCGTCTAAAAGCGGCCTGTGAGTCAGAGAGCAGCCCAGCTTGAAGCTGGATATGTGCTGCAGTTTGGAGAGTTCAGTTTGAGATCTCAGATATTATGTTTTTCAGAAAATGTTGGGTTCACTTGAAATGGAAATACACAGACCTAGAATTTGTATTTTGAATATGAAACTTGAAAAGGTCTTTTTTGCATTTCTTTCTATTTTGTCAAACCCCGAATGCACAGCCCTACTTCCTATGATAGGAGAGGGCTCACACTACCATTTTGTGTGGGACTCCAACTTCCTTGGCTCCAACACTGTTCACTAGCACATGGATTTCAAAATGGATGATGCCCATATGCTTCTCTGGAGTAGGGTCTCTGATTTTTGGTCAGTGCCATGGCATGGTGTAGCCACCCACATCTCCACCAGCCATGGAACCATCTTGACAAGTGGGCAAGGCAGTGGCTATTTTGAAATCTCAGGGCTAGGGAATGGAATGGAGGTCTGGGGGTTTCTGTTGCCTTAGCTGAAATTAAGGAGAGAACTGTTACCTGTGCCTCAAGCTTATGGTGTGCAAATATGTAACCTCTACATTCCCTGTCCCTTCATTACTTTTCTGCCCACATTTTTATATCATATTGTGTCAGGGTAAGAGGCACCCCAAAGAACATAGGAAGTGTGACATTGCTCCACCCAGCTTCCTATGACTGCTAGGTGGGCTAATAACTGGGCAGGCCCTAACTACAGTGAGAAGCCTAGAAGAAAAATGCAAGGCCCCAGCCAGTGTGAAGCCAACCACAGCTTCAAAATCTCCAGTATTGCCAGTTTGAATCCTGAGTCATTACACACTGTGCTACAGTGGACTGAAAGCTGAAGTGTAGTGTCTGGGTGAAAACAGACACAATGCCAGCACCACTTTAATATTTCTTATGCATGTTGCAGGGCTGTATTGGTGCCCTATGCAGGCCTACAACATGTATAAGAAATTTAAAAGCGGTGTTAAAGTGGAGTTAGTGTTATGTAAAGCCAGTGCAGAGGTGTAGTTACAGGTAAAATGGGGTGACTGAAGAGTGAAGGGAAGCACATGATGCTGTTCAGAACAGTTGTAGGCTTAATGAATAGGAACAGTGGCTGTGGCTTGTATGATTCAGTCTCTTATAGAGTGGCTTGGTACATACTGAATGGGAACTCACTTGCCACACATCAGCCCAATAAATGTACACAAGAGATTCCAGTCTTGACAAGCATTCCTGCTGAATTCTAATCAGCATGCTAATTCTGTCATTTCAGAGTGAGCTGGGATATATTTTGAGGGTCTAATCAGTCTTGTTCTGAACCTACTACCGTAAATCCTTTTGCTCACTGTTCACAAAGAGCCTGCCTCTTGGGATTTTTCCAGCAGCTTCCTAAAAGCGAAATGTTTAACATGCACTGCAATTTTCTGTACCTTCTTAAATGCAATCTGGAAAATTAGCTTAACAGCATCTTCACCTGCTGAATCTGTGCTTGTTAGGTGATGACCGTATGTGCACTCTGTACCCCTAGCCCCTCGGGGTATCGTTATTTTTAATGTTATGAATATCAAGATAATGGCTTAATAAGCTATTAAATTCACCTAAAATTCTAAAGCTCACTATGATCAGGTGTCCTGAGTCCCTGTGCGGGAACCCGTCCTCTGGGCAGCCCCCTAATATTCCCTGGGGGTGGGGGGTTGTCAACCACCTAGGTGAATTGGCTGGCCTGTCGTGGTTTGCGTTTGCCACATGTGTGCTGGTGCTGTCCCATGGCAGGGCTGTCCATTGTGCCCCTGCTGTGGGGGGGGGGGAAGCGGGCTGTGGGCCCCCACACCTCCCTAGCGACAACTGTTGCCCTGGGGGCCTTAGTATGGATGTAACAGACTGTCTGGTGGGGAATAACCATTGGTTGGACTCCCCGCCTGGGCTGGCCCGCCTTCCACCACTACTGGCGCCCCTTGTTGGTTCCCACCATCTGCACTGTTGGAGATGGTTGGGAGGCAGGAGAGATGGGCCGCTGACCATGCGTTTGGGTTGTTTATGGGCCATTTGTTGGCCGTCTGTGGTGCCCCTTGATCTGAGCGGGTGGGGTGCTGGCTTGGGTGTACCGGGGTCATGATATGGGTTATGAATGATGTGTGCTTCCTGACCCCTGCTGACTGTTTCCATGCACCCCATCCCCTGATACCACTCCCTACTCCCTTCTAGCTACCCTGGTTGTGTTCCTGGCCATACTCCGCCTGGCACAGATGGCGGACCAGCTCCAGCATGCGGCCTCGGAGCTCCATGCTGGGGCATGGCTCTACGATGGGATCAGTGAGTGTGCTGCATGTGCGCGGGGCCCTCTTCCTGGGTGTCTGTTCAGGGTTCCACGTTGTTGGGGCCCACTGTCCCATCCTGATGGCACCTTCCCTCTCTCCTTTAGTGTAGGCAATGATTGCAGAATGCACCAGGGAGCAGAAGGTGGTTGTGTAGCTACTGCTGCACCTCCTGGAGAGGGTGGAACAGCTCAACCATGGCCAGGCGGATCGTTGGGGTCAGGAACGGGGCTGGTGTCCCTATTGAGGGGGGAACCGCCCCACTGACCTGCACTCTGTGCTGCCTCCCAAGCTCCCTTTTCAGTATTCCGTGTTCCACTGTGTTCCCCCCGTTATTAAAGTTGCTTTGCCCCCTTCTCTGGTTCTGGTTGTGTGCCATGGCATACCGTTTGGCTCGGTCACTTGTGTGGGTGCCTCTTGGTGATTGTGGCATGGTTCGCTGCAAGGGAATGCTGATGTTGTGCCCCCCCTGGGTGTTTATGCTGCAGCTCTGTCGTTCCCTTTGGGGGTGACCCTGGTTTCCGTGGTCTGAGGTTTCTGTGACCTCTTGGCTGCCTGTCTTGGCTTCCTTCTGTCCCCCTCCGGCACTTTCTCGTTCCCACTCTTACCCTCTTGTCCCTTGGGCTGGGGTTCCATCCCTTTGGCTGCTGTCCTGGTGCCTTGCCCCCTCCCTGAGTTTGCGATGGTCTCCCCATTCGCCCACACGCATCCGTTGTTGGTGTGTGGATAGCTTCAGCGGGTTTGCTGGTGGTTGGTGTGGTCTGCCCCCCCCATTTGCCATTGCCTGCCAGCCCGGCTGTGCTGTGGGCTACCATCCCTGGGGCCGTGACTGCCTGTGTCTCATTCCTGGCTCGTTTTCTGGGGGAGATGGGATGGTGTGTACGGGGCATCTGCCGGGGGGTTGGGTGTTTGTGTTGGAGTCCCCAGCTGCTTTGGGCCTCTGCCTTCCTCCCCCTGTGCCCCTTCCAGGCCCGCCCCCCTGCTGGGGTCCCCCTGCCTCCTTGGGCATGCAGCACTTCCCTGTGTGTTTGTGTTCACGGTTGTGTGTGGGCAGGTTCTAGTTTGTGGGGGGTTTGTGGCATCCGGCTGTCTGGCTTCTGTCACGGGGCTGGCTGGGGCCCGCTACTGTGTGTCTCCTGTCATCCCTGCTCCCTCTTGCCCTGCCTGCACAGGGTCTGGTGGTTCATGGGAAGAGCTGCATGCCGTGGCTTCGTTTGCCCTCGGTCCACCACCTTGTGCCGTAGCTGTGCTGGGAGGGGCTTCCCCACCATTTGGTGTCTTGGGTATCCATGTAAATGTCATGGGTGTTTGATCAGTGTTTTCCGGGGTGGGTGTTTGGCTGCTGGGTGTGTTCTGGCCCCTCCCCTTCCATTCCACAACCCCCCACGGCACCGTCCATGTAAAGATCACCTGGCTCGGCGCCACCGGGTGTTCGCCCACCTATCTCCACCCACTGGGCCAGTGGCCGCGTCCATGTAAAAAGGCCACAGACATCTCCACCCAGAGAAACTGGGTGAAGGCATCTCATGCAAAAATGGCCCATGTTGCAGGGCTGCAGTGTTGCCCTGTACCATGTATAATAAAATGTAACACCCATTTTATCGGTGTCAGAGTGTCTGTGTAAAAAGGGCCTAAGTATCTCTGAATGAGGCAGATATAAGAATATAAGAAGTGCCATACTGTGTCAGACCAATGCACCATCTAGCTGAGCATCCTGTCTCCGACAGTGGCCAATCACTGTGGCTTGGGAGAAGCACCCAAGAGGTCACAATGGGGGATCCATTCCCTGTTGTTTTCCCCCAGTCCCCCGTTTCCTGATCCTGTCTGGCTAATAGCTGCTAATGAACCTATCTTCCAGAAACTTTTACAAACCTCTTTTAAACTCAGCTATAGTACTGGCCCTTACCACAGCCTCTGGCAGTAGATTCCACAACCCAATTATATGCCGAGTGAAAAAATATTTTGTTTTATTTGTTTTAAACTTGCCACCCATGAGTCTAGTACTAGCTGAGAGGGTAAATAACTGTTCCTTGTTTTAGTTCCACACCACTCATGATTTTATAGACCTCTATCATATCTCCTCTCAGTTGTCTCTTCTCCAAGCTGAAGACCCCCAACCTACCAAGCCTCTCCTCATACGGGAGCCCTTCCATGCCCTTGATCACTTTGTTGCCCTTGTCTGTATCTTTTCTAGTTCAACTATGTCTTTTTTGAGATGGGGAGACCAGAACTGCACACAGTATTCGAGGTCTGGTCGCAACATTGATTTGTATAGAGGCATTATGACATCCTCAGTTTTACTCTCTATCCCCTTCCAAATAATTCCTAACATTCTGTTCGCTTTTTTGACTGCTGCTGTGCACTGCGCTGTGGATTTCAAATGTATAAAGATGGATGATAATGGGGACAGTCTACTACACATACACACAGTTCTTCAGATTCAGCATTGACTGGAAAAGAAATACAGGAAAACTTTCAGGGCAGCCAATTGGTATTTCAGTCAAATATGTATATTTCTTGGTTGGTGAAATATGATTTAGACTCTTTAATTACATAGGTTTTCATTTTTTGCACAATGACATTGTTTCTGTTGTACATCAGGCAGTTTCTTTTGGGGTTTGAAATGAAAGAACACCTTGTTCCTTCTGTTCAAATGGCACAGCACCCACGTCCTCTTTTGTATGTGCATATCTTTATTATAACTTCTAAAACAAGAATGTTTTGTTGCAACTAGCATTCATTAATATAAATAAAAACAGCTGAGACCGTCAAAATGCATCGTTTTAGCTACCTCCCCAACAATTGTGCTGCAGGAAAGAGTAGGAGGTGGAAGGCAAAAGCTACTCTAGGCAGAAAGCAATCAGAAGCAGTGATGACAACTTTTGAAACATTAAACACATTCACAATCAACTGGGAGCCATGAGGAAAAATGTCAGTATGCCCAAGTAGATTTGCTAGGTATGCTGATTTAAAACAAACAAACAAACAGAGAAAACATGCAGCACAGGCAGTGTGGTAGGATGCTCTGAGTTAGTCTTCACAGGACCATATTCAGGACTAGCCAGCTACCTGCCACTAGGTACCTGAGGCCTCGGCAGGAAGGGGGAAATCACTTGTACTCTGAGTCAGATAGTCCAAGTGCTTCTAGTGAGATATGTGATGAGAATTGGACTGGTCAGGTGATCAGTGCTGAGGCTTATTAGAGCAGGAGTACAAATATTGGGAGATGGAGGATCCATTCAGAACCCTCTCCTAGAAAGAGTTTTCCACACTGAGTAAAATGCATGTGAGAGGTAGTGACCCCAGACAGGATGGGTAGTCCAGCCTGGTAAGATGGGGTTTGGACCCAGGAAAGGGATCAAGACCTGCAGGGGAGCAGACAAAAGGCTTAGTAATCTCTCCCAGCTGAGCAGCTCAAGATCTGGTGCGGAAAAGCCATAGTTTATCAGAGAGTCTGACCTTGGGACATGGTCCCAGAGTTGTGGGGATTAAGGGGAAGAAAAGACAGAGCTGCTGGTTCGCCAGGCACTGGGACCCAGGAACAGGCCCATGATGTCACTTCAGACCCTAATCCATGGGGGTGTGGTGTAGAACTAGTACCTTGTATGGAGGTCCAAGAGGAAACCCCCTGGAATCAGAAGGCCAAGGGATTGGGAACTGGGAGCCAGGAGACCCTAATCTGGCCCACAGGTGAAGAGCCAGAAGGGAGACATTAGGAAGGCAGGACTAAAGACCCCAGAACAAGGGGTAGCATGGCACCCAGATGGCCATGTAGTCAAGATGCAGGAGGTGGTTTCAGGGGCTGGATAGGCAAGGAGTCCAGTGCCACAGATCATCCTTCTGGAAGGGGGACAACACACAATACCTCTCAGGCAGAGGCCTGGCAGTGCAAGAGCTAATTCTCCAAAGTGGCATTGACTGCCAGAGCAGGAATATCAAAAGAAGCCTTGGCTCCCCAGAAAAACCTTGAGGAATGGTTTGCAGCCAGGCACAGCTGCAGGCAGACCAAGGGCAGAAACTGTAAGTCTAGGATCCTGGTTCTGTAGTGAACTGCAGTGGGGCTGTGTTGGGTTGCCGTGGTATCCCTTTGAAACAACACACTAACAAAGGGAATGATAAAGATGGTCTGAATGATAAACACAGAACTGTGCTTATTTTATGATTGGTTCTAGTGAGGTGTTTATATTTATTTTATTTATTTATTTTACACATTTCTACCCCGCCCCTCCTGCAACGCAGCTCAGGGCGGCTTCCATCAATAAAACCATAAAATACAATAAAATCAATACAAAACAATCAAAAAAATATTTAAAATATTAAATACTAAGTATTAAATATAAATATAACTATGAACAGGGCTAGACTAAAAACCAGACACAAATGGGTAGGGGACTAAACACCCCCCTCCCCACCCTCCCTCCCAAAGGCCTGGGCAAACAGCCAGGTCTTACAGTTCCGCCGAAATGTTAAAAGGCTTGGGGCCAGGCGAGCTTCCTCCGGAAGGGAGTTCCACAGCCGCGGTCCTACCACCGAGAATGCCCTCTCCATCGTGGCCCCCCGTTTAACACGGGGGACCTCCAGGAGGGCACCCCCGGCAGACCGCAGGAGCCGCTCTGGGGCGCGAAGGGCGAGGCGGTCCCTAAGGTATGAGGGGCCGAGACCGTGTAGGGCTTTATAGATCATCACCAGGACCTTGAACTTGGCCCGGCACACTATCGGCAGCCAGTGCAGAGCTCGGAGCACCGGTGTAATGTGCTCCCGGCGACCCGTCCCCGTAAGAAGACGAGCCGCCGCATTCTGCACCAGCTGCAGCCTCCGAGCCAAGAACAAGGGAAGCCTTGTTTAGTGCTGCCCATTAGCAAGATCATGAAATAGTCATCCATTTGGCCTGCCTCTTGCAGTACACTGTAAGACTGCTGTGTCACTGCTTGCCACATTCACTTCAGTGGGGCTAGTGCTAGAAAGGCAGCTTGAGGTTTTTGATGTTGTATTTATTTCTTGATCGCTGCTGATGTCCCTGGGCCCATTTTACTGAATCCTTCTCCTAAATCATATAGTCATTGCTCGCCCAGTGGGTTACTGGAGTGGCTATGGTGTGAAGTGCATGTTTCTTCATGACCCATTTATTTCTTCCACATACCTGTCCCCTTGACCTTCTAAACCCTTTGTAGCAGTGGCAGGAACAGCTGCTATAGCTCAAGCTGCTAAGCATTTTCTTTCTATGGCTCTCTTTGAAATAGCTTATAACTTTGCAAAAACGTTTCCCTATCAGGATAAAATTTTCCATGCTTGGTCTCTGTTCAAAGGTGAAACTTATTTGACAGTTTGCTCATAACAGAGAAGTCATTTAGGAGCAGGATATGAGTACCACAGAAATAAAACTTTCCATTGTTTGAAAAGAAAACAAAAATCAATAAACACAATCCTTGTGACTATTTTAATGGGTCTAGAGCCCAATTGGCCAAGAGCAGATAGCAAAATTTGGTATAGAAATAATTGTCACTGAGAAGTGCCCTTTGAGTGTACTTGTCAAACTTTGTTTTGACTTGATTAAGTTATTAGTCTTTTAAATTCTTTCTTCAAAATACATGTGTAGCCCAGGATTTTAGAACAGCCCAGTGAAAGGAAAAATTCCCTAGGTGTGTTCTCCTTGGCAGTGCGTGAAAGCCCATTGAAAGGGAAAGCAATGTGCTCCATTGTGTGTCCGCCCTAAGTGTATGCTATTTGAATGCCTGCCTGATTTGCATACATGTTCCAGGTGCATGATGGGAAGCAACAGAGGACCATTTGCCCCCCCTTGGACAACAGGGAATTCCTCCCCCCCGAGCAACAATGGCCTTGAACCACCATAATCTGGACAAAGCCCTGGGGCTGTGTGGTTTTGGGTCACCATAACATGCTGAACTGTTGGAAATAGTGCCCAAGCTACCCCTCAAGGTGCTGGACTAATGCAAGCAGGCTAATGAAGGGGATGGTTTAGTCATTCTGGTAGTGTTGGTGGGTTCTTCCTTTCTTGTGAAGCATCAGAAGATTCCTGGAGTGCTAATAATGGAGAACAACAGAACAGCCAATATCCTAGTTCCTCTGATCCATCCCCTTGTTGAAATCACTTGCTGGATCAGAAGGCAGGCTTCCAGGTTTTCTAGAGGGTGGTGCCAGAGAGTGAGCAGCTAGTGTGGGATGGCTGGACCTGATAAGTCCTCTGATCCCTTGCTGAACTCACTTGCTGAATCAGGTGGCAGGCTCCCAGAATCTTCTGACGATAGTACCAGAGAACTGCAGTAGCCTGTGAGATGCGACCTCCTTGGGCCAGGCTGAGGTGAAGATGACTGAGGCATGCCTGAGGATGCTAGTGACGGAGAGCAGCACATCCAGGGTTCTGTGAACGAAACATCTCCCAAATAACCGTGAGTGGGGTGAAGGGGTTTAGGAACACAGACTCTTTGCTGTGACACTCTGAGGGTAGGATTTATTTATTGATTGATTTATTTCAATACTTCTAACCCGCCCCCTCCTAGCACATGGCGTACAACAAGTAGAAATATAGAAAAATAAAACAATATAAAATAGAAATAATTAAAATTCATTAAAATAAACAATCACAGGGCCAGACTAAAACCCCACCAATCACCCCAAAAAACAAAACATCCTCCCCACCTTCAACCCATCTCCCTCGCCAAAAGCCTGGCAGAACAGTCAGGTCTTACAGGATTTACAAAGGGGAGATCCGGGGAAAGGTGGATCTCCAGTGGGAAGGAGTTCCACAGCTGGGGAGTGGCCATCAAGAATGCCCTTTTGGAGGTCGCCACTCAGAAGACCTGGGGAACCTCCAAGAGGTCATCCCCGGACGACTGAAGGGGCCGATCCAGGACATGGAGGTTGAGGCGGTTCTACAGATAAGCAGGGCCCAGACAAGACAGCCATGGAAGGCTGTAGTAGGAAGAAGTTGTCTGAAAACCAGAGCCAAAACTAGAGGCAGAGCCTCACAAAGAAATGTTGAAAGCTTAGAAGAGGGCTCAGGAGGGCTCAGACTTCATTTGGAATGAGAGGAGTTTGAGTTAAAAAGGGTTAGGATTCTATTGCATGTAGTTGTGGTTTCTGCTTAGAAACAAATTGTTCAAGAGTGAGAACTGTCTCCAAAGTGTACATTATTATTATTATAATAAACATTTATATAGTGCCAGTAGTGTGACCGTGCTGTAAGAAAAAAGGCCTGAAGTGTGATTCACATCCAGCAAGACTCACCGTGGTAGATGCTAGAGGTCTGATCTATATTGGTGGTTTGAATTGCCACATTTGTCATTTTAAAATACAGCAGATAGTAGACACTGCTGCTTGGTGCATGGTACATGTCCAAGATAAACACTAGTCTTAAAACTGCATCTTGGGATCCTCCTCCATTTTTGTTTGGTGCCACATGAGGTGTGGAGATGGGCTTGTGAAATGATTCTCCAAAATAATATACTAAGTAACTCTCCCATTTCCATCCTAAGAACGGTTGTGTAGAGCTACCTTTGCTGAATGGCTACTGTTTCTCAACTTCAGTGACTCCTGCATTTCAGTGGAGGGTGAAGTACTCTTTGTACAGTGTCTATAAATTATGGTACTCAGGAGTGATCTGCTAATCCTGAATTTGAAGGGAGATAAGCCTTTTAGAACACTTACATTTATGAACCTGTAACTTAACTATTGAGATTCTTGGGGACAATATAAATATGTGAAGTATTATTCAACCACTGTTCCGGTTATTTGTCTCATAATGTGGAACACACAAATTGACAAAGGCTAGCTGGCAACTGATATGCATACTGTTTACTTAGCTCATTCAACCTTTGCTGTCAGCAGTATGCTCTTAATGAGTTATTCCTCTAGTGGTGTCTTGACTGTTATAGCTAATAAGCACACACACTGGATAAAATCCCTGAGCTTGTGCGGGGGGTGGGGTGGGTGGAGGGAAGACCTTTAAAAAAATTTTTTAACCTACATCTTTCTTCCCTGAATCCATATTAATGTCTGTCACACTTAATTAATGTCCGTGCGGGAAGCAATGTGACACGACAGTTCTAGTATGAAAAGCTTTTCTAACTGGGGCAGTGGTCTGAGCATTCCCTCCCCTTATAAAAGGAAAAGAGCTCATCTTGCAATTGATGAAGTCTCGCTTGATGGGGCTTGTGTTACTCCTTAAGTGACTGCATGGAAACAAGCTTTTATAAAGCTGGAAAACTGGATAAGGAGAATACATTTCCTCCTTCACGTGTTGATGCATTTCTTCCTGTTACATTCCTCTTGGTTTCATTGTTCTTGACGGCAGCAGGGCCAGACATACCACAGGGCAACCAGGGTGGCTGCCTGGGGCCCTGCTATTTTCTCTACATTTGGGCCCCCCCCACCACAGTTACCCTCATTTTCACCAGGGTAGGGTGCAGAAGCACCACTTCCAAAGACAGCCAAAGACAATCCCAAAGACCAACCAAGACTATTGGGTGGACAATTTGGTGTCCACTCAAAGACAATTGCTTCTAGGGCCCCATGGGGGGCATGGCCACAGGAAAGATGGGTTTTATCTTCACCCTGGACCCCACAAATTCTAAGGCTGGCCCTGCTTGATGGCATCTGTATTTACTAGGGGCATGTGAAGGTGATGGTTGGTCAGCCTTGTGACCTGGAGGGGATTGGGATTCCTGTTACTGATGGAGTCAATTGACTCCTGGAGGAGATTGGGACTCCATTGTTATTGACTCCCCCCTAGTCAGTCAGGTTCGCAGCCGTGGAGTGCTTCTGGACCCCTTGTTGAGCCTGGATTGTCAGGTTGCTGCGGTAGCCAGGAGCGCTTTTCACCAACTCCATCTGATGAGGAGGTTGCAGTCTTTTCTTTCTGATTTGGATCTGGCCACTGTAATCTGTGCTTTCATCACCTCAAGGCTAGATTACTGCAATGTGCTCTATGTGGGGCTGCCCTTGATGACTGTTCTGAAACTGCAGCTGGTGCAGAATGCGGTGGCCTTACTCCTTTCAGGGGTAAGGTGCTGGGAGCACATTGCAGCAGTGGTCTGAAGTCTGAACTGGCTGTCTATAGCTTTCCAGGCACAGTTCAAGATGCTGGTTTTGACCTTTAAAGCCCCAAATGGTCTGGGCCCCTCCTATCTGAGAGACTGCCTGTCCCTCCATGCCCTACTGCAGCCCTTGAGATCAGCTGGGAGTGCCTCCTTGTTGGTACCATCTGTTAGTCTTGTTCATACTGTGAGGGCTCACAGGGGCATGTTCTCAGTTGCTGCCCCAACGCTATGGAACTCTCTTCCCACAGAGGTTCATTTGAGCCCAAGCCTGGGTGTCTTCTGAAGGCGGTGTAAGACTTTTCTTTTTGTTAAGGCATTTGGCGGGCAGGGATAGGGAATGGGGATTTAGGTGGGTGTTTGGGGTAGGGGCATGAGGGGGTGGTTGGAGAGGGTTTTGTGCGGTTTGTGGTGGGGTTGGGGAAAGGTTGAGGGTTTGGGGGTTTATGTTATTTTATATGTATTATTTGTATCTGTTTGTAAGCTGCCCTGAGCCATCTGGGAAGGATGGGGTAGAAATTGAAAATAAACAAACACAAGTGCCATACTGGGTCAGGCCATTGATCAATTCAGCCCAGCATCCTGTCTTCAACAGTGGCCAACTTTGTTCGTTTCAGAGGAGATTACAACAGACCATAATAGAGTGGGTTTGTTTTTGTTTGTTTACTCCCAGCTCCTGGCAGTCAGAGGCTACATCCGCCAGTCAACACAAATGACAAAGAGCTTTCAACCTAATGTCTCCGTTTTTGATATTGTAATTTTGTTTAAGGTAAAGACCTAAAATAGTTTGTCCACAATGAAGGGAAGGGAATGTCACTAGGCAAAATACCATCAGGATATTCCCTAGGATATTCCCTTATGACATTTCTGGGAACTGAAACCTAAACTGAAGTCTTTAAGATCACACAGGTAGCTAAATTCTCTAACCTAATAAGGATTACTTTGTGTGTTGGGCAAACAACATAAAAGTTTAAGCAATGGCAAAGAGTCACCATAGTAGTTTGAGTGAAAGGGCCAAATTTTGCTCCCCGTTAATTAAGTGGTAGATTTACATTGGCAGCTGATGCATGGCTTTGGAATTGCATGGAGAATTTACACTGGAAAGCAGAACTGAGAAACTGGAGTCCCTAATTTTTTATTTCAGATACAAAATTGGTAATGTCTCAACCAACTTTCCATTTACCACTTTACTACTTTTGAATAATATCTCACCTATAGCAGTATCACTGCACATCTCAGATGACTGCTATTTTGGCTATCACACTGGGAACAGAATGAATCTCTGAACCAAGCTCAAAGTGGGGGCAATAACAGACTCATATTTTGTAGATCTGAAGCAAAAGGGAAACAGGCTTGATTTGAGTTACTCCTATAGATAAGTAATCTTGGGCTGAAATGACCCCTTTCTGTTTCAGCAAAATGAGAAATCTTGTTGAAATCCTGGTTCTCAACAATGTCTTGGTTGAATCGAGAACCTCTTGGTACTTCGTAATGTTTCAATTGATATTTTTATTTTTCAATTTACCGACTTTCCATTTACTGCTTTCCTGTCCGTTCCAAATCCAAAGAAGTAATACCGACACAACATTGCATTTCTTCCCCTCCTTTCCCTCTTTTACTTCCTTGTCACTCATTGGGTGGTACTTGGATTCCTCTACTAATCGGCAATCCAGTTGCAGATTGGTCAAAGCAAAGGAAACAACAATTCTGATTGGAGGGACTGGAGTGAAGATTAAGGGACACTGTGGGGAGGTGACAGGGTGGGTCATTTGCACAGTGATTGGCTCAGAAATGCAGAAACAACAAACCCAGAAGGAACACAGTACCCGCAGCAATGTACTAAGCAGCAAATGAACAGTATGTGGTATACGGTAAATGGTAAATTGAAAGTTGGTAAATCGAGATGATATCCATGGGTATTGGGAAATGACTGGGAAATCGAACCTGGTTCCTAATATGGTGACATTTCTTGTGAGCAGCAATTTAGCTGCTTGTTTTAGCCCTAGTCATGATCCTTTGTCTGTTAGCATTGGCACTAGCCCTTAGCTCTTATGTGACTTCTGTTGAAATGCAAGGGATTCTCATTAGCACTGAGAGTTGATGACTGCACAAAAGATGCAGAATCTCTCCTAGTTGTAAACCATGGTCCCAGATGGACAGACCGGCCTGTAATTAGATCCATAGGATGGGCACAGCACTCTGCTTACATCAATCTCCGTGAAGGATTGGACTCCATGTTCTTATTACACGTTTGGACCTGTGGTAGGTTCCAGTCTGTTGTTTTCTTTACAAAACCCCTATTTGCACTAAAATACAAAACCACATTAGTTGTTGTAGCAATTCATTTTAGGGGGACATGAGAAGAGACTGTTACCTTTGCACAAAGAATTTGCCTTCCTCTACTGCCTAGGCTATTTTCAGTGAAGGGGCTGACAAAGTAGCTAGCTAATAATAATAATTAATAAAATAGTCCTACAGTGCTCCCCCATCAAATGATGCTCGGAGTGCTTCACAAAATCTATACAGTAATATAAAGCAATATGAAATCTATTTTAAACAATTTTTAAAGGGAAGGTAAAGAGGGAGGAAAGGATATATTAATGAGAACCAAAAGCTATCCCTAAAAGCATGTGGAAAATAAAAACAAAATGAGAAGAGTGGAACTGAGATGAACATCTGAATGATGCCTTTTATTTGACTGATTTCTTGACCCAATAAAAGGTATCCTCATAACTATTTTGCCTACTGCCTCTCTCATTTGAGACCAACATGTCAACCCCACCATTACTAGAATACTTTGGGCATTATTTGAATAAATAATGTTTTAAAAGGACTAACAATCGCTTGTAACTCAGCTGGACATGATCTGTGGCTAGGAGTGTTTAATGCTATAAGTGTACAAGGCTCATGTGAACAACAAATTCTTGTGACACCCTCTTATCTGTTATCTTTTGTAGCAAAGGTCATAAGACTAACTTTCTGCTAAAATTTCCAGGGGATGATAACACATAAACTCTACCCTCGTATTCCTAGAGTTGCAGGGGGACAAAATTTGTGGGGTATGTATCTCCATGCAATAATTGCTTCCATGGTAAAGGCAATAAAAGTTGGGAGAGAATAAAATATTAGGGGCATATTTTTTGTTAGTTCTCCAATTAGGTTTGACTTCATGTGAGGCAGTTATTTTAGGAGGTGATGTTTGTGCCTTACTGATCTGGTGCTAATTAACAAGCAAATTACAGCAACCAGTAACTATATGCTTAGAGTTATACCAGTCAAAACCTATTTTTGTGTAGCACTTGATGAATCTGGGGAGGATAGTAAATGACTAACCTCAATTTGTCCAAGCCTGGTAGCAAGTGAGAGGCTCTACCATCCAGCTGGCATCCATGTCATAAGCCAAATGTATGAAACTACTGGCACTCAGTTTGTTTGTTTGTTTGTTTGTTTATTTATGTTAGCCTGCTCTATTCGAAGAGCTTACAATACATAAAAACCATATCAAATACACATGGGGTGAAATCAGACATGACGCTAACCACCTTTTAACCACCCTTGGTGGTTATTTATGCATGTTGCAGGGCTGTATTGGTGCCCTATGCAACCCTGCAACATGCATAAATAACCACCACGGGTGGTTAAAGGGTGGTTAGCATCATGTCTGTTTTCACCCATGAATAAAACTAGTTAAAATTCCTTATCCCAAACCCTATCACTGCCTGCTAAGTGCATGACCAAACAGAAATGTCTTGCATTGCCTCCAGAAGGTGAGCAGGCTTGGGCTTAGAGGAAGGAATTTCCATAACTGTGGGGTAGCTCCTGAGAACCCCTCTTTGCACATTCTTGCTGTATGAACTTGACAGGCAGATGATACATGCAAAAAGGAGCTCTCAGCTGAGGCCACAATGGGGCATAGGGTGTTTTCATACCAGACACTCTCCACCCACTATCCATGTTACAGGGCACTCATCGGGCAACACTGCAGCCCTGCAACATGTATTGTGGGTGCGGGGTGGGTGGAGAGTGTCTGGTGTGAAAACAGCCATAGACAGGGACCTGTGTTCTCTATGATTTCCCAGCTGGCAGCAAGGGGGAAAATGCAGTGAGCACTGGTCTCTGGACCTGGGGGAGGAAGTGATCTTTCCTTGAGAGTCATGATAGCAGAGAGGCTAAAGACTACAGCAAAGACTTGGAAGCAGCATGTATTACTCATTAAATCAAAAGGCACAAATTTGGGAGACCTGGGCTGCTCCTCTCCTAGCTTGCAGTAGAAGGAACTGACCTTCACTATATCTCGGTTCCTCTATCTTTTAAAACAGAGATGATAATTCTTACCCACATTAGTAAGTGCATTAAAAAACCTCTAATGAAATTATTCATCAAATGAGCAGTGAGTTTCCGTCCTTCCTCCTGTCAGGGACCATCACTTACATTAGAAGCTGGCCCTCCTCATACTGGGCTGTGGCTGCTTAGAAGATCCGAGGACAGATGATTTGGCACACTTTTATGAGCCCTAATGTTCACTTAGAGACAGATGCTTTATTGTCTCCCCTTTGCTTTTGTGGTTGTATGCCTGGCAGAGCTCTGGGACAACATTAAGGCAACTTGAAAAATGAAACAAGAAACTCCACAGAGTGTGGCCAGCCACAGTCATTAACTTCCTGACAGTGGTTTGCCAGTTTCCTTAAATCTGATGTGGAGAGACCAACTTCCTTAGCAAGAGAGGCAGTTTGGGTTTTTTGATTGCCAGTCTCATCAGGAAGAGAGGCCACCAACTCTGTGTGGTCTGTTCCTTCTAGCTATGTGGGAGAATCTGGCACTGTCTGATCTAACCAGTATCAATCTATAGGAGCTGGTTTAGTGACATGCTCTGTTATCGGTTACTGGCTGCATTTACAGGCATGTCCTGAGATTTTTTCTTTTTACATTTGTGGCATAAAAACTTGCAGTAGTTCTTGGCCCATTGCAAGACTCTATCTGAATCTCTCGCATGCCAGTTGTGTTAGCCAAGAGAAAAATCTGATGGATTGTGACTTAACTCCTCTGAGCGGGAATGCAGTTTCACCGAACTCTGCTTATCAGAGGCAAAAGATACAATTTCACAATAAGCTAGCACATGATATAGCACCAGATTCATCCTGGATGCTATAAGGAAATATCTGAAATGATACCTGAAATGATTGATTCCACCTGCATCAACAGATGATGATCATTAGGCCTCTTTTCTGTGGAAACGTCTTCCAGGGGAGGAACGTTTTAAGATCTCTTGTAGCAAGGTTACTGTGGAGATGGATTTAAGTTAGTTTATTCTTTGACTGATCTTTGCTTAGATTCTTCAAGAAACCAAAAGAGAAGCAGAAAAGCATTGGCATATGCAGTGCAGTGGACTGATCACATTCTTTAAAAAGCCCAAAGGGAACCAAGCGTGGCATGATCCTACGAGGTGGACACACCATCAACTGTAGTGCTGTGACTAACATCCTTTGGGGTTATTGTACTGTAATCCAGAGATAGAGTGTGGTCGCCATGTTGGTCCCAAGTGACAGACAGACAAAGTGGTTCAAACGATATCTTTTATTCCACCAACTTTTGTTGGTGGAAATAAGCTTTTGGGCCACACAAGACCCTTCCTCAGGCATGCAGCATAATTCTACTAGCTATGCTACATGCCTGAGGAAGGGCCTTGTGTGGCCCAAAAGCTTGCTTATTTCCAACAACAACAGCTGGTCCAGTAAAAGTTATTGTGTGAACCACGTTGTCTCTCTTGTATTGTTTGCAACTAAGGGTGAAAACAAACAAGAGATTAGCTGGCTGGAGTCCAGGGTCGGTCCATGGAGCCCACATGCATCTACCACTTACTTACAGGTTCTGCATGATGAATGGGACAGATGGGCAGGTGCCATGCTCCAACCCCCAACCCCCTGACTCATAGTCATGGTGACCCCCTGGGTGAAGGAAGCTGTCCCTGCTGTGTTTTTTGTCGATTTTCTTGTTTAATTTTGCTTGTTGGGGTGCCTTTTCAGAGCACACCTGAGCTAGCTGAGGGTAGAAAAGCCTGCAGCCCAGAAGGGAGAGATGGGGCAGAGGGGCTAGTAGGTATGGCTCTGGCAAGAGAGCAGTCTAGCTGGAGAGAGACTTTGCCAGAAGAGGCTGGGACCCTGCTTTTGAGCTAAAGGAGGCCTTAGTGAGCAGGAACCCCTGCCTGCTTCATGGGACTGCCTGAAGGGAACAAGGAGCGAGCAGAAGCCAGGTGGGAGTGTTCTGTGTTTATACAAAGCCCGGAGAAGCTGTTTTCTGTTTATAGAGACCAGAGAGGCTGTGTTTCTGTTTTTTTAGGGCCCAGAGGGCCTCAGAGGGTTAGTGAGGCAACCTCTGTGAATGGGGACCCACCTATTAGTGGGGGAAGCTCATAATTGGTGGATTGGGCTGGCTATAGGGGAGGTGTAGGACAGACTCAAACATACCAGGGAGCTGCCCTGCCTGGTTGTACAGTGTGACTGGATTTACAGCCTGAGCGAGACCAAAAGATCATTGCTAATTCTGCAGAGAGAGCTTGCAGGACAAGGGTACTCTGCTACAATGAGCCTTCAGTTTCCTTAACGAGGCCTTCTCCCAGGTCCACATAACCTCTTGTTGGGGACTCTGTCAGTCTTCTAATAGAAGGAATTTGAGGTCATTTTCTTCCAATGCGAATCTCCTCTTCCGTCTAATAGACTTTCTGTCACTGGGCATCGCCCAACATTTTGAGAGCTCAGAGGGACAAGCCTTGCCCCATCAGCCAATAAGTTCCACCCCTCAGGGAATAAGCTCTGCACCCTCACGCTTGTTCACACACACACTCATGTACATCTCGCAACATTCCAAGTGCATAAAGAAGGACAGAAACTCTCCTGCTTATCATTCAATGGAGTTCTTTGTTGTTTCATTATCTCCCCATTAACTTATCGACTGCTTTTCCTGGGAGACAACCAGGAAAGCTGGTGCCTGTGGCTTGAATATGAGTAATTCTCCTGAAAGAGTTACTTTAACTCCCTGAAAGAGAGAGAGTGGGATTCAACATACAAAGAGGGACTGTCCCTCCTAAATCGAGACTTTAGGGAAGTATGCCTTTCATCATTAATTCATCTGTAGTAGACTTTATGACAGAATAAAGGGACCACATCTATCTAGCTGTACTGCAAAGATATGAAGAAAGCATTGTTTAAGGTAGTGTTCTGGTTATCTAAATAAAAAGAACAAAATAAGCAAGGAGAAAATACCTTGGTTATATAGTTATCTCCAGTTTCCACTATGACAAACTCTTATAAAATAAAAAACATTATTCAGATGAATCCATAATGGGGGATGTTCAGCTACGTATACAGATCTGGCAGAAAGGTGCTTGAAATTAGTATTTATTTACTAGCCATGCTTTCTCATATTTGAGTGCATGAGCCTGGTGTAATTACCCACAGAGGAAGAAAAAATTGTTTCAGTACCAGATTATTATTATGATACTTTACATTATGCGCTTAGTTAGTGCTTGGGGCCAAATGGAGGCCGCTTTTGCGCATGGTTTTCCCTTTGTTCTGGGTCACGTTAATCTTCTGAGTCTTCATAGTTGAGATCATTAGTATCAGCTTCTCCAAGCTATGGCAATACTTGAGTTTTTGGCTGAAATCCTCAGTCCCTTGTGGATGATGGGAGTTTTGCTGTTGACTACAATGAAATCAAGCCATCACCCTTACTAATTCATAAAAGGAGTGGTATTTTTCCACTACTGCATTTCAGAGAGGCACAGGCCATTCAGTGCCAAGTTCACTTTCCCTGTGTTTGAGAACACCTTTTAAACTCCTCCTGAAATCCAGGTATATGCAAGGATTGCTAAACATTTAAAAAGTAATATGCCAAGTGAATAGCTAGTGTGTCTGCGTAACTGAAATGAAAATGAAAACCGAAACCAAGAGACTTTAGCCGTACTAAGTAGAGAGTGGGGCTCACAATTTCCCCCTTTATCACCTTTGCATATACTTCCTCTGCAAACTTGACAAAATGGGTTCTCTTCTCTGTTTGTTCATTAACTGCCAGGGAGCAACTCATTTTTCAGTGTGTCCGAAAGTTCTCCAAATTGGCCAGAACAACAAACTACTTTTACTTGCTTTTGTACAACTGGAACAAATTTCTCTGGAAAAGCTGCCTGTGAGATAAAACAAGGCTGTATTGGATTTTTGTTATTAAAAATCTGAGGCTGGTTTCCTTTCCTTCCATATATAGAAGCCTTTCTCAAGGGACTTCATGCTGTTCCTCCTTCTGGGTGTATTCAAGCAGGAGAATTGTACATGCTAGACTATTGGGGGCAGTAGGGGAACCTAATGGAGAATTCATATATCAGGTAAGAGTTTGCTTTGCTCCTCCAGGGAAACAATCTCCAGCACCTTATGTGTTAACATCTAGCAGGTCTACATTGGTTTAGCTCCACAGAAGTCAATGGAACTATGTACATTTATACCAGCTGAGGTGCTGACTTTGTGTGTGCAGCCGTTAGTTTCTCCAGGACAATTAATGTAAAATACAGAATAACCTGCTTGCAATGCAAGGTGTCAACTGCACACACAAGTGATTGTTCCGTTTTTGAATAGATGATACTATCCCAACCTGAATGGCAACGTCACAAGATTTCCTATGAATACTTAAACCAGTGAAATATAAATAGTAGGGATGGAAATTTCAGATTCGGATAGAACTGAATCGACCAGCCTATTCGGATTAATCAGAAATTTCAGATCGTTTTTGGTTTTGGGCAATTCGGATCTTTTACATTGATTTTTTTTTTAATTCAGATCTTTTTTTTTTATTCAGATTTTTAACATTGAGGTTTGTTTCCATTGACTTCAATGGGGAGAAATTATAGCTGAACCGAATAGTACTTCCGGGTACTTGAACCAAATTCCAAAGTTCTGAATAGTCAATTTGGAAAACTTTGGAAACTTCTGAACTCTTCGGCACCAGCATGACGCCTCAGCAGATGTTGCGATGTGCAGCAGCTGCAGCCATTTAATTGCCTAACCAAACAGGGTGTGCACAATGTGCACAACAGCTCATCTACCCCCTCCTCCTTCCCCCTCCTTCTTAATTGCCTAGCCAATCATGGTGCACAACAACACACGCAGCCCTTTCTCCCCATGCTGTGCCTGCCAGCAGATTAAGAGTGAGAGAGACAGAACAGGAGCTAGCACAAAAAGCCACCACCGCCACCATGTAATTAAAAACACACACACATTCTTTATTAGGCACGGGCTCTCGCCATGGCCAAAATAGAACCAAACAAATATAAATACAATAATGCTATTTAACAGCATACAATCATTAAATCAAAACAGGATAAAACATAACAAAACAATTGAACAATTAGACAAGGAAATCTTAGTGTTAGCAAAAGTATAAAATAGCATCTACCATATCAAATACATAATAACACCATAGACTAATCAGAACTTATTATCAATTACCCTAGTCTATTTTACATAGATCGGTTGAGCAGAATACAATTCATTCGGGGCACCCTAACAAACAGGGCAACAACCACAAAGAATATCAACCTTAACCTCAATTAGTTTAGGACAATATTTTGGTCGAACCATCAAATCAGGCCCATTTCCTTCTAAATAGGGCTAGTCATCATGTAATTAAAAAACCAAAAGTGTATGTGATCAGTAAGTTTCCCCACCCCCACCTCCAAGCATGCCCCATGAATGATACACGTGCAAGGCTTGAAGCTCAGTGTGGGTGAGAGGGGGTTGGACTGAGATGCCCCACCAAAAGAAGTCCAAAGACTACATTAGCAAGCAAATCAAACTGATCAATTAAGTTTCAACAAGCTATTTTGGGGGGTCCGTGCATGACCCCATGGGTGCCACCAGTCAGACCAGCAGCCATAACAACCACACACAAGAAACCAGACATCTCCCCCCTCCCCAAGCCTCCATTGTGTGTGCCTAGACCACCTATACAAGGCAAGCACCCCGCCCCCCATTATTAACTAGAAAGTATTCCCACAGTGCCCCGGTTGGTCACATCTTGACTGGTCACATCTTCAAAGTTCTTGAACCCACAACCAAAGCACTACCCAGAAAAGCAGACCAGCAAGGGTGGGGCAACCACTCCAGAAGAAAACCCCACAAAAGTGCAACTGCGTGCAGAATGAAATTAAAAAACCCAACAAGAGTGTGTGTACACTGTGTACCCACAGCATAGCTCACCTCAGCAGTGAGTGCACCCACTGTAAAATCATTATTATGCCAACCAAGCAGTGCACAGAAAAAAACAGACTAGCAAGAGTGGAACATTCACTCAAGAAGAATACAACAAAACTGTGCAACTGGGTGGAGAAATCCCACCAAAAGCCAGCCAGCCTGATGACACCCACAAGAAAGAAACCAGACATCCACACCCACCCACGGGCACCCTCTTGGCATGGCATTGGTACTGTGGCACACTGGTAACTTGAACAGACAAGACACTGGTAACGTGAAAAGACCAGACTTGAACAGACAAACCAGACTCCCAGCAGCAAACCAGTAAGGAAGGCAGATATTCACACAACACCCATCCCCCACACTGGCATCCCCTTGACATGGCATGGTTCTGTGACACTGGTAACTTGCACAGATCAGTCAAGGAGAAGTTGAGCCAGGTAGAGAGATCCCTCTGGCCTCCTGGTGCCAAATGCTAACCGAGCAGCAGGCAGAGCTAGAAGCAATGTGGCACCCAATTATTTTTTTTAAAAAAACCCTGCATGGCATGGTAAAGGTAGACGTAATCTCCATCCCCCAGCATTGGCCCTACGGACAGGCCAGACCAAACCATACCATACCAGGCCAGGCCAGGCACCCCTCTCCCTCAGCCGATTACTTACAGATCCAGTAGCACGGTAGCACAGAGCAAAATTCTCCAAAGAGAATGGACAAAATGGCTGCAACCACTTTTATTTTACCCTGCCAGCCAATCAAAACTTGCTATCTGACACTCAACTGCCCCCTCCCATACCCCCCTCCTACCAAATATGGCACTAAGTTTCATTTCCAAAGAAGCTCAACTGTCCATTAGTCCTCCACACGTGCAGCAGTTTCCGAAGTTTCCCGAAGATTTCTGAATAACGGTCTTGGTCCTTGGAACTTTGGAATTTGGACTTTCTGAACTGAATATTGTAATCTTTGCTGAATTCCGAAGTTTTCTGAAGACTTCGTTTCAGCCCTAGGAAAAATGCATGCAAAAAATCAGAATCTGAAAAAATTCAAATCAAGATCCAAAATGACTAAAGAACTGAAAAATCCGAATCTGAAATTCCCTCTGGAGTCCCATCCATAATAGCAGTAAATTTATTATACAACCTGCATTGAGAGTAAGAGGCAGCTTCCAATGCATGTTGTATCTCAGCAAGGATAGCTATTCAGCTACAAGAAGTCTATAGTGAGTACACTTTGACTAGATTGAATCAGGCAGAGAGAAGGGTCAGAGCATCACAGCATCGGAACCAATGGTGACCATGTTTATTATTAGGGCTGAATTGAGAATCAAAATGATTCTCGTGAGAATAGAGAACTGGCAGAGAGATCTTGAAGATCTCCATAACGGTTTAAGATATTGTGAGATAACTGAGAAAAAACACACCTAACCCTGCCCCTGCACTTGGGGGAAAAAAGGGGGCCCTTTTACTCACCTGGCTGCCTCTCTGATATCTGGGGTGCGTACTCCAGCTCCTGGGTCTTGCTACTGAATCTCTTTCTGCTCAACTTCTTTGTGGGAGAAGGGGGGATGCCTCCAAGGCAAAACAATTTTAAAAAATCACTGTGATTCAGAGCATGTGCAGCTCTTTTCCAAAATGGCACTGGCAGCATCACTGCCATTTTAAAAAAGGGTAGCCAGTCTGCACATGCTCCTCAGCCCGACCGGTCTTTTCAAAAATGGCACCGATGCTCCTGGTGTCATTTTGGAGAAGGGATGCACATGCTCACAATGGCCCCGGCAGCCATTTTGAGAATGTGCAGTGATTTTTAAAAAAAGATTTTTTTGCCTCCTCAGCTTTCCCCCTTCCCCTGCAGAGAAATCAAGCGGGGAGAGATCCAGTGGTGAGACCCAGCGACTGGAGCAGTCCCCCCAGACTTGGAGAGGCAGCCAGGTGAGTGAAAGGTTCCCCTTTTGGGCAAGGGCAGGAGGAGGGCTGTTCTCAAGAGTCTTGCCTTTCTTGCCGGGTATCCAGGCATTTCTCAGCTTGTTCTCATTTGCAATAACAATCCGAGAATCCTCATTCTCAGCGAAACAGGTGAGATTACCAAGATCGAGTTTAGCCAGTATTTATTATGCATTTAAAAAGCTTAAAGTGATTTTTTTGGGTCCCCCTAAGAAGCTTCAAAACACTGTACATAAAAGTTTGACATAACATAGACTTGTGTAACCTCGCCTTAGGCTTTTAGTTTTCAACATATTTTTTTTTATTAACCCCCCCCCCCACAAAACATAGACCTAAGGAAAAGTAGACTCTCACTACCATGTGCACACATGCAGCCACTCCACACGGAACACATAGAGTTATCACCGCCTTGATATTGGGGTTTCCCAAATTTGTCTTCAAAAACACCACATGAACCTTGATTCCTATGGTGGCCGGCTACATCCGGTGTGTCTTAATGCACCCTGCGGGGCATTTCAGGAAGCACGTTCTTCAACACTTTGCATCCGACCACTCGTGTAAAAGCCTTGGGGCATTCAAGCACCATCTCTGGACTTTGGGCTAAGCTGGTAGTTTTCAGAGTTTGCCCATCCATCTTCTTATGTTTTACCTGCCTTTGCATGCACGTCTAAAAGATGGCCGGATGGATCCCGGAGCGCGATTCAGCGTGGTGGGCCTGGCAGCCTGTCATGTCTGAAATTACCCACAGACAGGTGGGCTGACCCTCCAGCGCAGCCTGTGCTGCTCACTACCCCTTGTGCTTCACAGGAGCCCGCCCTTTGTCAGGAGCTGCAGCTCTAGAAACTAAAGCTGAAGCATGCAGCTAGAGTGCTACTCATGAGAAATTTCACAGTATCGAGAAATTGGATCTGTTTCTTTACACTGATGTAATTTCTTGATAATCAAATAATGCAAAATACCATCTTGGTTCACCTATTTGCTACATACCATTTATCATTAACGTACCACTTAACAGTTACCGCATTACCGAGGGTACTGTTTTACTTCTGGTTTTTTGTCTTTGTTTTTACTGCATTCCTTCCTCAGAGAAAGCATGCTTGCCACCCAGCCATCTGCTATCCCCAAACATGCTTACCATTGCCACCGAGCCATTTGCCATCCCCAAATGCAGGCTGCCCTGCCCAGGGAAAAATATAGCGAGAGATCCAGGGAAAAGGAGCAGAGAACCCTAAACCAGGATGTAGCATTGCTCTGAAGCCAGGATGCTGAAGATTGTGAATCAGACAGCCCAATCCATGCCATGCCACCAAGGAATGTCAACCTCCGAACACTGGCTACTTCAGTCAGGGAGAAATAGAAAAAGAGTTGTGAATCAGACAACCCAATCCATGCCAGATGCCACCCATCTGCAATTTCCAGACATGCAGCCCAAAGGAAAAAGGGGGAGGGGAGAAAGGTCATGCCCATGATGAGAGTTGTCCCATATCTGGCAATTCTGAATTGGCCCATGGCAAACCAAATTGGTTGCCTTGCCAACAGAATTGTTCCCTCCAGATTGTTGACCAAAAGAGGAAAAATGGAATGCACTGACAATTTACATCAGTATTACGTCAGAATTAGAACTTTACAACAAAGTGGTAAATGGCACAAGGGGATCCCGGAAAGCAAATTATTGGTAAAATGAGAATTGAAATCTCAATCGACACATTTCTGAGTACCATGAAGTTCTTGATTCATCCGAGTCAGTATCGAGAACCAGGATTTCAACGAGATTACTTGCATTTGTGAGATCTTGTTTCAGCCCTACTAGTAACCATGGCAACGGGATGTGGCAGGAGCCATTAACCCCTTACTGCCCACATCCCAGGGAGCCAGGCCAGCCCCAGCTGAGCCGCACATTCCTGGGGTGGCAGAGCAGGGCGAACAAACACCAGCACTTGCCCAGCCCGAGGGATCTGTGACACCCACACAACATTGATGTCTGGGAGCAAAAGGCAAACTTTATTAAGCAGCCAGAATGCACAGGGAAAGGGAAAGGAAGGATGGAAAGTCACGGCTGGAAGGGCTGGAGAGCAGGCAGTTCAGGCTAGAAGTCAGGGGGAGCTGTGGTCCACACAGGCAGCAGAGCCTAAGGTGCATGAGCAGCCAACAATCCATGCAGAGCCCTGCCCGATGTGGGGTGAGGGAACCCCTTAAAACACGCAGCCCCAGGACCCCATCACTTCCATCCCCTGCAGTTCCAGGGGTCATGGGAGCCATTTAGACAGCAGCTCTGTGTTTGCCCGTTGCCCTGGGTTTGGACGGCTTGCTCCGTGAAGTGTGCTTCTGGATCTTCTGAAGTGCCCCATGCAGGGCTGCCTGGGAGCAGACGCAGCCTGCTCCATGTTGAACATTTTCAGACAGACAAGTAAACCCAATGGAGCTGGTGTGTGTTTGCACCCATTGTGATACCACCACATTGGAGAAAATGCCATAAGGTTTTCCCCAATCCAATATCTCTGCCCTCATCGACAAGTACCAAAAATGGAACCGTCTTCATGTCCTCGGTAAGCTTATTAGTTTAAAGCTGGGCTTATGAGGTCACTGTATCTTGTCAACTTCGATTTTATTTCCCTTGCAGTTTAGGAGTCACAAAAGGCATCCCTTCTTTTCAGGCAGGAAGTGATAATCATATGATATACAGAAACTGCAGCAATCTTGATTTCTGCTTCTTTTACTTATCCCTGGTTTTGTGTTCACAAATATACACAAAATGCAAGCAGGTCGTGTTGAAGTGATTTCACATTGTTGATGTGCTTCTGGCCTTTCAAATGTTTCTCCAACTTGCTTTTGCCATAGTTGAGGATCACATCATAGACACTTACATCTTGTTTGTGGATGGAGCCAATACCTAAATTGTAGATTATCTTGGATACCAAGGAACGTAATGTAGATGGATAAAATTTTATTAGGCCGAGCTTTCACCATAGGCCAAGACAAACAACAAACACCCAACCATTAAACAGAAATACATGAAATATCAATTCAAGGTAATGTTTGGCCAAAGTAACCCAAGAGTATCACAACATAAACAATATATAGCATTAATATAATATACATCTCATTTCCAAATACTCCCAAAGAGACAGAACCACACCTTACTTTCCAGCTATAAAAACCTCCCTTTTTTGGGCGGCCAAATAAACAAAAATAGCAACAGTCCTCACTACTTCAAATTCTCTTGAGGTAAGGAGACGTTCTAGGCGAATTTGGGCAGAGAGATAGGAATAATCCTGCCACAAAGGGATTAATCAAATCTGCCTAAGGTCTTCATATAAAGGACAGGAAAAACAAACTTGATACACATCTTTTAAGTACATGTCATTACATGGGCAATAGCGATTTACATACGATTGACTTACATATCTTCCCTGGGTAACAGCAGATTTAATTAATTGCATTCACAGTTGTGTATAAGGTCAACGAATACAACATCTTGGGAGCCGATCCAAGTACTGTTCAAAAACATGTACCTTTTTAATTTGATGAAAAATGGGTGCAGCTTTCCAGACAGCCAGGGCAGCAATATCCTCTTGCATCCCAATATCGTTCACCCTAGATTTTATTATATTTTTCCTACTTTCCCCATCCTTAGTAAGCATAAACTCCATGGACAAGCCAAGACCTCTATGTTGTTGCATGATCTTGCTCACCCATGGATACAAGGGGCATTGCTTTTGCTCCAGTTCTTCTTGAAAACAAAGAGCAGTTAGACATGATGCCTCCCGCATACACAATTTTGTCCAATAGCAAAGACCCTTCAGTTTTATGCAGTCTAGAATATAACACAGTCCAGTTTCTGCCCTAAAGACTGCACCTAGTACCGCCTGAGGCACCCCCAAAATACCTCGCAGAAACTTGTTTTGTACAATTTCCAAGGTATAGCAACAGGGCCCATCAAATATCTCTGCTCCATATGTAATCAATTTTTTAACTTTAGCCTTAAAGACTTTAAGGATATGAGATATTGGAGCATCCACAGACCTAGAGGCAAATTTAATAACGCCCTTAGAGACTTCTGTCGCTTTCAAGGCCAGTTCCTTTGTGTTTTTCCCACTTCAATTTATTAGAAAAATTCATACCCAAGTATACATAGTTGTCTACCTGTGATAAAAACTCGCCTCCCAATTTCCACTGAACCACTTCAGACTTTTTACCGATAACCATGGTCTGAGATTTTTTTGAGATAACCTCAAGCATATTAACCTTGCAATACTCTGCCAGATTATCAAGCTGTTACAACAACCCCTTCCTAGTTTGTGATAAAATCACAATATCATCGGCATACATTAGTGCCGGTATTGACCTATGTTTAATCTTAGGGGGACCACCCTCCCCCTTTCCAAGATACTCCATCAAATCCCCCAAGAAGATGTTAAACAGGGTGGGTGCCAAAATCCCACCCTGCCTAACCCCCCTCTGGATGGGAACAGAATAGATAGAGGTAGCCCATGGAGTCACATGGACATGGGCAGTGTTATTCGTATGCACTTGTATTATAAGGGCCAACAAAGTCTCATCTATCCCCTTCCGACGCTATTTAATCCATAATTTTCCCCGTGAAACAGAATCAAATGCCTTACGCAAATCAATAAACGCAAGAAAAAGGTGCCCAGATCGTAGTCTTGTATACTTGAAAATGATATGAGATAATAAAAAACAATTATCAATAACAGAGCACCCCTTCCGAAAACCAAACTGCACATCTGGAATAATTGTGTTTACTGAAACCCAACGTTCCAAGTGTTTTAGCAAGACTTTGGCATAAAGCTTACCGATAACGGGAATAAGACTAATGGGCCTATATGATCCGGGGTCCCACACATCACCCTTTTTAAACATCAGGAGGATAGTAGACTCTCTCCACTTCTTGGGAACTAATCTGGTTTTATTGATTAAGGTAAAAAACTTTGCTAATCATGGAGCCCACCAATGAGGGCATAACTGGAGCACTTCTGGAATAATCCAGTCTCCCCCTGGGGCTTTATCTTTACGCAACAAATCTATAAGTTCCAGTAATTCACCTTCTGAAACTATTTCCTCAAAGCTCCCCTCCCCGTAATTACAGAAACCCTCAGACGATGAATCAACTAACAAGTCATCCGGACCAATCCTCTCGGCTTTAAACAGGTCCTCAAAAAAAAAGTCAGTCATTTATCCTGAGAAATCGGAGAAGCAAAATTTCTAGATACCACCCTCATCCTAGAGTTAATGATCGACCAAAATTGTCTGGAATCATTGGTATCCACCGCCAATTTAAGCTTAGAACATAAACTAAATTTATGTTGGCACTTCTCCTTTAGTATAATCTTATATGCTTTTCTCTCAGCGAGATATTCTGCCTTGTGAGTCAGCAAATAGGAACTCACCCAATGGCATTTGGCTTTGGTAAGCCTCTTCTTAGTCTGAATACAATCATGATCAAACCAACCTGAGGATGATTTATGGTTTAACCAGGGGACTCTAGGGAGCCCATGATCGCCCAAACATGAGATAATCTCCTTATAGATCTTAGTACATAGTACCATGTCCTCATAGCGGTCGGACAACACCTGCTGATGCAGGGACTGTAAATATTCCCTATGTAAAATCGAGAACATTTCAGCCACCAGGTCACTTCCCCATTTGCTCCGGCATCTACAGATCTGACTCTGATCCTCAGGGAGCAAGCTACTAGGGTGTCTACCTACATCCCCAATACAAACTGTAACAGAAAGTGGTAAATGATCACTTTCCGGGTGTACCTGAACCTGAAAATCCTTAAACAACATAAAGTGACTGCGATCCGTGAGCATATAATCTACAACACTACGCCCTTGATTATTAACAAAGGTAAAATCTCCTTCAGAACCAGCGTTACCCTTTCCATTCAAAACCAGCAAATCATAAGATTCCACAAAATTCAATAATTGCTTCCCATGGTCGTTCACAAGTAAATCCTTGGACCTCCTCAATGGGAATGTTCCCATCAGGTCCAAGCTACCCATTGCAAAACTGTCATCCCCACTTCCAATTCTAGCATTCCAATCTCCTGCAAGTAGGGGAATAGCCTTCGGATGACCCTCTATTATTATTATTATTATTATTATTATTATTATTTTATTAATTATAAACATTTATATAGTGCCAGTCATGTGCCTGGTGCTGTACAGAACCTAGAAATACACATGGTCCCTGCCTGTGGTGTATAATCTAAAAGACAAGGAGGGGGAGACAGGGAGAGGGGACAGTGGGAAAGACAGGGGAGAAGACAAACAGACATTCAAGCAGATGCGCAGTCTCAGGTGCATGTGCTTGGCTTGGTTACAATCAGGTTGGTTGCAGCAGTCTGCAGAGGAGGGCAGACAGTTAAGTATATGGTGAACGACTAGCAGACATTGGGAAAGGCGGCGAGGAAAAAGTGGGTCTTGAGGCGGGATTTGAAGGAGCGGAGGGAGGGGGCAAGGCGGATGTGGGTAGGGAGGGAGTTCCAGGCATGGGGGGCAGCGAGGGAGAAGGGTCGAAGGCAGTTAGGTGATCAGGAGAAACGAGGGAGAGTGAGGGAGGGGACAGAGGAAGAGCGGAGAGCGCGTGCAGGAGTGTGTAGGGAGATTAGGTCTGAGAGGTAAGGGGGAGCATGGTTGTGGAGTGTTTTGAACGTGAGTACCAGGCGTTTAAACAGGATACGTTCAGGAAGGGGGAGCCAGTGAAGAGAGAAGAGGAGAGGTTGCACATGATCGAAGCGACAGGCAGAGTGAATGACCTTGGCAGCAGATTTTTGGATTGCGATAAGGGGGACAGGTGAAAGCAAGGGAGGCCAGCAAGGAGGAGGTTGCAGTAATCGAGGCGAGAGATAACCATGGCATGAACAAGGGTTTTGGCCGAGGAGGTAGAGAGAGAGGAGCGGATCTGAGCAATGTTATGGATTTGTCAGGATTTGTCAACAAAGTCAATGTAAGGTTTAAAAGAGAGGTGCATGTCAAAGATGAAGCCCAAGCTGCGGGCTTGGAGAACAGGATGGATGGTGACTCCATCGAGGCAGATGGGCAGGTTAGAGGGAGAGGAAGAGGAGGGAGGAAAAATGAGGAGTTCGGTCTTGGCCATGTTGAGCTTGAGTTGACGTCGGGACATCCAGGTGGAGATATCAGAGAGGCAGTTGACGAGGCATGAGTGGACAGAAGAGGAGAGAGAGGGGGTAGAAAGATAGAGTTGGGTGTCATCAGTGTAGAGATGATATTGGAATCCGTGGGAGGCAGTAAATTTGCCAAGAGACAGGGTGTAAATAGAGGAGAGGGCCAAGGACAGAGCCTTGGGGGACCCGAACTGAAAGGGGGAGGGAGGATGAGTTTGACTCGGGGAGCGAGACTTTAAAGGAGCAGTCAGAGAAGTAGGAGGAGAACCAGACAAGGACAGAGCCACAGAAGCCCAAAGAGTAAAGCGAGTCCAATAGAAGCAAGTGGTCAACAGTGTCAGAGGCAGCAGAGAGGTCAAGGAGGACAAGAATGGAGTAGAGGTGCTTAGATTTAGTGACAAATAGACCATTGGTGATCTTGGCCAGGGCAGTTTCAGTAGAGTGGATTATAGATATAGGCCAATTATAGATTCATAGGCCGACTCTAGCCTACTCCAGATATCAGGATGAAAAAACTTTGACTGTAAAAGGTGAATGTAAACATTTAAAAGAACAAAATATATCTCCTGACTAAATTCCCACTTCATAAATTGTATCTCCTGATTGGAACCTGGAACGTTACTACCGTTGGGATAGCACCCGTCAATTAAAATTGCAAGGCCCCCAGATGGCCAACCTTTTATAACCCTTTTAGTGGCTGACTGCCAATGGCAGTAGAAGCCCGGAATATGAATTGAATCTCCACTAATGAGCCAGGTTTCCTGCAAAAATATTAGATCAAACTTGCTCAAAAAATCAAGCCATTCAGGATCATTTGCCTTGGCCATGCAGCCTGCAATGTTCCAGGACAATACATGTAACCCTTTTACCCCATGGGCAGTAGAACTATTACAGTTCTTTTTAACCTGGGAGGACTCCACCAGTTACTGACTCTGAGTATCCTTTTCAGGTGAAAAAAAACATGCAACCGGGGGATCGTTACCGTTAACATGATGGCTACAAAGATTCCTAGAGGGATAAAAAGATAACTTTTCTTCCAACAAGTCCAAACCCTCATGTCATTTTCCTATGTCCCTGCCCTGGAGAGGCGTTATTTCCCCAATAAGAGATTGGGCATGATCACCGGCAAAGGCTACAGCAGCAGCCTCAATTTCTGCCTTTTCAGCTGGAGATGGACTTAGTATTTGGTATTATCCTGTATAATGGCAGTCCTAGTATGTACCATGAAGTCCAACTGCTTCCTTGGTTCGTGATCACCCCCTAGGGAGAGATCATTATTTAACCGTAAATCCTACATTACTTTCCTATCCACCAACTTATCAACCATACCCGATCCATCATTTAAAGGGGAACTTAATACCATAGATGCCTCACTCTTATACTCTTGTAAATAATTTTTATCACAGCTATTTTGAACCATATATGCTATTGGGCTCCCCACAAGGGAGATTGAGCCATATAGCATCCATCTTCTGAGTTAATAAATCCTGGTCAAAGGCTGGGAGGCTTCTAACCGCCTCCATATAATAATTCTCACTGTCCCCCATATCAGGATTCCTTAGAAAAGCATGAATAGAATCGACCACTAAACCATACCATAAAGAATCCCCCCTTGCTTTATGAACTTGAACAACCTCAGTCGTACCTTCCTTCTCATCTCCATGTTTGCTGGGGAGGACCTTCATGTTATCCTGCAAGTCATCCACTAGGGGAGGACCCTCGACCTGCTTTCCTTTGGAGAGCTGAGGTTGCTGTATAGTAATCCACCTCTTTCGCTCTGCTCTGTCTGACTCTTTATCCTGCTGAGCCACTATTTCCTATACCTACGGTCTGTTTACCCTTATCCTTGCAACATGGACNGCACTTGAGACCTCGCATCTTCATGAATGTTAGACCCCTTGTCTCTCCCTCTGTTCCCCTTCCTATGTCTCTCCCCCAGCTCCTGTCGCTCAGATTGTAAGCCCTAGGGGCAGGGACGTGTCTATGTTATTACTTTGTAAAGTGCCAGGTACACTGCTGGCACTATATAAATGTTTGTTAATAATAATAATAATAATTAATAATCCTCTGTTGCACAATACCAAGGACACTCTGGCTACTTCCAGTATTCCTTTGCTGATTTATAGAGACCTCAGATACTCTATGCGTCCCGATGGGGTACGAATTAGGGGAAGACAACAAAGGAGAAGCACTCCGTATAAATGTTCTGTTATTAAGACCCCTTTTCTTAGTTAAAAAAACTCTATCAACGGAGACCAGCAATGTTAACAAATGTTTCCTTACACGAAACAGATTTTTCACCATCTGAGCCTTGGTTAAAAAAAACCTGAGGCAAAACTTATCTCTCCTTCGTGATAAATAATCCACCTTAACAATATCAGAGGGCCTAACTGGCAACCTTAACAAACTAGTAAGATTATCAGCAATATCTGAGACTGTATCCCAAACAAATATCGACCTATTTCATAGTGGCCTGTCTTTCATCCAAATTGCAAAATGATTAAATACTCCAGCTGCCTGAGGCTGTTCGAAATTGCCTCCCACAGATATCAGACATCTGGAAACCTGGGGCTGAGGAGGAGCTATGCCCCCAGTTCCGACAATCTCCCCAAGATCCCCTATCTCAGGGTCAGAGATATCTACCAGGGATTTCTTACACAGCTGGCCTGGTCCAATTTAGTAAGAGCCTCAGTCATTTGCCCCCTGACCCACAACAGTGAGTTCTCCATTTCAGAAATACTCTTAGAGAGTATAGAGACTGTTTTAACAATGAGATGGCACTGCATTTTTAGCTGAGGATCACAGCAATACTCTTGCTGAAGAGGATCAGTATCAGAGTTCCTTGGAGCATATTGACAGTCATTCACCTCGTAAGTTAAAGCCTCGGTCTTAGTCGAGTTCTCAAAAGTAACCGGTTGACTAGATGGCCCACTTTGCTGGATAATAGGAGCCATTGGATCAGAGAGCAAAAGATCCTCTACCCCCACAGTACACTGATCCTCAAAACGAGTCACCTTCTGGGTC
>QEPC01012655.1:1258706-1286614 GCA_003113815.1 Sphenodon punctatus | reverse complement strand
TTACCAGATTCGGTCTTCCCACACAGGCTGCTCTCTCTCCGTCCATCCCACGCTGGCTGCTTTCTCTGGCACTGTCTTCTGGAGACCGTGGGAACCCACTTCCTGACCCAGCAAGTGAACTTAGCTAAGGGCTGGGTCAGAGGGACTTACCAGACAACAGTTGTCCAACACTGGCTGCTTTCTCTAGCACGATCTTCTAGAGACCCTAGGAGGCCTGTCTCTGACCCAGGGTGAGACAACCAGGGTTTTGTGAACTGAACATCCCACGAAGAACCATGACTGGGGTGAAGGGGTTTGGGGACACAGAACTGTGACACTTTGCTGTGACATTGTACTCTTGCTCTCTCTCTATATATATATATGATGGGAACATACATTATATCCAAGGTCCGTTTCCCTGCTTCTAAAAGGTTATTATACACAGAGAAGTGGTTTACAAGCTCAAGCAACAGGAAAATCAAGAGGACTGGAGCTGAGGTAACTGAGATCAGAATTCACTTCACTTTTACACTTATGATGTTGTGTACTTGGGAGAAGAACTGACAGCTGTCAGCACAATTTTTTCCAGTAGTTTAGAAAATAAAAGGTCAAGTGAAAAATATTAAATGGTTGGTTTGTGTTCTGGACAACAAATTAGGTTTGAATCAAAGCTACAGTCTGATCAAGTTTAATTCCTAGTGGAAAGTAGTACATATGCATTCAAACTTAGGACATGTCTTCATTGTGATGTTTGGAGCTGAAATGAGTATCTGCGACTATCTGGTATCAGTCAGATAGCATCTAGTATCTTGTTGGATACCAAATGGTATCCAGTTTAGCATCCGCTAACTTGATTACTCTTTACTAGGGGTGGGAATTTCGGATCTCCCGGTATCCGATACTGCCTGTATTTGGCAGTATCGGGGATACCGGATAGGTCTGATAATTCCCTGTACCGGTGCCAGTTCCTGTACTGGATTTTTTTTTACATTGCGACCATTGAAATCAATGGCCGCAATGTAAAAAAAACAAAACAAAACCCCCCACTTTTCCTCCCCCTCCCAGGCTGCGCGGGTGGAAGGGGGGACACCCCACCACCCTGCCCAGCCTGTTTTTTGTTTTTTTTTAAAGTTAAAAAACCAACTGGACCCGGGCTCCGGGCCACCACCGGCTGTCCGGCAGCAGCCAACCAGGACTATGGAGGCAGGCAGCTGAGCTATCTTCCGGGAGTCCAGGCTGGCTGGCTGCTGGCACTCCGGTAGGTAACCTAACCCCTCCCGGATTGCCTTTTTTACCTGTGTGCTGTTGTGCTCCCTCTGGGTGGCAGTTTTTAAAAACTTTTAAAAAAAAGACCAGGCTGAGCAGTGTGAATGGGAGGTGTCCCCCCTTCCACCCGCGCAGCCTGGGAGGGGGAGGGGGGAGGTATTGGGTTTTTTTCCCCATCAATTTCAATGGGGACAGTTCCCCATTCAAATCAATGAAAAAAACCCGGTACCAGTATACTGGTTTTAATCTGGTAAACTGATTTTTTTGAAACCGGTAACCGGTAAAACTGGTAACCAGTTTTTTGCCCCAAGTCCCACCCCTACTCTTTACCAATTAGCATTTACCAAATTACTGTTTACTGACCAGTGACCACCACTGTTTTATTACCATTTAATTATTGTTTGACCTTTTTTTGCTCCCTTCTTCTATCTGGACTGGTGGTAACGCAATAAATGGTGAGCCTTAATGGGAAGGGTGGGATAGAAATATAAATAAATAAAATAATATAATATCAAGTATTCCAGTTTGGTGGCTGACCTCTGTGGTTACTGGATAGTTTCCAAATAACCACCAAGCTATTTGGAATACTAATTAGGGGTGGGTATATCGGTATCGGATAAATCCAATACACCCGATAATCAGGTGTATTGGATTAATCCGATAATCCAATAATCACTGGTATCGGCATACCAGATATTTAACATTGGCCGCTTTACTGGTTTTTTTACATTGCGGCCATTGAAGTAAATGGCTGCAATGTAAAAAAAACGGTAAAGCGGCCAATGTTAAAAATCCGGTATGCCGCTGCTGGTAAATCCGATACCGGGGAGATAATAGCAGATAATTATTTTGCTTTCTGTTTCAGCTCTGGTGGTGTTTCATGGGTTCTTATGAAAGAGTCTCATGGCAAAGCTTGAAGGAGCTGTGGCTCTGTTGAAAGCTTTATCCAGAGCCTGTGGGGAAGTCTGCCTTTCTTGGTGGCTGGAGGAGATATCCCCTTCTATTTATTTATTTATTTATTTTATGAATTTATACCCTGCCCCTCCTGCAAAAGCAGCCCGGGGCAGAGTCTGAACAAAAGTCTAGAGTCTAGAGTCTGAACAAAAGTCATTTAATCAATAAAAAATAGTCCATAGATGTTGGTGGGCTTTGTATAAGGGTCAAGAGGCACAGCATCCTCTTCTAATTTCTTTTAGCCCTCTGAGGTTTGCAGGAGCTGAGACAGGGGCTGCCTTTGGCACCTCCAATACCTTCTTTGGTCTTCAGTTTCAGGAGTAGTGCAAAATTCCCTTATCTGTAAATATTATGAAAAGGCTTATGTCAAATCTGTGGAAACCAATGCGCTTCATAATCATTCATAAGGCATAATCTTTTCCTCAGTAAGAGCAATTTCCATATGATAAGAACATAAGAAGTGTTGTACTGGGTCAGACCAATGGTTTCTCTATCCCAGTATCCCGTTTTTGATAATGGACACCTTTGGTTGCTTTGAAAAAGTATGCTACAGGTCATAGTGAGTAATCCATCTCCTACTATTTGCTCTCAGCTTTGACAGTCAGAGCTTCTTATCCCCTGACCAACTATCAGGGGCTATTGACTAATAGCCATTTTTGGACATATCCTCTGAGAACAAATGTTATAGGTTTCAGCAATTTTGTCTGGAGAGGTGTTTTGTTTTTTCTTCAAAAAAGTCAGAAAATCTTTTTCTTTCTTTCTTTCTTTCTTTCTTAAGGAAAATGTTTATTAATGTTTTTTCATCTTCAGAAACAGCAAACTGTTTTGGCACAAGCTTTCCAAGCCCCCACCCCCTCCAAACAACAGCAAAAAACTCCTTAGCAAGACTGGATAATTTCAGGATTAAGGGTAAAATTTTCAGAAACTTGTGGTAGTCCGAAAACTGAATGTTAACATAGAAACCTTAACTCACTGCTGTTCTACAACAAAGAAGAGTGTTAGATCACACATACAAATGGTCATACCTATATGTATGGGGGTTATGTTAATCATTAGATTACCATGCCATGTAGATTAAAAAATAAAATAAAATTGGGTGCCACATTGCTGCCTGCTGCTTGGTTGGCATTTGGCACCATGAAAAGGGATCTCTTTGTCTGGCTACACTTCCCAAGTTTGCTTGGTCTGCTCAAATTACCACAATGTCATTCCAAGGAAGAGGGTGCCCCTGGAGGAGGAGGGGTGTGAATGTCTGGTTTTTCAATTTTGTGACTGCTGCTGGGGCCTGTGCTTGCTGGCTTTTTTGGTGGGATTTATTTCTTCATGCAGTTGCAGACTGTTTTGCAGGGGTTGCTATATTCTTCTTGAGCGAATGCCCCTTGCTATCCTGCATTTTTGTGCACTGCTTGGTTGGTATAATGATAAAGTGGGTGCACTTCCTGCTGATGGTGATGGGCCATGCTGGGGGTATACTACTGGTTGTTTTCTTTTTAGTTTCTGCATGAAGTTGCACTTTTTGGGGGTTCTCTTCTGGAGTGATTGCTCCACTCTTGCTAGCCTGCTTTTCTGGGTAGTGCTTTGGCTGTGGGTTCAAGAACTTTGCAACAGCTTTCCAAAGTTTTCTGATGTTCTGTGCTTTGGTCTCTGAAGTTCGAAGCTTTGGCAAGAACACAGAATTGCCTCCGAGTTCTTGGTCCGACTATTCAGAACTTTGGAAATCGGTCTGAATACCTGGAAGTACTATTCGCTTCAACCCTACTTCCTACCCATGACCATGCTCCTCAACCAGTCAGTCCCTCTTTCCTAGCAGAGAGTGTCTCTGAGGTTTGTGATTTCTAAAACTCACACCATTAACTGGGTTATTTATTACACCCTCTGATTTATTTATTTATTATTGGGGGTGGGATTTTGGGAAACAAATGTGTCTTTACACTTAACTTTCCCTGAAAATGGCTAAAAGTGAAGAGGAAGTAATAAAGTGTTAGTGAGTAAGTGCATGACAGCTTTGCGATACGTAACAAAACACATTCATATTCTTTCCCTTTACCCAGGAGTTCCTCTAGTTTAAGTGGGTTTTTAAGGCAGTTTTTGTGGGGTGGGCAGGAAGAATGGAAAACACGTTAGAAGCCGTTCAGCTCCCTCTATTCCTCAAAGAAAAAAGGTGCTTAAAAGTGACGAGGTATTAAATAAAAGCAAGTTAGTGGGTTGCCCAAGAAAACTTTGTAGAGCTATGAGTCACTCACCCACCCTGTTCTCCACATTACCGGAGCAGCTGCTGGGCCTGGGATGTGTTTCTTAGAGCACTTCACAAGATCTATACAATAAGATACAATAAAACAATGTAAAATCAATTTTAAAACAATTTTAAAAGGAAAGGTAAAGAGGAAAGACAGGATACATTAAGGGGAACCTGCAGTGGTTAATAAAATATCTTAATAATGAAAACTTCTTGCCATTCTAAAACCTCCAGGGATCTTATGAGAGTCCTTCGGAGGTACTGGTGGATATGTTCATTTTATCGCTGGAGAAACTGAAGTTCAGAGCATTAGAGGGGAGATTTTCAAAAGCATTAATAGATTTTGGGTGCCTCAATTCCTGCAGATTTTAACTGAGAAAAGCTTTACACAATACCCACAAGTCTCATGGAGTGAACAGCTCCTTTAAAAATCTTGCGCAAAGAATCTAAAGTGGGTTATTCATTTACTAAAATAATGAATGGCCATATTTTGAAAATGTGTGCCTATGTGATTTGCTGATGATTATAAGATGCAATGTTGTGGAACTAAGTATAATTTTGTTCAGTGACAGTGTGTCCATTGGGGCTAATAAAGGATCTGTCACACTCAGAATTCTTACCTTTATGAATTAGCTGATGCCTAGAGCGTCCAAATTAGACATGAGCTTCTTAGGGAAGCTGTGAGCAAGCTCCTACTCACAGCTTCCCAGCACAGGTTGCTGTGCTGTTGCTATAGAAAGCTGATAGATCTTTAGCCCTGTGCTCTTCCCACACCATTGTGCTTGGGACCTGAAAGCAGAGGCAGAACAGAATTTGCTCACAGCTACCCTAAGCAGTCTCTGAGCTAACTTGGACCCAGTTCTGGATACTGGAGTTCTCCCACACCTGCTCTCAGGATGGAGGAAGCAGGTGTCGTTTGCCTTATTGGAGGGGAAGGGAGAGAATTGGTATGTGAGCTGGTTGTATTTGCAGAGTCTTGTTAATATGTTTAGTTTATTAAGGCACAGCTTTCGCCATATGCCATTTCCAAAAACAGAACAGCACAAAATTTGACATAAATTCCAAAAGAAACAAGACAAGACATATAAATGTTTATATGTGTAAGTGAGGGGCTTGGGGACTGAGTGTGCGAAAGTGAGCTGAGGGGTTATTGTTCCCCTCTCTTCACTATTATTCCTCCAACCCCACCAAAAATTGTAATCACCAGCTGCCACTGTTTATGATACAGGAATAGCCCAGAAGTCCCAACTAAGGGTGATTTTAGACGAGCAGGGGAATCTAGTGGATTGAGAAATCCACTCTTAAATATGTCATTTGAGCAGGGGAATCTAGCGGATTGAGAAATCCGCTCTTAAATAAGTCATTTGGGAAGCGTTTACATGCACTGGAAGTTGCCGACTGCCATTGAAAGCAGCAGCGCCTGCCCGGCGGCTCAAGCATGATTTTAAAAACTGTATTTATAAAACCTTGGTAACAAGGTTTTACAAATCTGGTTTTAAAAGTAATGTGTGAGCTGCTGGGCACCACTGTTTTCAATGGCAGCTGGTGACTTGCAGTGCGTGTAAATGCTCCCCACGTGACTTTTTAAAGAGTGGATTTGTCAATCTGTTAGATTCCTCCGCTCATCTAAAAGCACCCTAAGATTAAAGCTACAGAGTACTAGGCACTATGCTAACACAGAGAGACCAGGGGTTTAATTATAGGGGATGGGGTGGATAGAGATGCATTTAGAGCCGGGATGAGGTGGATAGAGATGCATTTAGAGCCGGGATGAGGTGGCTATTGATGCCCATATCCCCCACAACTTTTGATTTTCAGACACAGAGTTTTTTGTTGTTCTCTGCTCAGGTAGAGATTAGTGTCAAGATATGACTGGGCTGGGGAAAGTAACTAATTGATTGATTTAATTGGTTTAGTTTACAGGACAAAGGGTTTTGGGAGGTCATTTAACTCAGGAGCCACATAGCTAGGCTGGAATGGGCCCTGATGTGGAAGATGAAATTGATCTCCTCCTTCCAGTGGCAAGGGATGTAGTTGAACCAGGGAGTGTGCCCCTCCCGTCACATCCTGGACTCATGGGCCCTGGTGTAGCTAGCTGCACCACCTGTCCCTGTTATAACTGCTCTCTTGGCATCCCTCATAAGAGAGACATCAGGCATCCCTTCTAAGAGTCCTTTAGGCATCCCTGCTAAGAGAGACAAAGGGGAAATTTGCAGATTTTAATAACAGGACATTGATGGTGCAAAGTTTCCACCTATTGAAGTCAGTGGCCCACACCCATTGACTTTAATGGAGAGAAGGTTGGGCCCTCAGGCCTACAGACCTTCTCCACAACATATAGCCCAAAGAAACAGCCATGACAAAGATGATCCCTGCCCCAAGAAGGTTACAGATGTTGAAAGAGAAACTGAAGTGCGTAGAGATGAAGTGAGATGCCCAAGTAAGTCATTAGCAAGCCAGGAACTGAACCCAGGTTTCCAGGCTGCTGGTCCAGGACCGTATGCACTAGAATATGCAGTCATATCTCATTATTTACTTTGTGTTACTAGGGATGTGCAAACGCAGTTCAGGGGTTTGGCGTTCGGCCCGAACTCGGGGTGTTCAGCCCGTTCACGAACACTCTGAACCCAAACTCCCCCTGCCTGGTTCTGAACCTGTTCGGGTGGAGGGCAGGGAATGGGGGAACCCGGTTTCCCCTCCCACCTCCAGGCTGCGCGGGTGGAAGGGGCGCCAGGGCTCACCTCCCCCACCAGCCTCATAATTTATTATTTTTTTTAAACCTCCCACCCCAGGGATTGCCCTACGTGATGGTGCGGGGACTCCGGACCTGAGTCCGGTAACGGCAGCGGCGGCGGGTCCGGCGGTGCTCTGGAGCGCTTCAGGCCTCTACTAGGTCTTCCGGATCATGTGACCGAGAAGGCCTAGTAGAGGCCTGAAGTGCTCTGGAGCACCGCTGGACCTGCTGCCGCCGCCGGACCCATAGTCGGGGCCCTGGCACCACCAGGTAGGGTGATCCCTGGGGTGGGGTTTTTAAAAATAAATAATTTTTTTTTAATGAGGCTGGGCAGGCTGGGGGGGTGAGGTGAGCTCCGGTGCCCCTTACACCCATGCAGCCTGGAGGGGGGAGGGAAAACCGGGTTCCCCCCTGTCCCCCACCCAAATGGGTTCGGCCCCCCTGAACAGGTTCAGGCTGAACAGTCAGAACCCAAATGGTTTTGGGGGAACTGAACCCCGAATGGGCTGAACACCGAACCCCCCAGTGTTTGCACATCCCTATGTGTTACCTACACGTCATTTTAAGCTCCATTTTAAAAGCTGTATGATGCCGATGCATAAAAGTAGACAATTCTGTGCTTTTTCTTCCTTCCTTGTGTTTGTTTAGTTTCTTTGAAAAACATTCCTTTCCCTTTCTTTATTATTTAAAGCAGGGGTGGAGAACCTCAGGCCCAGGGGCCAAATGTGGCCCCCTGTAAGTTTTCATGTAGCCCTTTTCCAGTTCCTGGATTTGGCCCCTGCATTCTGTTCCTACACCAAACATTTAAAAAGAGAGAGAGAGAGAGAGAGAGAGAGAGAGATCGAGAGAGATCAGGTTAAGCTAGCAGAGATGAGGGCATGCACGTAAGAATAGGAGACGGATCCATAGTACAAATCTATGACATGGATTCTGGACCCTCATTTTCTTGAGCACACCGCTTATGCACCTCCATCCTCAAATTCTATGCACTCCTCAGAGCTTGTGCTAATTTTCAAAGTGGCCCGTCAGGAGGGGAAACGTTCCTGAACCCTGATGTTAAGGGAGTCCATAAGAAAAAGCTAACCGACAGTTGACAGAAAACATTTCTTGCCTCTTTCTTGGAAAAAGTTAGAGCTTTACTGTTTATCACTAATCTTATTGTGATAAACCAGATTTGGTAGTGAGAGATCAGACAGTGTACTGAATAATATCTAAGCTGGTATTCGGACACTGCAGCAATAGGTGCCTTAGACGTACAATAGACTGACAGCTATGGTGTCACAGTGACACCTTTAGGGGAGGTGCAGTTAGTTCTATATACTAGCACTGAAGCAACCAGTATGCTCTGGGCATATGTAATAGGATTATCCCCTGCATACCTCGTCAATGTACCTACAGAGCTGTTGCTGACTGGGCAGCCATGTACACTTCTCTGAGATACAGTGCATGCTTTTTGAAGGTAAGGCAGGACTTGGTTCTAAATATGTTATTGACCATGAAGCTCATCTGCTTTTCAAGTCTATAATTTGGATGAAGTGCACACATTCTATAAACTCAACTCTCTATACAATTTTTAAAGATTTCCAAAAGGCTTTGTGACTAGTAAGCAAAAGGTAATAAAGATCAACTACAGCAATAGCAAGTGACAGATGGCAAAGAGGACTTGTTCTTAAATATACCAATCACCTACTTAACCTGTGACATAAAGCTGATAATCTCACAGCGCTTTTTCCTCCTCCTGTTACCTCAGCATGGACACATTTGCCAAGACCAATTTCAGCATCATGTAGATCACAACCAGCTCTTATCTGCTCTTTGAAATAAATGTGCCAACATGCTTGGACTTAGTGATAGATAGCATTGATAGTCTTTCATGAAAGCTTAAAGTGGATCTTTTGGGAAACAGTGGTCCACAGGAAATGTGATACCACAACGAAAGACATGGTTAAGCCATGGTGGCAAACTGGCAGGGAGCTTACCTCTGCAGCACCTGAAGAGGGAAGAAAGGAATTGAAGTGGGAAGTTCATAGTGTGGGTGGGCTTATAGCTATGAGGAATGTGATTTCCACATGTACGATGCGGCTGTATGAGCAGGGTCAAGAGCATGGCTGGTGTAGCTTCCATCTGCAGCATGTGAGTGACACTGGGGGAACTATCAGCTGCTGCAACTTGAAGGGTTCTGCATCTTGAAGAGTGGAGCAAGAGATTCAATGTTGGGTCTGCTGCACGTAGCCAGTGTTATGTCTGGACCTGCAGGTAGGAGCCTGTGAAGGAGGGGCTGGTGTGATCTAACCAGGAGGATTATAGAGCTGAAATGGATCTTTGGGGTATATTCTGACTCCGATGAATCTACCCTCTACGATCTGGGTCCTATGAAATGGAGACCATTCATGATCCAGTCCCTGTTTCATTAGAGCTTTTTGCCTGCCAAGCAGCAGTGCAACACAATTTTGTGCATGCACAAAACAGTCTTTTGAGTGTTGCCAACATGCAATATGGCACCATACTGCTCTTTAGAAGCTGGAGCAGCAGAGCAGTGCCATCTTGCGCAAGCACAATACTCAAAAGATTGTTTTGCACACACTCAGAATTGTTGTGTTGCTATCCTGGCTTCCAAATAGCTGTTAGAATGGTGCACAGAGATCTGCCATGGTTACAAATCTGCAGTGGATCTCTGTGCACAGTTCTGAAACCACAGAGAATCTCTGCTGAAAAAGGGGGCTGATGTATTTCACTCCTAGTTCTGCTGAAAGCAGCCCTGGGGAAGAATCTAGGCCTGCTGCCACTATTCATTTAAACATTTTTTAACCCACCCTATCCCTTAGGCTCAGTGTGGTGTACAGTTTTAACATTAACAACTAACTCAACTCTTAATCCTCACAACAACCCTGTCTTGAGAGAGATCTATGACTGGCCCAAGGTCACCTAGTGAGCTCATAACGAAGGTGAGACTTGAAGCAGGGGCCTCCCCCTACCTCCCAGTCCAAGTACTGCACGTCTGACCACTACACCACACTGGCTCTCACCTGCTACAGGTGTAGATTGTGTGTGTGTAGAAACCCCCTTAGAGCTGTGGCTCAGTTATCACCCTGTGTTCCCATACCAAAGCATGAAGCGGTGAGTGAAGGATAAAGTTGCAGTCTCCTCTACATTTTCTTGCTCCTGTCAAGTTAACTTAGATCCTTCATGTTATTTCAGCTACTTTTTTTTTGCATTTAATAAGTACTTGCCATAAGCAAACAGTAAGACATGATTGAATAATTCATGCACCTGTGTGTCAAAAATCAAAGCTAAGCATTCGGGGACTACAGTCTAGACTACACTGGATTTGCTGCTATATGCCTAGCTATCTGTTCTTCTTACTTCAACATAACACTTGGTAATAAACCAAACCTCTTGCTGTCAGAGTCAGCACGATCTGTCATAACTTTTGAGGCTCCCTTTGAATAAACAGCTCAGCTTACTGACTTTCAACCCCAGCAGAGTCTCTCGGTCACTTTGGAGTTTTATAAAATTTATTTGCAGTAAAGTCAAAACACATCATTATTCAAGCAGTACAGATACACTTGACACAGCACTGATCTGTTTGATAATGTGCACCCACCTGAGAACAAGAAGTTAGTAAATTCCCATGAGGTCTAATGTCACTAGGAACCAGAAATTGTGTTGTGATCTTTATGATGTTTATTTGCACAAACAGAATTGACATTTTGGAGTAAACTTTTCTGGTGCAATTGGGTAAAATTCATTGGACTCAATGCAGTTGTTCTAATCTAAACCTGTAGGAGATCTTACCTTTTGTCCCCATTTGTGCTCATGAAGTTTAAAGATCAGCCCCATATGCAATATTAACACTCTCAGAATAATTATCCTTAGAACATTTTGGTACCTTGGAATGTATGTTTAGCTGGCATGGCATCTAAAAATGATTTAGAGAGAAAAAGGGTGAGACAGGCAGAGAGATTAAACATGCAGGGTTTTACCTTGTTTATGCTTAGTACCTATTAAGGACTGCATATGACATTAATTTATTTTATTTATTTTTTATTTTATAAATTTTATAAATTTATATTCATTAAGCATTTCTCAAACAGATAACTTCAGTACATTCAGATAAACAAAGCTAGTAAGGTCATTTACAATGGTGATTTCAAATGATGTTGCATTCAACTTCTTAGCCCTTTTCACAAGAACCCCCAACCCACATGTGCGGGGGGGGGGCACCTGTGCAAATGTTGCCTGCAGTGGGTGTAGGGTGGGGGAGCATCTGTGGGAATGGTGCCGGTGGGGGGCATGCACACTCCCACGCTCCACCCATCTCCACTCATCACCCACGCACGGAGCAATGTGCTCCAGTGCTGGTTGCTCCGCGCATGGAGATGGGTGGAGATGGGTGTGTGCCCGTGGGAACGGCCGCACATCAACCGCCACCTACTGCGAGTGCACACCCATCCCCCCCACTCTCTGCGGCCTGTGTGAAAAAGGCCGAAGAAGAATAGAGAAAGATTTGCAAATTGGTTATTACAGACAGGATATTTTACTCTAATCAAATATTTTCAAAAAGTTCCAAACAATATTTCTATTGTATACTATTTCAAACTTGATATACTTTGTGTCCTCCAGCTTTTCCAATATGTGTTTAATGGCTTTACAGTTTTAAAAGGCAACTCGCCTTGTCTGTTCTGTTAGCAACCTACATTGATTGAACTCACTCATTGGATGTCTCAGACAGCCTGTTTGGGTTCAGTAAAAGAGGGGAAATATAGCCCTTTTTTAAATTGTGGAAAGTCCCCTTCGCTGCTGCCATGGCGGCGACGGGGAATTTGTTGTGCCCCCAGGACAAAGGAGGCACAGAGAAAGGGCAGCGGCAGGGAGCATTCTAGAATGCTGCCCTGCCTGTGAACGGGTTTCTAAGGCAACCCGGAGTTGGGCGCATGCGCGGTGGGCATGAGGCGCAGAGAGAGTGAGTAGACCTGCCCCTTTTAGGCGGGGCGGAGCCACTCAGAGGTCATGTGAGCGGCATTTGGCGTCTGGCAGAGACCGGATCAGCAGCGAGCTCCCTCGCTGCTGGTCTTAGACTGGGGATGAGAGCGGTGAGAGAACCGAAAGCGGCAGGATGGGCCGCACAAAGAAGAAGGCAGCAGTAGGCCAGAAGAGGAAGGTGACGGTGGCTGCACAGCAGCAGCCCATCGTTGATGAACCACCCGATCAGAGTGAGGTGTCGGGGGAGGGGGGAGGGATCCCTTCTAGGGCTGTTATGCTAGCCCGCCTCACCATGTGCGAGGCCCAGATGTGGGCCCACCCCCCCGATGAATCAATGAAGGCCTCCGGTGCAGTTCTTGACCCAGGAGAGGGCTCAATTACCACTTGGGGGGGGGGCGGGAACCTGCCCACATGGATCCTAGTTCCGAATATTGGGAGGCCCACACAAGGGGTTGACAGACCAGCCCCCCCCAGACAACAAGTATTGAGGCGGGGGGAGAGGGTGGTGCAACACCCGGCTAGGTACAGGGACGAAGGGGACCCAGTAGGGCCCTCCCTATACCGCACGAATGTACACAAGCACAATAGGAGTGAGGGGAACTGTGAACCCCAACCCCTGAAACCAAGAACTCAGCAGAGGCTTTCCAGGTCCACAGAAAGGGGGGCAGGCCCGACCAGCACAGCCAACAGGGGCCCAATTATACAGGCCCTGTACCCATTCGACCAGGGCCCTCCCCCATGGGATGGCCCTCAGCCGTCAACATCTGGAGTGGGTCGGCCCTGTTTCCCCAGTGCGGCAGGAGTGGGTCAGCCATCACAGGGGATTTATGCGGGGGAGCATGCTCCCTCCCCACAGGACAGAGGCACCGGGAGGGATACTATTGACCAGCAGGGAGACCCAGGGCTGGAAGATTACCAGTGCCAAAGAGCTCTCAGGGCTGCCCCAGATGCCCTCGGGGCAGCCCCAGGCCCTCGCACCCCATCTGTTGAGCAAGAGTTGCCCGGGATGTCATATCGTCCTGAAGATGATGAACCACCGGCAAGCAGGAGATGGTTCGATGAGTCAGACCGGCAAGGTGACCAGGATGACGCAGAGATGTGGAGGAGGATCCAGACGCTCAGAATGGAGCTGAGTCGGGGAGTTCAAGACCGCACATAGGCACAGGAGGCAGGAGAACCCCATGGACGTGCACCCCAGGGGATGTCAGAGTACGGTGAGCCTGCTGGATGGGGGAGCACAGGGACTCGCGAGGAAGGGGCGACAGGTACCAATGAAATGAGTGGGAGAGACAAAGCAGCCCACCAGGTGGCTGGGGCATCTGCTATACATGCAGAATCCCTAAGATTACTGCGGGGCGCTAGGCGAATGTAACCTCAGTGGGCGAGGCAGCTTATGGCCAGCAGCAGGTGGCCCCCCAATTCCTTATGGTTAATGGGGTTTGGGCATGGATCATCCCAGCGACAGTCTCAAATACAGGACGTGAGGCCCCAGCCCCAGCGGTAGCAAGGGACCTACTGGGGGGCGTGACTCTTTCTAGAGACCCCACCCCTCCAACCCAAGGGACAACTTCTACACAAATGGCCTCGGTCACAGAAACACCAAGGGTGACTCATCCCCTTGGGGGGGGGTCATAACCGATGTAGCAGCTCCATTTGGCAATCACCTACCACAATCTACGAAAGAGAAAATATGGCGAGGCGAGTACGTAGACCCCTTTGCACTTTTGTTCAGTGATCCGATCATGGATCACTCGGAGCAAGGGAATGCAAAAGAAAAAGAAAAGTTCCATTGCCCAAAAGCGGATCGTAACTGGGATAACTGGATATCCGCATACGCAGTCTACATGGGTGTACTTTATTATTATTATTATTATTATTATTATTAGTCGCCCCATATGCCTAAGGCAACCCGGCATCCCGGGGTGACATGCAACTAAAAGCATTCATAAAACAATTTTCTAATTGTACTAATGCAGGCCGATCCAGGGCATGGATTGGAGCTGCATAAATACGCGGACATCGTCTGCAGAGTGCATGGTACAGGACCCCCTCCCCCCGGTGCATGACTACGCTATGACGAAGCATTTTGCCATAGGGCGGCCAATACTCCAGGGCTACCATGGGACAAACATGCACCGGATTTGTGGCTTGAATGTATGGTTGATGCCACGAATACACCACGTGCAGACAGTGGGCACCCTTTGGTGCATGGAGGGGTGGCGCCCATGAATGATCCTTTTCGTGGTGACAGCCGCAGAGTGGGACAAGGAGGACCAGGTCCGTGCTGGGAATACAACAAGGCAGGCCAGTGCAACCGAACCACTTGCAGGTTTCTACACAGCTGCTCCAATTGTGGAGGGGGGGCACCTGGCAAACACCTGCTACCACCCCAAACAGAGGGGTTACCGAGGTAGATTTAATCAGGAAGGAGGAAATGGAAAAGGAAACCGAGGAACATCACCCAGGTCCCGCCCTGGAAAGGGGACTGACACCGGTGCAAATTGATCACTTAGACAGAGTGTTAAGAGCTCACCCCAACAGGTCAGAAGTTCAGTATGTGGTAGAAGGTTTTAGACAGGGATTCCCCATCCCAGCGGGCCCAGTCTCCCAGCATAGGATAATTTGCAACTTGAAATCATTGGAAGGGCGAGAGAACTTAGTGAGAGAAAAAATTGTGAAGGAAGTGGCAGAAGGGAGGGTGGCCAGCCCTTTTGAACACCAACACCCCTCCCATGAACAACCTAGTGATATCCCCCTTGGGTATTGTCCCCAAGAAAACACCGGGGGAATTCTGGATGATACATCATCTGTCCTACCCCTGGGGCAGCTCAGTAAAGGATGCTATACCTAAGGACCTTTCAACCATTAGGTATGCATCGTTTGATGATTCAGTGGACAAAGCAAGGGCAATGGGGTGGGGTGCACTGATGGCAAAGTGTGATGTCAAGTTGGCATTCCGCCTGTTCTCAGTGCACCCCAGTAGTTATCACCTATTGGGTTTCCACTTTGAAGGCAAGTATTACTATGATCGAGTCATGCCTATGGGGTACTCCATATCCTGCTCTGTGTTTGAACGCTTTAGTTCACTCATAGAATGGATCTTCAGGCAACAACTGCAAGAGGGTGAGGTAACAAAATATTTAGATGATTTTCTAATATGCCTGCCCAAGGGAGGGGCGTGTTCATCCGCCCTGCGTCTGTTCCAAGAAGTGGCTGAGGAATTCAGTGTTCCTTTGCCCCCCGAAAAGACGAAAGGGCCAGACATGACAATCACCTACCTAGAAATAGAACTAGACACCAAATTGAAACAGTCAAGATTGCCCAGACATAAGATCGAGAGCATGAAACAAAAGATTAAGGAATGCATGGCAACTCATAAAGTCAATGTACGGGCCTTGCAATCATTGATAGGAAGCCTCAACTTCGCATGCTGAGTAGTGGCACCAGGCAGAGCTTTTCTTTCCAGGTTGTACAGCAAGCTAAAAGGCCACGTACAGCCCCATTATAGAATCAGGGTCACTAGGGACATGAAACAGGACTTGGGGACATGGCTGGACTTCTTGGAAGGGTACAATGGTGTGAGCTTTTGGAGGGAGTGAATGTTACTTAAGGCTGGCCTGCAGGTGCATTCCGATTCAGCCGGAGGGGCGGGATTCAGAGTATATTTCCAGATGCATTTGTGCGCAGCGCCATGGCCCAATGAGTGGCACGAAGTGGATGTGACCAGAGATCTAACATTTCTGTAGCTTTTCCCAATAGTGGTCGCTGTCCTACTTCGGGCACAGCAATTCACCAACAGCACAGTACTTTTCTGGTGCGATAACATGGCGGTAGTGCACGTGGTCAACACCCACATTGGTCAGTGCATGTTTTAAAGATAATATCTTGTTCACGGCACGACACGTACCAGGAGTTGACAACGGCATAGCCGACGCCCTTTCTCAGTTTCAGATTGAAGGATTCCAGGAAATGGCACCGGAAGCCAGAGAATGGCCAGACCCCCTACCACCGGGGGCATGGAACCTTGGGAGATAGAGATTCAGACAATCATACAGGGATCATTGGCTCCCAGAACTCAAGCTGCATACGGTAGGGCCTGTCTCTTATACACATCTAGATGTGTATAAGAGACAGACCACCGGGGGCATGGAACCTTGGGAGATAGAGATTCAGACAATCATACAGGGATCATTGGCTCCCAGAACTCAAGCTGCATACGGTAGGGCCTTCCAGGAATTTCAGCTGTTCAGAGCCAGCAAAGGATGGGGGAACGGTTTTCCCATAGGAGAACCCGAGGTCATTCAGTTTGCAATGCATCTCCATGATAAGGGATTGTCTGGGGGTACTATAGCCGAAAGGTTGCGGCCCTCTCCTTTGTTAGTAGAGTAAAAGGTTTCCCCTCCCCCAACAAAGGCTTCTACTTGAAGCATATGTACGAAAGCTGGGCGAGGATGCTATACCTAATCCAGCCACTACCATACTCAGAGCACCAATAACTACCCCGGTCCTGCTACAGTTAGTTCAGATACTAACAGCAGTATGTCACAATGCCTTTGAGGCTCAGCTGTTTACTTCAGTGTATGTCATAACGTATTTTGGAGGGTTCAGTATTAATGAGGTGGTACCCAGATTGAGACAGGACAACACAAATCAGACATTCGTACTCAAAGACATGGAACTGACACAGACTGGACTGAGATTCAGGCTCTGGTGTTCCAAAACAGATCAGAGGAGTAGGGGACAAAGTGTTGAACTGTATCAATGTGGGATTATGGCCATATGCCCAGTAGAACAGATGAGGCGGTATGTGGCTATCCGCCCTCGAGCCCCTGGATATTTATTCATTCACAAGTCAGGTACCCCCTTACGAATCATCAATTCACCGCAGTACTTAAGGCTTCCCTGAACAAAAGAGGACTGCCCACAAAGGAATTTTGGTACCACTCCTTTAGAATCGGCGCTGCTACAACAGCTGCAGCGGCCGGTTTACCAGAAGAAGCAATTAAGGCGGTGGGAAGATGGCAGTCAGGGGCATATAAAAAGTATGTTTGACCTTACAATAAGTAAACAATGGTGTTTTTTGTTTCTGGTAGGACCTAGGCACAGCAGGAACGAAAGACGTGTGGTATGGATCGTGGGCCACAGCTTGGTGCAATGGGCAAACAGAGCTGCTAAAACGAATGACTGGCGTGTACATCTAAGACTGGAAGATAGGTTTTCTATAAGATGGATAGGCAAGGGAGGGATGAAATGGAACCAACTGCTACCGCTGTTGAAGACCTTGGGGGAGTCATCAAAACCACACATATTAGTAATTCACCTAGGGGAAAATGACCTCCCAGATAGAAAAGGGGTTAATTTGATAATAAAGATTAAACATGATTTGTTGAAAGTTAAACGTTGGTTTTTAGGTGTACACATAGTTTGGACTAGTTTTATACCTCGCATTAAGTGGGAAACAGCAACTAAACCAGGCAGAGTAGACAGGGCTAGACCAATCATCAGTCGAGAAATAGCGAAATGGGTAACTGGTTTAGGGGGAACAACCATTAAACATCCCGGTATAGTTCGGGTAAGGACAGACCTGTTCTACGAGGACAGAGTACATCTGTCACCAGCCGGGAATGAAATATATTTGGCGGCATTAGCCGACCATCTGCGAGGTTTGTACTTTAAAGAGGCGGTGGGGGTTGGAGGAGTACGTATAGTCTCCCCCTTTGTGGCATGGATCCAGTATGCTATAGTAGGCCTAAGAGGAAAGGAATAGCATAGGAAAAGTCATCTCCTTAAGAGATGGGGATGTGATACCCAGAGTGATGTGGGTGCAGTACACACTGGGGTCATGACCCTGGGAGGCGTGTCGTAGTAAGGTCAGAAAGGACATGCGCTGTCCGCTGGTCCGCGAGCACCAACCTCCTTACTCGTGCCCAGAGTTGGGTCTGTCCCCCTTTTCGACCAGAGCCAGGGTGCTGTCGAAAGGGGGAGGTTGACGGTTAAAGATGCTGACGCTGGAGGGCACATTCACGTTGGCATCTAAGTTAATAAGTTTATTAGATAGATAGCATACTGGATCCAAAATTGCCTGCAATTACCCACCAGCCTCGTTTGAAGTTTGAGTGAATAAAGAGTGCGGCCAGTTTTTAAAACCAATTAATGTCTGTGTCTCATTGGGGTGCGTCGACAATATATCTCACTAGCCCTCAAATTTAATTGAACTAAACTTCATGTTGCAAAACAGGGTTCCTGATAAGACATACATGCTGGAAGCTATTAGCTGAAACTAGTGTAGCCTAGTGGATAAGGTGTTGGACTAGGACCTGAGATGCTAGGGTTCAAATCCTATCTTGCCTATTCACCCAATGAGTGACCTTGGGTAAGTCACCATTTCTTAGACTCAGTTCTGATCTGTAAAGTGGTGTCCCACAAGGCTCTATTCTGTCCCCTCTCCTGTTCAATCTGTATGTGCAGTCACTGGGCGAGGTTGTGAGATAGTTTTGTGTTCAGTGCCATCAATATGCTGATGATACCCAGCTCTACCTTTCTTTTTCATCTGACCCAGGCCCTGCAGCGTTTGGTGGCTTTGGGGCAGGTGTGCCTCCTGAAGCTGAATCCCGACAAGACGGAAGTGATGCTGGTGGAGAGGACAGTGGGGTTGGCGTCCCCCATTTACCCTCCACTGCTTCCCTGGGTTCATAGTCTGGGAGTGCTCCTTGACTCCCAGCTCTGCCTGGATGTCCAGGTGGGGGCTGCGGCGAGGAGTGTGTTTCGCCAGTTACATCTGGTATGGCAGCTTTGGTCTGAGTCAGATATGTCTCTGACTCTGACCTGGCCTCTATCATCCATGCTTTCATTACCTCAAAACTGGACTATTGTAACACGCTCTACGTGGAGCTACCATTATGGTTCGGAGGCTGCAGCTGGTGCAGAATGTGGCAGCTCATCTCCTTACGGGGACGGGTCGCCATGATCACATTACACCTGTGCTCCGTTCTTTTCACCAGTGGCTACCTATAGTCTCCCAGGCCTGATTCAAAGTGTTGGTACTTACCTATAAAGCCCTATACAGTTTAGGCCCTACTTATCTGAGGATCTGCCTCACTCCTCGGGCTCTGGATTGCCCCCTATGGTCAGCCGGGAGCTCCCTTCTCGAAGAGGGCATTCTCAGTGGCTGCGCCAAGACTGTGAAATTCCCTTCCGGCAGAGGCCCGGGTGGCCCCAGACCTCCTCACCTTTCAAAGACAGTGTAAGATCTGCCATGTATTTGGTGAGGGAGATGGGTGAGGGTGGGGGGGTTGAGGGTTAGGGTGGGAGGGTGTTTGTATTTTGTGGTGCTCCACCGTGTGGATTTTTATAAGTTTATTTTATGTTATATTTATATTATATTTACTGTGTTATATTATTGTATTGTATATATTTTAATATGGTAAATTGTTAGCTGCCCCAAGCTGTTGTTAGCAGGAGGGTACAGGGTAAAAAAAATGTTAAATAAAATAAAATAAATAAAGCAGAAATAGTAATAATCTACCTTGCAGAATTTGTTGTGAAGGTGACCTAGGTAACGATTGTAAAGCACATTGAACACTGAAATCACTTTATACATGATTAATAATAATAATAAAATGGAACTTCAGCCCAACCACTAAATCTGGTTTGAAGGAAATTTTGCACTTAATTGCAACTGCAACTCTAGTTTATTCCAAATGACAGTGGAAATAGTAAAGCATGAATAACACCTCAAAACCTGACTCTGAGGTACAGTTTTTTGGGCCCCAAAATTCAGTGTTCTGCGTAATGGGTCAAGCAATTTGATAAGGTGCAATTCCTGATGGTGCACAAATAGAAACTTTAAAAATCTGTCCCAAATCAAGATCACCATGTATAATGTGCAAGCTCTGAAAGTCATTGAAAAAGAAAAAATAAATTTGCCAGAAGGCGCACACACCCCTTTTGTGGCTGCAAGCCTTCCACTGTCCAGACTTCCATCTTTTTTGACAACTGTCCCTTGAAAACATTTTCTGGTGTTGGCAACAGAGTCTTGTTTATGCACCAGCATCACAGACGATATCATTGCAGCTAAGGGAATAGTTTTCATTAGTGTAACTTTTGCTGCAGAGACATAATGCCATTGGGAAAATATGCTAACTAGGTTGACCTATTACATCTTAAGCCCGTGGAGCTGACGTCAACTGCGACAATATCCCAGGCTCCTGATGTGGAGGTGTTGATGGTCTTGTGAACTCACCCTCCGCGCCCCAGGGTGGCTTCGGCGGTGTGCCGGGGGTGCCTTCTTGGAGGTCCCCTGTGTTAAACGGGGGGCCACAATGGAGAGGGCATTCTCGGTGGCCGCGCCGCACCTTTGGAACTCCCTTCCGGAGGAAGCTCGCCTGGCCCCTAGCCTGTTAACATTCCAGCGATGTTGTAAAACCTGGCTGTTTGCCCAGGCCTTTGGGGAGAATGGGAGGGTGGGGTGAGGGGTTTTATCTCCCCCACCTAACTTATAACTTTTATTTGTATATTGTTAGCCCTGTTTTAAATGTTTTAAATATTTTTTTTGTACTGAGTGTTTTAAATTGTTTTTATTGTATTTTATTGTTGTAAGCCGCCCTGGGCTGCATGGCAGGAGGGGCGGGATATAAATCTATTAAATAAATAAATAAATAAATAAACTGGAGGAGAGAGACAATATTTTGCACAGTCTTTACACTAAGACAACATACCCAATTAAGCCTGGCATCAGTTAAATCATTTCCTTTTTGGGGTTATTAGTATTTTCTAACCAGCTCCCTATTTTCAGTACAACAAACCACATTGTGCAATCTGTGGCTGAAATCTCGCTGACCTAGTTAGGGCACTTTAAATATGCAGGTTGTGACTGGAAATGCATTCTGTTAGTTTCTGTGTTAAGGAGAGATTAATGGAACTGACATTTCTGAACTCAAAGATAAAGTGGAAAGTCAAGAGAAACAGACTTGAAGATGCATCAGTAGAGTCCGGCATGACTACGGCACTGTTTTCCCTTTGCGTTTCTCCTTTGGATAGTATTTATATAGGCTCCCAGGGTCATCCTTTATAATAGAATAGCACCCTGAGAGGGTTTCCATTTGGCACCAAGGTACGCAGAGGCAGAGTATTCTTGTTGCATGGGGAATATAAAGGTATAAGCAGGCTGCCTCAAAGTCAATAGTACATCATCCAGACTAACATCTCAAAAGAAGGACATAAAGAAGAGTGAAGGTGCATTTTTCTTGGTTCATCTAATTATTATTGGTGGTGGTTTTTACACAGTATGTGGAATTCAAAATGTCTGTAATAGGCGGTGGAAAACAACAATTAATTGAAGGCTAAACTTGCATTGACTTATGTACACGATAAACCTTGTGACATGAATGTGATCTTTCCTNCCAGTTACATCTGGTATGGCAGCTTTGGTCTGAGTCAGATATGTCTCTGACTCTGACCTGGCCTCTATCATCCATGCTTTCATTACCTCAAAACTGGACTATTGTAACACGCTCTACGTGGAGCTACCATTATGGTTCGGAGGCTGCAGCTGGTGCAGAATGTGGCAGCTCATCTCCTTACGGGGACGGGTCGCCATGATCACATTACACCTGTGCTCCGTTCTTTTCACCAGTGGCTACCTATAGTCTCCCAGGCCTGATTCAAAGTGTTGGTACTTACCTATAAAGCCCTATACAGTTTAGGCCCTACTTATCTGAGGATCTGCCTCACTCCTCGGGCTCTGGATTGCCCCCTATGGTCAGCCGGGAGCTCCCTTCTCGAAGAGGGCATTCTCAGTGGCTGCGCCAAGACTGTGAAATTCCCTTCCGGCAGAGGCCCGGGTGGCCCCAGACCTCCTCACCTTTCAAAGACAGTGTAAGATCTGCCATGTATTTGGTGAGGGAGATGGGTGAGGGTGGGGGGGTTGAGGGTTAGGGTGGGAGGGTGTTTGTATTTTGTGGTGCTCCACCGTGTGGATTTTTATAAGTTTATTTTATGTTATATTTATATTATATTTACTGTGTTATATTATTGTATTGTATATATTTTAATATGGTAAATTGTTAGCTGCCCCAAGCTGTTGTTAGCAGGAGGGTACAGGGTAAAAAAAATGTTAAATAAAATAAAATAAATAAAGCAGAAATAGTAATAATCTACCTTGCAGAATTTGTTGTGAAGGTGACCTAGGTAACGATTGTAAAGCACATTGAACACTGAAATCACTTTATACATGATTAATAATAATAATAAAATGGAACTTCAGCCCAACCACTAAATCTGGTTTGAAGGAAATTTTGCACTTAATTGCAACTGCAACTCTAGTTTATTCCAAATGACAGTGGAAATAGTAAAGCATAAATAACACCTCAAAACCTGACTCTGAGGTACAGTTTTTTGGGCCCCAAAATTCAGTGTTCTGCGTAATGGGTCAAGCAATTTGATAAGGTGCAATTCCTGATGGTGCACAAATAGAAACTTTAAAAATCTGTCCCAAATCAAGATCACCATGTATAATGTGCAAGCTCTGAAAGACATTGAAAAAGAAAAAATAAATTTGCCAGAAGGCGCACACACCCCTTTTGTGGCTGCAAGCCTTCCACTGTCCAGACTTCCATCTTTTTTGACAACTGTCCCTTGAAAACATTTTCTGGTGTTGGCAACAGAGTCTTGTTTATGCACCAGCATCACAGACGATATCATTGCAGCTAAGGGAATAGTTTTCATTAGTGTAACTTTTGCTGCAGAGACATAATGCCATTGGGAAAATATGCTAACTAGGTTGACCTATTACATCTTAAGCCCGTGGAGCTGACGTCAACTGCGACAATATCCCAGGCTCCTGATGTGGAGGTGTTGATGGTCTTGTGAACTCACCCTCCGCGCCCCAGGGTGGCTTCGGCGGTGTGCCGGGGGTGCCTTCTTGGAGGTCCCCTGTGTTAAACGGGGGGCCACAATGGAGAGGGCATTCTCGGTGGCCGCGCCGCACCTTTGGAACTCCCTTCCGGAGGAAGCTCGCCTGGCCCCTAGCCTGTTAACATTCCAGCGATGTTGTAAAACCTGGCTGTTTGCCCAGGCCTTTGGGGAGAATGGGAGGGTGGGGTGAGGGGTTTTATCTCCCCCACCTAACTTATAACTTTTATTTGTATATTGTTAGCCCTGTTTTAAATGTTTTAAATATTTTTTTTGTACTGAGTGTTTTAAATTGTTTTTATTGTATTTTATTGTTGTAAGCCGCCCTGGGCTGCATGGCAGGAGGGGCGGGATATAAATCTATTAAATAAATAAATAAATAAATAAACTGGAGGAGAGAGACAATATTTTGCACAGTCTTTACACTAAGACAACATACCCAATTAAGCCTGGCATCAGTTAAATCATTTCCTTTTTGGGGTTATTAGTATTTTCTAACCAGCTCCCTATTTTCAGTACAACAAACCACATTGTGCAATCTGTGGCTGAAATCTCGCTGACCTAGTTAGGGCACTTTAAATATGCAGGTTGTGACTGGAAATGCATTCTGTTAGTTTCTGTGTTAAGGAGAGATTAATGGAACTGACATTTCTGAACTCAAAGATAAAGTGGAAAGTCAAGAGAAACAGACTTGAAGATGCATCAGTAGAGTCCGGCATGACTACGGCACTGTTTTCCCTTTGCGTTTCTCCTTTGGGTAGTATTTATATAGGCTCCCAGGGTCATCCTTTATAATAGAATAGCACCCTGAGAGGGTTTCCATTTGGCACCAAGGTACGCAGAGGCAGAGTATTCTTGTTGCATGGGGAATATAAAGGTATAAGCAGGCTGCCTCAAAGTCAATAGTACATCATCCAGACTAACATCTCAAAAGAAGGACATAAAGAAGAGTGAAGGTGCATTTTTCTTGGTTCATCTATTTCTTGGTTCATCTAATTATTATTGGTGGTGGTTTTTACACAGTATGTGGAATTCAAAATGTCTGTAATAGGCGGTGGAAAACAACAATTAATTGAAGGCTAAACTTTCATTGACTTATGTACACGATAAACCTTGTGACATGAATGTGATCTTTCCTTCCTCCACAACACTTGAAAATGATCCTGACTGTTCTCCTACTCTCAGAACTTTGGGGAAAAAACTGAATATTATGTCTCTTGAGCATGACCTTTCCCATCTCTCAGAACAGTGGGATGATTGTGAACATTCTACAGTGGAGTCTGGTTACTTAGAATTTCTCCAACCATATAAAAAAGTTCAACTTAACAGAAATTCTACTTAAGCATTCCTTAAGGAATTGGACTTGGAGATGGAGAAAACTGATGCTCAGATTAAGTTAGCCCCAGATTTCTCTGTCTCTAGTTCTCTTCTTTCCCATCAGAAGCAGAGAGTCAGCACAGACATGAGGGCAGAGTGCGCACTCTCTCTCTCCCCCCCTCCCCTCGTGGTTGTTTTTAAGTGAGATGCTACCACTCATGGCCACCCAGTAACCACTTATCTGAATGAATGCCCATTTGAAGGTGGTGCGGAGGGATGCACGTTCCTGTGAGTCATGCAGCATCCACGCAGGCCCACTCATGGGGCACTGCTGAAAAATCCAGAGTGCCGTGCAGGGCAAGCCAAAAAGATTTGTGGCAATGGGTGCCCACACATCCCCAGCTTATATGCACTGGGGTGGTCACCCATGCCAGCATACAGCTCCGTCGCCCAACTGCCTCCCCAGTCCCTCCCACAGCCCTGGCGCGAGGTCTTAAAGGACACGCACATGAAATACAACACTACGTTGTTTCAAAGCACAACAACCCCCCTTGCAACATGTGAAAGATGAGCCAACACCATGGAGGACAGCAGCTTCTTCTGTATCCTACCCAGTATGCACCTCTGTTGTTGCTCTGGACTGCCAGCGGCTGCAGCAGCTCCCAGGGTCATGGGCAGGAGGGAGGGGGTTACTGGTTGCTGCAGCTTTATATTTCCATGGTGTCCATGGTTGTGTGTCATTGCTAAGGGTGGGCACTAGTTGAGCAGGACTTGGGGTGGGGTAGTTGCAAGGTGAGGAGGAGGGGGAATGGCTGCCCATATGACTTATTTGCAGCGCTGGTCCATGGTGGCAGGACTCTGAGTGTGTGGAGGCTGCCTGCGTGGCCAGGGTGGCCATCCTGGGAGCTGCCCTTTAGAATTGCTCCCCATGTACTCCACCTGAGTGTCTGCTCTGCAGCTCTGCCACTCAGTGACCACAACCTCCCCCCCTTCCGCAAGCCTTGTTTGTTTAAAAACACTCTCTCTCTCTCTCTCTCTCTCTCTCTCTCTGTGTGTGTGTGTGTGTGTGTGTGTGTGTGTAATCTTGTCCATTCTGATTGGAAGTTTTTGGTGGAAATGGAGACAAGGAAACCTGGTGCTCACTCTCCTTACAACCCGCTTGAGACTCCCATAATTGGAACTGACAGGATTTCACACAGACATGGCTCTACCTGGTTCTCATTATGAGGACTTGCACTGACTGAGTGTATACTAAAATTATGTTAACCGCATGCTGCTAAGAAATCACTAGTGCAGTCAAAGGTGGGTATACTTCATATGCCAAAATTTGATTTGTCATGGTTCAGAATTCAACTTATCCAAATCAATAAACAATTCATCCTGATAAATCTGGGGCTGTGGAGAACAAATTAATCCCACTTATCCAGAAATTCAAGTTATGTAATTTCTCCTTAAATGAGTCTCACTGTAATAATAATATGGAAGTTCAACCAATCACTACAGTGGGCTTGCAAGTAGGCAGGCAATTTTTCAACCTATTAAATATTCAAGATTATTTGTGGTAGTGTCTAAGATGTGATAGGTGATAGCACTGCGTACAACTAGTAGCACTATAGAAATACGTAGTAGCAGTGATTTAACGAATAGGCTATTCTTGCTCCAAGAAACTTAAACTTTAAAGACAACAGTCAATTGTACATGTCACCTATTGTTTCCTTTTCCTTGACTGTTGTCTTTAAAGACAAACTTGCAGGATTCACTCAAAGCAGCATGTCAGAGATGGATCTAGAAGTGGAACTTAAATGTGAGTGGGGCAAAGTCTTTTCAGAGTAGCTCAGGGAGGTTGCACCATACATAGGAGGCTGCATGAAAGATGACACTGATGTGTCTGACAATCTGGAAAACAGGAAGACAAGGCAGGGTGAATTTTCAGAGCTAAGGAGAAAGGGTGCTTGACAGGGAGGATAAGAAGGCAGATTGTGAGTGAGGGCAGAGTTATATGGAGCTTTGAAGGTGATGATAAGAAGCTTACACTTGATACAAACCAGGCAGTAATTCAATGGAGAAATTAAAAATGCGGCTTGCTATCTAAATTAGTTGTCCACTAGGTCTTGAATTATTATTTATTTATGTCTTTGTTTGTATAGCACCAACAATGGGCCCGGCACTGAACAGTCATAATTAGAGACAGGTCCCTGCCCTGATGGGCTTACAATCTGGGACGGACAAGGGAGAGGACACAAGGGGAAGGAGAACACTGGGAAAGACAGGGATATACTTATGAAGTTGAGAAGTTGCAGCTGCACATGCTTAGCTTAGTTACAAAGGGAAGGAGGGGATGCTGAAATGTAAATGATACTAGTCCTTAGTGGACTCCAAGAACAGAGGATATGAGGAGAGGCCTCGGGTTCCAGCCCTGGCCGGGGCTGAAGAGCGGCGTGCCTGTCAGCAGTGCCGCAGGCTCTTAGACGTGGCCCTTTGTGGGGTGAAAAGGTTGGGAGCTTGGGGAGGTGGTAATCTGTGGGAGGATTTAACATAACATAACACTTTAATTTATATCCTGCACTCTCTCCGAAGACTCGAGGCGGCTCACAACACCATAAATACAATTACTGGGATTTCTAACCCATGCAGGGGACCCAGCATAAACAATAACATAACACATATCATAACATCTCAAAAACAAACCCACCCAACTGATACCTCCTTTGACCAATGCCTACGCACCAGGCAAATGGTCCCATCATTCAACCTGTCTATACCCTGCTGCCACCAGGGTATTCAGCTGCCTCCACCCCTCTCTCACCGGGGGCAGTCAGCCGCCTCCACTTCCTCATCAGTAAAATACCCACCCCCTACATAATACAAACCTTATCAATAAAGCCCACCATAGCTCCATAACCGACCAAGGGGGACCCCCTGAACAATCCTAAATAAATCAAACATTTACAATTCAACAATTCCCAAGGCAGCCTCCTTAACAAGAGACACACCCAAAAACTCCCTCCCACCTAATCACAAGTACTCAAGTCCCTCCACCACCGACTGGCCCCGAAGGGCCCCAAAGGGCTGCACCCTTTGGCCGCGAACCTTTGGCTCGCGGCCTGCGGCTTCGTGGCCTGCAGCACAGCCGCAGGCAGTGTCTTTTATATGCTGGCTCCTGATCATTTTTGGTAGCGGTGGTGGGGGTGGGGGGGAGGGGGACAGGAGGGAAGGGAAATGTTTGGGTTAAGGAAGTGGGGTTGGGAAGGTATATGGGGGGAGGGGGGAGGATCTCTTCTGCTGTCAGTGTGGGACAGCCAAGGGGGGGGGGAGGCCTGACCGGCCAGTGGTGAGGCATGGTCATAGGGGTCATGATGGGACAGGGGAGACATAGTCCTAAGAGGGGGGAGGTGAGATAGGTGAGGCGGGACAAGTGCTGCTTGTTGTGTGTCCCACTCACCACCCCCCAAGCAGAGGGGCATGTGGTTCTTGGTCAGAGGGCCCCTGACCCTGTGCTGATGCTGTTAAATGTGAGATCGGTGGTTA
>QEPC01012655.1:1211743-1243653 GCA_003113815.1 Sphenodon punctatus | reverse complement strand
CCTCCATGTGCAGCACAACCACCTCCTCCGCCTGCACCTCCTCCTCCTCCTCCTCCCTTGCTCTCTCGCCCTCCGCTCTCCTCTCCCTTCCGCCTCGCTCCATCCCGCCACGTTCCCCTGCTGCTGTGTGCCCTTTAAATCTCTGTCCCTGGCCTGTGTTGTTGCTCATTGCCTGGCAGTGATGCTGCGTGCTTTGTCCCTGGCTGGGAATCGTTTTGCTTTATTCTGGCTGGTGGTTGCCGTTCAGACATTACTTTTTGTTGTTTCCCGGTGGGAATTGCTTTGACCATGCTTTCGGAGATTATCCAGGCCGGAGCTCCAGAAGGGTGGTTAATTTTGTCCCCTCCTGGGGATTGTCTGTGGTGAACATCTTGCGGCCGCTGAACAGATGTTCAGGGCCCTTTGGCGCCACCGCGGGGTTGAGTGTTGTTCACTGTGGTTGACTGTGATCTCATAACATCTGAAAACACCCACATAGTCCTGTCCCCTTCAAGGAGGCTATTTGTTTGTTTGCAATGTGCGTGTTAAGTGTTCTCAGAGACAAAGTGTAAAAGGATGGTACCTTCAGCAAGAGCAAGTTAAGAAGACAGCAGGGGCTAGGTCAACTTGTGAATTTCTGCTAGCATTATTATTATTCTCATGCTATCCTATTGTAGGAAGCAAAAGGGAGCATTTTGATCCTAGCATTTCTAGGTTTGCACTTTTATTTATTTTTTAATCACTGGTTTTAAATGTTTCAACAAATCATGAAAAATACCTTTCATCCTTTTAATACACTTCATTCAAAATGTAGACTATTTCTGTTGCATCTTGAACTTGCTTGTCAAATCTGATCTTGTGCCCAGAGCAGGAGCTTTAAAAAGTAATTCAGTTGACATGAGATACCAACAGAGGAATAACCCAGGAGCACCCAATTTACTTTTGAAAAAGGTGGGTTTTTCTTTCTTTTTTACTGTAAGAAAAACCAATTCAAAACTTTCTGTTTCCTTTGGCAAGCTTTGAGCATCCACTCTTTCATCAGGTTTTTTTCTTTTTTTCTTGACCTTGCTCCAACTGTTTCCCCTCCCCCACCTCATGAAGCCCTTTTATACCTCAAGGCAAGAGCACACTGCATACAATATAATTCACACACAGCTACCAAATGAGTTCAGTGTGGTGAATGTTATTGCAATGCCTGCTAAGGGATTTAGGAGGATTAGCCACTCTTTTCTGCAGTGTTGCCAAAAACATATTCTAGCAGGGTGTAATCACAAAATATGATAGACAACCATATATTCCTTAGATAGGTTTTTTAGGGTAATGCATACATACACATATAAAAGTGTATTAAAAAGTTCATAAAAACAATAAAAGACAAAACCAACCCTGAAACCCCCAGTCTTCCCTGCAACGCCCCACAAAACCCACCCAGCCACTTTGCCATTTCCCACATCCAACACCACCCCCGTCACAAACCTACCCCCAAATCACCCACCAATCCCCATTCCCTATCCCTTCCTGATCAATGCCTTTACACACAAAAAGGTCTTACACTGTCTCTGGAAGACACCCAGGCTTAGACTCAAATGAACCTCCGGGGGAAGGGGGTTCCATAACATTGGGGCAGCAACTGAAAATGCCTCCCTGCGAGTTCTTGTTGCATGAACAAAACTAACAGATGGTACCCACAAGGAGGTGGGGCCGCAATGGGGGCATGGAAGGACAGGCAGTCTCTCAGATATGAGGGGCCCAGACCGTTTAGGGCACATATGAGACACACATGTACCTCCTCTACACTATCACACCAAAATTCTTCACATTGACAAAGATACTTGCCCTGTGAACTTGCCAACCCCTGACTCCCTACAGCCCCTACGGTTAGTGAAGAAAAGGTCCTGTGTGCTTAGAAAATCATGAGAGCATATTGCCTCATGGTGTGTGTGTGTGTGTGTGTGTGTGTGAGAGAGAGAGAGAGAGAGAGAGAGAGAGAGAGAGAGAGAGATGTATGCATAGAAATGTATAGAATACTCATGGTATTGTATACATTTACATGCACAGTTCATGTACAGCATCATATTCCTGACTTCTACACCTCCTAAATACAAGATTAATTTGTCAGCTAATCATGCATGCTCTAATTCTGCTTCCACAAATGGGATTGCTTGGAAAATGAGACTAGCACAATCATGTGCAGAAAGGTTTTATCATACTATGATTTCAACCCAAATCAATGTACATAAGAACATAAGTAATGCCGTAGTGGATCAGACCAATGGTCCATCAAGCCCAGCATCCTGTCTCCAACAGTGGCCAATCTCTGCCTCTTAGGAGAAGTACCCAACAGGTCATAATGGTCAAGGCACACTCAGTAGTGAATGGAGCAGAGGCTCCAAAATAGTGCTACAGGAGATTTTAGCAGTAGATGGCTAAGAAAGTCAAGTTGCAGGGCAGAGACTCAGAAACTGCCTAGTTGCAGGAGGAAAGCCTGCCAAAGATCATCAGAGAACTTGAAGAATGCCTGAAACTACAGAGCACCAATAAGGTTGGTTCTTCCTTGTTTATAGAAGCCAGCAGGGCCTATCATTTATGTTTATAATTTTGAGGTCCTGACTACAGAGCTGGGATGAACCCTGACTTAAGAGGTGGGCTACAAGAGGTGAAGAGGAGGCCCATTCCTAAATTTAAGACAAACTTGTAGAGCTAGCCAGGCTAGCAGCTGGTTTACAGACTGCTTGAGGTATAGTGTTGTGGTGAGGGTAGCTGATTCCCCAAATATCCAGGCTACTCTGAGCTGAGAGAGCCTCCCTCCCACAGCAAGCTTTTGGCTCTTGCAGGGTCTTCCTCGAGCAATTAAAAAAATCAGAACTATAGACTAAACAATACAGACAGAAGGGAACATGCATCCAAGTACTTGTGTGGATGGCGAGTGGGACTGCATCCACTTGGGAGCTCTGATTGCGGTGCTGGGCGAGACCTGTGGGAGACCTGAGGGGCAGAGCTGACAAGTGGAGCTGGGGGATAAAAGATCTTGGCTGCCGGAGGTGGTGCTGGAGGCGCGCGGCCTTGTGCGCGCAGCCTTAGGTGCCGGTGAGGCCGGGGCATCCCCCCCTCTCCGTATAGGAACATTTTGGGTCAAAGCTATTGACAATAATACTCTTCTGGCCAACAGGAGGTCTGGTAATTAGACTTGGCAATGCAGTCGCATAAATATACTCGAGCTGATGCCGCTAGTGTTTCCCCTCCTGTGGTTGAGTCCTCTAAGCAAAGGAAAATAGAGAGTTTTTTTGCCAGCACGAATCGTAACTGTCACTCTGAGGGAGTCAATGCTCTAGTTAATGTCTCTACGATTAACCGCTTTGTGATACTAGCAGATATGCAGGATGAGGTTGCGGCATCTCCAAGTTTGGCTGTCCACTCCTCTCCAAAGCAGCTGTTACTTAATGGGCAGGAATCAGGCATGGTCCCCCCTAGAAGTCATCCTTTGGGGGAGTAAAGCTAAGAGTTATGTCTCCCTATTGGCTGAGCACATATCTCTTACTTCACAAACTATACGTCTGGTGTTCTCCCAGCTTAATAGCTTTAACTCAAAATTTGATGAGCTTGTGCGCTACATATCCTCATATCAATCTCTTCCAGCATTCCAAGCTAAATCCGCCCCTGCCCCCTTAAAGACTGTGACTACAAACAGGGAAATTTTTGTTTGCCCGAGGGCTCCCTGGGTACCTGTGGGGGAAATTCAGGTCCGGATAGGATGCCTCTTGTGCTAACAGAGAGACCAAATGATCGTCAATTCCAAGCCCAGGATATCACTGTTCAAGAGTTATTGACTAAAGAGGGGAAATATGTCAGGTTGACCAATAGTGTGTTTTTTACTGCCTTTTTGGAATTCCCCCTTAGATATAGCGGAGCATCTGAGGGTGTTGTTGAAAGCTCCCATTACTAGCAAAAATATTTGCTCAATTAACCATCTTGCTGTAACTAAGGGCCGTTGAACTGTGAACATCTCCTTTAATTCTATGCATTGGGTTTCTTGGATAAAAAATGAGTCCCTTCTTAGGGAAAATGAAATCTATATCACTAGAGTCTATAGTAAGGACTCTGGATCTAATCCTCTTATTTCATCGATTCCAAAAAATTCCTAAACAAACCTCTTTTCTTACAAATATGAATGCAACCCAAGCAAAGCGGCCTCTGCGGGAGCTCTGAAATCACCCAAATTGGTAACAACTGAGATGCTGATTGAGACTTCAATGTGTGATCTAATGGAGATTGCGCCATGCCCAAATACTGTTTTGCAGGCCGACCCTTTTGAAACATCTCTAAAAAATCCCATTTTGGCCTTGGGTAGCCAATTAGAGGTATTGGGGCGTGTGGATTCCCTATTTGTCCAGTTGGGGAGAATGGATGATGGGAAACTTCCAAATTACCAGTTCTAGGCTACCCCAGAGAGGCTCCATGTTCCGGCTCGTCTCCAATCCTCTGGGCCCTTAAATGAAGGAAAATCACCTGAGTTAATATCTCTAAAGGGGCTTTATGATTTATCAATCCTTCCGCTGGAGACCTTTCCTGGGGATAAGGATTGTCTAGCAGATGTCCTGCCCCCCAATCTCAGCAATGATTTCACTATCACCCATACTTGCATTAGTGTTAGCCCAAATGTAGCGAAGCCCCCATCTTCTCTGGAGATGAAATTCCAGAATACGATTACATCTAGGGACACAGTTGGGATCTTGGGTTCCACAGTGACTCCTTCCCATTCCCCTAACGTTCAGGTTGTTTCTAGGGAGAATCTTCCCCCTGAACATTTGACTGCTAATATCGACCAGAGGAACCTGCTTTTTGAAGTTCCCCCAGATTCAGGGTGACTGGGTTCTCTTGACCCAGAACTAGTGACTCTTTTGTCCTGGATTATAGCAGGCTGGGTGACTCATAATTCTGACCCATCCTTCTATGCTTTTTAAAAATTATTTGATATTGTTCTAATTCAAGAGACTTGGACAAACAATGTTCTAGTCTGTTCTGAGTTTCAAGTTTATAAGTATCCCTGCTACTTCTTTGGCCATTAAAGGTAGGCTTAGTGGAGGACTGGCCTTCCTGGTGTCTGAAGCCACTGGCATTAAAATTCAATTAATTAGTGTTTACAAGTCATATTTTGCGATCTGCCACTGTCTTTTTGCTTCTGACTTTGAATTGTTGCTGGCAAACATATACATTCCCCCCCACCCCCTCCAAGTTCTTCACTATATTACCTGGATGAGATTTGGTCTGTAATAATATCTCAATCCCTGGATGCACTGGGGAAATTCCCCGATGCTTGTTTCATTATGGGAGGCGATTTCAACAACCGACTAGGGGATCCTATGTTGGGAATGACTGATATGTCGATGGAAGAATATTTAGTTCCACCTTTCAACAATACTTGTAGTTCGATGAATCCTGTGGTTAGTACAAGGGCCCCGTTGCTAGTCAAAATTCTGGAAGATCTAAATTTAGTGGTCCTTAATGGGCTACTACCCGGTGATGATAAAGGCAATTTTACTTACCACTCTTCCTTGGGCTCAAGCATTATTGATTATTTTATATTACAGGCTAATCATCTATTCATTGCCGTAGATTTCCATGTGCTGTCAATGTTTTTGTTGAACCATTTCCCTCTGTGTTTATCTATTCCCGATTCCTCCAGTAAAAGCCTACTGCAGCAGATGGATACTGACCACGTGGAGAGGGAAGGCGTTTATGTTGGTACAATTCATTTGAGACCTTATCAGGAGCTGGTAACTTTATTTTCTTCTCTCGTCCAGCGAAAACAAGTCACTAAGGCTGTAAATGAGATATGCCATATGCAGTCTGATCCCCTTGTTTATTATAGTGCTCTAATAGAACTAATTATTGTCCCTCTATGTGTGCCAAACATATCGCGGTCACAATCCCATAGATTTTCTGGTTGGTTTGACAAAGATTGTCGCAATCTGAGAGGTACCCTCCGTTGACTTGCTAAGCGAGTAATGGGTTTTCCCACTATATCTAACCGCACTTTATTAATTTCTACCCGGAGGAAGTACAAGAAATTGTTAGCTAGGAATTACTGGAAGACTGGATTATTCTAAAGCGAAATAGTAATTACTTATTAAGGCAGCTCAGGGTAACGATTCACGGAAATTTTGGCAGGCAATCCCTTATTAGGCAGGGAGGAAATTTTGGAATATAACAGGCAAAAAAATCCTCACATACTATCCAGAGCTACTACTTTTCTCATGGACGATGTTTGGTAAAACCAGCTATATGCCTGTTTAGAGCAAAAGCTGTAAACCAACTTTTGTATGCTTTTCCCATATGGTGCTTGACTTTTTTTTAATACCATTGAATCACTCCAAAATAGGTTCTTGTGTGCAATTCTGAAAGCCCTGAGAGGAACCCCTCAGGTGTTATTGAGAGCTGAAACAACCTCGCAAACTCTAAAATCTCAAGCCCTTGTAGCTACTATAAGATACTGGATGAAGACCTTCCTATTTCCTGCAAAATCCAACTGCCTTATTAATCTAGTAGCAAATGCAGTTAAAGATAAACCCTGGTGTTCGGCAATAGAAAAGGAAATCAGGGATTTGGGTTTTTCTAAGGCCGTCTTACTTTCCTATGATCGTAAGAGTGTGTTGGTGCTGGTCAAAAAAAGAATTCTTGACCAAGAAAGACAAAACGAGCTCTCAGCTTTGACCAACCAGAGAGTTGCTCCATTGTATGTTAAGATTAACCCTCACCTGAGCGACTCTAATTATCTTATGCTCTGGTTCGAATGGCGGAAAATATATGCTTTATTGTTTAGACTGAATGTTTTCCCTTCTGCCATGGTCAGCGGGAGGTATCTTAGTTTGTCAAGGGAGCTTAGGCTTTGTTTTAATTGGTCTCTTGGCCAAGTTGAGACTCTTAAACATGTTATATTTATTTGCCCAGTCTACACTGACCTGAGAGAAAGGTTCTTATCTTTGTAACTGACTCCCTGGACACTTTGACATTTGATTGTCCCAACTGTTGTGTGCCAAGGACACCTGCCGTTCTAGGGTCATGGCCTCTTATTGTGCCACTGTCCTTGACATTAAATGGAAACCACCATCTACCCTATAACAACAGAGGCCCCTACCTATTTATTTATTTATTTTTTCATGCATTCTTTCTGTTTGTGACCCAGATTTTTGTGTTTTTTTCTTGATAAGAACTATGATGTGTTTAGCTTTTTTTCTTGTTTTTTTGCTAAGGGCTTAATAATAGTCCCTGTTTTTAAATTCTCATTCTCTTTGTATGTATGTACGTATGTTTTGAAATGACCTCTTTTGGTCACTCAATAAATTATTATTATTATAAATACTTGTGTGAAGTGGATTGTGGGGATGTATGCTCCCATAACCCATGCAGCAGTCGCTCATGGGTACTGCTGAAAAATCAGGAGTGTGCTGTGTGGGATCAGTCAAATGCATGGTGGTAGCCTCTGTGGCCGGGGTAGCCATTTTGGGGGCCACCTGTTTAAAGTGCACCCCATGCACATCATGTGCATGGGCGCCCTGCAGTTGTGTGACTCAACAGCCATGGACCCTCCTGCTCAACTTGCTCTTTTGAAAACACTCAGATAAATATGGAAGTGAGTGTTTGATATATATGTTTTTTATACCATGATTGCCTGTCATTCTGTTTATAATTCTATCAGTGGTAAGTAGAATGGTTAGTGGACTACTCAGTATTTATTTTCAGATTTTAAAAAAATATATTTTCTGCATAATTTTTACTTTTAATGAACATTTATTTTCAAGCATTTTCATGGCTTGTTTTGCATACTTTCTTTTTGCAGATTAGAAGCTGAACAACCATAGCAACTCAATGTGGAGTTGGAGATTGCCCTCATGCATTACTAATAATCAGTCTTTGGTTATTTCCCATATTACTCAAGGGAGGGGCTATTAATTAGTTCCTCTGATTATTGAGACTATTTAATAGCCTTGCTATTTCCCTCTCCCAGTCAAATTAGCCAAAGCCCTCATATTCCCATAATCACAGTTTTACCCACCACGGGCAGCAACTACTTTTTCCTTTAGGACACTATAGTCCTATTTAAGCTGACTTTCCTCTTTTCTCTGTTTTAGTGGAAAGTTGTATGGAGGGAAGGTATGGCAGCTATTGATAATGGACTGCGATCTGTGAGAACATCAGTATGAATGTATATTTCCTGGCTTACAGTTTGGAAAAGGAACTATAGTAAAGCATAACATCCTTAACTCATGTTCTCTCTGTGTGAATTTAGAAGACTGCCAGACATAGTGTGTTTTAAAGGACATCTCAAATTCTTAAAAAAATTGGAGCAGGACACTACTAGCACTCCATACCCTATCTTAATTTTGATCTGGCAACCCTTCTTTAGAAGACATTCATTCTAGGCGTAAAGACTTAACGTGATGTCACCCTTATCCCTACTCTGAGTTTGCCTCCCTTCAGCTTACGGCCATTGGAGTTTGATAAGTCACTGTTTGGTATATTATAGTGCCTCCAAGGTTGATAATTTTTGAAGAGCTGACTTATTTGTCAGATCTGTCTAGCCTTGCAGAAGTAAAAGCTGATACCATGCACAGGCAGTCTCTAACACCACCATGGGCTTGTTTTCATGAGCAAGAGTATTTACTCTGGAGGAATTACTCTAGAGTAACTACCTTCTTCCACTTCTGTTCACATGATCAGGGAAAGTAGTGGGTCTGTCTCCCCCGTAATCCTGTGTTTGTGTATGTGTGTGTGTGTGTGGGCGGGGGGGGGGGGGATTGGCCCTCAACCCTCAACCGTGGGTCAGAGGGGTTGGCAGGCTGCAGGAGGGATTTGTGCCTGGCCTGCTGAACCTAGGAATTGGATCTGATCCTGAGGAGTACCACATTTAGAGATACTGGGAGAGGCTTATCTCTGGCCTGAGGAGGGTACTGGTGTACACCAAGAACCCATATCAGTTTTTGTTTTTGTTTTTCATTTTTGTTTTTAGTTATTAAAACTGTCGTTTTTGTTATCGTTAATGAAATTTTGTTTTTCGTTATCGGTGTTTTATCAGTATTGATTTACAATGATAACAAAGATTTTGTTTTCAGTATCCATTGTGGGCTGCCACCAGTGGCAGGAGTGCCAGCAGACACCTGCCTCAGACTTCTCAAAAGTTGAACTCCTTCCTCCCTTTCTCATTATAATGCAGGAGCAATAAGTGCACAATGACAATATGAAAAATTACTAATATGTATGTCTAACTTAAACCTATACCTAATAACTTATACTATCTGCAATATATTCATTTCTAAGTATCTATGTGAATAAACTTCTCTCTGCTGTGTGTTCTATCTAAGTATCTGTCTATCCTATCCTATAATGCTAATATATATAATAAAAAAGCCTAGTGTCTGTCTATCTGTCCTATAATATGGACATGGGGAGACAGACAGCGGAAAGGAAAAAAAAACTATAGGGTATATCTAATCTCTGTCTGTAATCTATATCTAATCTATATATCAAAATCTGTATCTATCTATGTTCAGGGGGAGACGAACAGGGGAAGGTAAAATAAAGGGTATATGGTAAGGTATAACACTGAGTGCTGGGGAAGATTTTTTAGTGCACGCAGCACGAGAGTTCTGTAAATACAACCTGAGACAGCAAGAGCTAACACAGAATGAGAGTTGAACAGCCTGGCCCTGCAACATAAAGGGTTGCAGGGCCCTCCCCAGAGCCCCCATAATTGGTTCTGGGAGGCAGGAGGCATTGAGCAATTGCAGGATGCCATGAAACTGTTTGGACATGCTGATGCTGCTAACTGCCCAGTGATTACATTCATTGGGTCCTTCCCCTCCCATCACAGGCCCAGTTCATGAATTCAACACTGTTTCTGGCTCCGAGATCGCAACCTCCCCTTTCCACATTTCCCTCCCCAAAACACCTGCCAGACAATAACCAAACCAATTACTTTTGTTTTTGTTATTGATTTTATCATTTGTCTTTATCGTTATTGAAATAACAATAATGAAAATGAAGAATTTTGTTATCGTTATCAATATATCCTACAGCTCACTGGTAGGAACAGTGTATATTTGATACAGAGACTGTAATTAGCAACTATATGGTGATGGAACAGTGCGAATGAAGAGACACTTGAGTAGAAATTCCCTAGTAAATGTGACTTCTTGGGCTGCATCCTGAAAAGACTCACCCCAAATACCCTCTAGCCTGTTACATAGTGATATCACAAGGTAAATTCCTGGTGGTATTGTACCTCTTACTTTTAATACGTGATCAACCTCATACAGATAAAGCAGATTCCTGACTCTTTTCCAGTTATGCAGCATACAGCAACAGGAGCAGTCAAACATTTCTAGCATGTTGATGTTAGAAAGGCACAGTATGGCTTCCCTCCTCTCCTGCTACTTTTAAGTAGCAGCCCCTTGCTGTGGAACTTCATCAGTTGTGATGGATGTGTCAGTGGCTGTGCAATATCTAGAAGTCCTTTGTTTTCATTAGCAGCTCTTGAAAAGCAGCAACATTGGGTATTTTCAGACATTACGAGATCACAGTGAACCACGGTGAATACCCACCTGTGGTCAATGTGTCTCGAACGTCTGTTTGGTGGCTGCCAGATGTTCGCCACGGTCAATCTGCACAAGGGCTCAATTTGAACCACGCTTCCCGGGCTAGCCGGGGGAATGTCCTGGGAAGCGTGGTCAAACAGACCCCCGGCAGGGACCAAAAAAAAGTAACGTCTGGCCGCTCGTCACGGCCCGAGATCACCGGCGGGATCCCGGGCCGTGGCGCATTCGGCCAGACACGGCGGCCGCATTGGCCCCACCACCCGCCCGTCTCCTCGGAGGGCGGGCGGCGGGGTGCATGGAGGGGGCGGGGCCGTGCGGCTGCACGCTGCGCTGCGCGGCCCCGCCCCCTCCCGGATTCCCCACCGGGATCCCCCCGGCACATCTGATATGGCGTGACGGGGTGACCCCGGTGGGGAACGAATTGATTGATTTCGGTACGGGGCCAACGGGCCCCGTAACGTCTGAAATCACCCATTGTGTGTAGAGATTGCAACAGCAGCAATATTCTGCACTGACATTACAATGGCTTTGATATGCCTGTACAGTTTTGTGTTCTCTTTTCATTCCCCCACCGCTTTTTTTTATCTTTCTTTAAGCACAGGGCATCTCCAAAGTTTTAGCTGTGAAACTCAATTTATACATACCACAATATAATTTAAAATCCCCGCAGCTTTTTATATTAGTTGATGACAAGCTCATGGATCAACTAGTTTTGATTTAGTTTAAGCGCCAATGTTCCTCTGTTCTAATTCCATTTATCAGGCCATGCTTGTGATAGAGTTTTGAATACACTTGTTTCAGTTTTTAAACTTTTCATAGTTTGAAATTTGAGAATAATGAAAAAATATGATGGTCTAATCCTTCCTATTAAGAAAAGATTGATAGCCATGCTCTCTGGAGCCTGGTGGGTGAATTGGTTGTTAGCATCTTGATACCTCTCTTCATAGTTTTGATTGGTTAACCAAGGTCACATCTGACAGGCTTACTTCAAATAACAGAAGGTATATAGGTCTATGCTGGGCCTCGTGGGAAATGAGAACTTCTTTTGGTGTTTTAGTTTTTCAACTTCTTTCTTGACTTGTTTTTTTTTGTCTCCAGCAGATGCTCCCTGTGTACAGCTCTCAGGAAATACACCTCTCTGTTACATACGTCATAGCTTCCATTCACTGGCATATTGGGTGGAACTTCCCAAACATGCCTTCTTTGTTAGATGACTACTAGCTCTTAAAAGCTGCTTATACTTATTTACAGTGACTCTATGTGGCACATAAACTATCTTGTCCAGTAACAATTGCATACCTGTGCCCTCAGTTTCTCCTTTTTCTTCTCCAAATAACTTCACTCATACTCGGGAACTGATTAACAAGCCTCTTGCTATAACCAGTTATTCAGCTGCAACCACTTCAGAATTTGCTTCAGGCCACTTTTGTCCCAGTGCTTCATGCCTTTTTATCAAGGTTCTCTAATTCCCCTTGGATCAGGGCTTTGGACATTGCCTCTCTTACCTCCTCAAACCCATCTCAGAGAGTACGCTGCTCTCTCTCAAAAGACACCTGTCGTAGGTATTTCATAACCCCATTTCACCCTACTAAACATCAGACCTTACCTTATTGCAATTGATAATAGGTGGTCAGTCTCATGGCTTTACCATGACTTCCTCTTTGCCATAAACAATGGTGGCTGTGGTTTTCTCAGACAAAACTCACCCCTTCTTTGCCTGCCCAGGGTCAGGGTGAGTGCACCTCTTAAAATTCTCCATAAATTTCTCAATCGCCTTTGCAACCAAGTGGTGGTACTGTTAACAGGAGACCCCCTTCCACTCTTGACTATTGGAGGGTGGGTACCCCAATAGCCACCGTTCCTTAAACTTCAGGGGGAATTAGCTTAATGACTTAAACCAGGGTCTCCACATGTTCAAAAGGCTCAAGCTGAGGACAGTACGTGCTACAGGCAGTTTATCTACCCTCCCCAAATAGAAAGAGAGAGCGAGAGACAGGTGTTCAATAACAACAAGTTTATTGCTATACAAAACAGAGAAACACAGCCCTGGTCTGGCTGGTGGAATTTAAAAGGGGAAAACACAAGCGGCTTGCGGGGAGTATGGTAGGAGAAGGAGGGTGTGTGTGTCTGGTGTCGGCTCAGCGATGGGGAGCGAGAGAACGTGAACGAGGGAGAGAGGGGGGGAGAGGGAGAGAAAGAGAGAGAGAGAGAGAGAGAGAGAGGGCTTTCCCAGTTGGCTGGGAAAGTCTGGACCTTTCCTTGCCTGTTGAGATGGGACAGGCGGCCCACAGATCCAGCAGAGTTCGGGGGATGGAGGAAAAAAGAAGGGGCAGACCAGAGTCTGGGAGATCTCTCAACTCAGACACACACAGAGTGACCTGCACATATCTGGGCCCCAAGATTTCTCAGCGGTTGAGGGGAAAACAAGGGGCAGTTATTGGGTGCTAAACAAAGGGTTTTGGGAGACTACGAAGGGTTGTTGGGGATACTCAATGGATTAACAAGGGGTGAAGCCACAACTTTTGCTTCCATTACAAAGGTGACTCCAAGATATGCAAAAGTTCTCTTTGACACATAGGGAAACTGTAAACAAAAAGTGAAGGGAGGGAAGGAAGGGCTAATGACAGACTTCAGGATGCAATAAGTGTGTGTCTGGTTTCCCTTGGGAAATCCGGAGATAGGATGTTGTTGCTCTGAGTCGTGGCTACCAGTCCTTTCTTTGTCACAACAGGGTGAGTCCCCTCTCCTTAATGACTCCATTCTTTACTCTGAGGGCTCTCCCTTCCAGTATTTTTCTCAAGCTTAGGCTGGTATTTTTCCCTGAGTGGTCTCTTTTGGCTAGGAGTTAGGGTGGTTCGACCCAATCCTTATTTTCCATGCCCCCCCCCTCCTCTTGCATCCAGTGTGGGGAGACTATCTTTTCCCCAAGCCTCCTTGCCCTTGGTTACCCATGGGGGCTTTGCCGACCCCCGGGTCCACGTTAGTTGCTTATCACCACAAAGGGGGGGGCACATCCGTTCTGGGGGGGACCAGGGGTTCTGGCTAACAGTACTATAGAATTTTATTGTTTGTGTTCTGTGTATGTTTTTGTTGTAGGTGTTCTATTTAACGTTCTAGAGTACACAGAACAATGCAAACAATTCATTGATGTTTGACTGCAGTTATCAATGGCAAAACTGGGAGAGTTTTAAGAAGTGATCATTGGAAGGGGGTCTTGTCATTAACAAAGCTGCTAGCGAATGGTCTTGCAGTATGATCCTCTGGTAGGGTAGCAACTGTCAGCAGTTAGCAAGGGGGTATGTCCTATTCACTTGAAGGAGACTTGTGCCTAAATCCTAGTGTGTGCTATCCCGCTGGAGGCTAACACTGGCCATTTTTAAATGGGATGTGACCATGTAGGTCCACCCCATCCCCCACCCATATGAGCACTCATCCAGAGGTGGCGTGGGTGGGTGCATGCTCCTGTGACCCATGCACTGCCCACTAATGCCCACTCACAGAGCATCCGGGAAGAATCTGGGATGCTCTGTGCAGGGGCATACCAAACTGTGCGCAGGAAGTGGCACACACCCATTGCACACTAATCCCGGCCTGTTTAATTCCCCCCTATTCACCGGCTGTGCATGGGCACTGCACACGGCACACACGGACACGCGCGTCAGCCATGCCCATTTAAAAACGACCACTGTTAGGTTCCTTTTCCTCTCACTTTTGCATTGCTAACCTTTAGCAGATAACATGTAACAAATCCCTTTTCAGGATACAGACTAGACAAAATAGTTATGCTTCACTAGCACAGAGAATACATTGGAGCGTCCAAGCTTGTTAGCCTTGGCTTTTTAGGTGCCCAACAGGAGGCATCTCAGGGATGGTTTTTAGAAGCACTGAGCAACCAAAGCTCCAGATGAAGTTACTGAAAGGACAGCTGGGAGTGTACAGTTCTGAAGGTGCTGAGTAATGTTTCAGTCCAAAATGGAGGCACAAAAAGTCAAATGTGACTTTTGAAAATATTGATCTATAGGTATAATACTCTTTCCATGGTCTCTGTGCAGAATTGAATCTTGGAAGCTTTAAGCACAACAGAAATTAAGCCTTTCTGCTACTATCTCTGCAAAAATGTAACATCTGTTTGGATTTCAGATATGTTTGGTGGCTTACTCTTCAGTTTATATAGCCATATTTTCCAACCTGACTATGCTTCCTAGACACTTGACTTCTTCAACGATCACCAAGATCTCCAATGTAAGGAGCAGGGAGCTGCTACCTTGTTTACTAAATAAGCTAACAGAAATATGACATAGATACACAGTGCAGAATAGGACCTTGCAAAGCTTAGCTACCCAGCCACACTGCTAATGTTGCTTAAGTACTTCAGCTTAACTACAGGATAAAATGCAAAGTCCTTATCTAGAAAAAGCAACCAGTTTTTTCCCCCTCTCTGGTCGATCAGGTTTGCAGCCTCAGAGTGCTTTTGGATTCCTCGCTACGCCTGGATTGACAGGTGGTGGTAGTGGCCAGAAGCCATCAATTCCATCTGGTGAGGAGGCTGCAGCCTTCCTGATTCAGATCCAGGCACTGTCATCCATGCTTTCATCACCTTGGGGCTAGATTACTGCAGTTCACTCTACGTGGGGCTGCCCTTGATGACTGTTTGGAAGCTGCAGCTGGTGCAGAATGCGGTGGCTCAGCTCCTTTCGGGGATGAGTCGCCGGGAGCACATTACACCGGTGCTCTGAAGTCTGCACTTGCTGCCTATTGCGCTCCAGGCACAATTCAAGGTGCCAGTTTTGACCTTTAAAGCCCTAGATGGCCTTGGTCCCATATATCTGAAAGTCCACCTTTCCTACCATGTCCCTTTATGGCCCCTACAGTCAGCTGGGTGTGCCCTTCTGTGTCTGTTACCCTTGTTCATGTGATGGGGGTGCTCATGAGAGGGTTTTCAGTTGCTTGGAACTCCCTCCCCAGGAGGTTTGCTCGAGCCCCAGCTTGGCTATCTTCCGGAGGTGGTGCAGAACATTTTTATTTGGAAAGGCATTTGGCAGGCAGGGATAGGTGGGGTTTGGGTGGGGTTATGGGAAATATGGGGGTTTGAAGGGAGGGTGTTTTTTATTGTATTCATCTGAATGTTTTTAACTGTTGTACTTTTGTGTGTGGATTGTGTTCTGCCCTGATCTGTGTTGGAAGGGTGGTGTAAAAATTCAGTAAGTAAATAAGGGCACATTTGTGGCAGAAGCTGACTGTAACATCCATGGACAGGAGACTGCTCTTTTTAATACAGAGACTGTATATGAATACATCCCTGAGGGTTAGGTTAAATCAGGAGGGCCTGTTATCAGGGCCAATTAAAACAGAAAGGGGAGTAAAACATGATTGAAGCTATTTCAAAGCCGCAATTCCATCTGCCCAAAGTGGGAAATACCGAGGTGGCAATACTATCATATGCAGATGATGCAGTCTTACTGTCAAGAACTCGGGTAGGCCTCTGTAGGCAATTAAAAGCTTTTGCTTTGTTCTGTAGCAAATATTTTCTGGAAATTATCTATGAAAAAACTAAGATATTGTTTTTTTTCTCCAAGGTGCAGGATTTATAGATGGTTCTTAGATGGGCATAGACTAGAACAGGTTAAACTGTATAAGTACTTGGGACTGATTTTTCAGTCCAACAGTGCCTGGAATGTACACGCGGGGATGGCTATGAGACAAGCAGGTTTGGTTGGGAGAACCATTTGCCACTACTTTAGATTCAGGGGTGGACACCTGACAGCATCCGCATTTCATGTCTATAGGGCAAAATGCTTGGCCTAATTACTAAACGGGGCACAGTTATAGGCTATTGGGAGAACTAAGAGTTTGGAATAACTCTTTCCTTAAATCTTGACTATCAATACCTCATAGTGCCCCTAGCAGTGCAGTGCATCTGGAATGTGGCTTCCTGGCCGTAGAGGCACAGGTATGGATTCTTTCCTTCAATTATTGAATCAGACTTCTATTTGGACAGGCTGCCCCACTCTCTATATTGTTCCTGACCGACCGCTTTAATAACCCATGGGTTGAGGTGTTGGTGAGAAAACTATATATTATAGGGATTTCACCTTCTATCCTGTTAACCTTGGGTTATGCTGGAGCTAAGAGGCTTGTTAAGCAGCGAGTACTTGATATCTCTTATCAGGAGGATTTGGCGATGGCCAGAAATAGACTTTGGATGTCTATATGGGGCTGCCCATTTGCCCCCAAAAGGCCGCACTATATTTGGAATATAATTTAGGAGTGGTGGCTAGTAGAAGTTATACCATGGCCAGGTTGAATATATTTCCCTTGACTTTAACGGAGGGACACTGGCATGGTATCCCATTAACTAAACGTCTCTGTGGTTGTTCATTGGCTTGTGTGGACACCATTCAGCAGATTCTATTGGAGTGTGAATTCTTCTCTGACCTTCGGGATAAATTCTTAACCCCTTTATTGAAAAGACACTCAAACAGGTCCCCTGCTAATACTGTAGTGTGCTTCCTTTCTGGCAGTACTGAGGGAGACACTAGGCGACTGGCTACGTTTTTGTTTGGGGTTATAGAGTTTAAATCTAAACTTCAAGTGTCTTAGGCCTTTGCCTTCATGAGTGTATATGGAGATTAGATCATTTTCTCTTCTTATTGGGGCCTAAAGTTTTGCCCAAAATCTTGCCTTGCTCTGTGTTCAAGGGCAAATAGCAAGAATAAGTAAGATATTTATTTATTTACCTTCTCAATTATTTGACTACTTGATTACCCTATTACTGATGTAATATTATTTGTAATATTAATTTTAATTGGAGTGGGAAGTTTATTTTTATATTTTCCTGTTTTATTTATATATTGAATGTTTTGTTTTATTTTTATGTAGGTGAAATTGATATGACCTAGGCTGATTCAATAAAACTATTATTTAAATAAATAAATAAATAAGCTGTGGTTCAAGCATTAGAGCAGGGGTGGGGAACCTTTTCCGCACCAGGGAACACTAGTATATTAGTATAAGCTCTGAAAATTAGTATAAGCTCAGAGGGTCACATACAAGTTGGGGGCAGAGGTGCTTAAGAAGGGGTGTACTCGAGAAAAAGAAGGCATAGATCATGGATTTGTCCCCTAAGCTTATGTCCATGCCCCCTATCTTTGTCCCTTACCTTGAGCTCAGTTTTTCAGTGGTTGGAGGTAGGAACTGGATCCAGGAGCCAGATACATAAAAACTTGCCGAGGGCCACATTTTGTCTCCCAGGTCTGAGGTTCCCTACCCATGCATTAGAGCTTTGAAAAGAAAATTTGAAACAAAAGAGTTCAAATCTGACTTAAGTGGATACTCTAAATATATTTAAATTATTTCATTGTTTAAGTCTGCTTTACTTTTAAAAAATGTTTAATTTATTTTTAGCTCCACTTCAGTGTTATGCAATAGGCTGAAAAATGGGCTATTACCTAACAGTGCATATCAGGTTATCAAAGAATTTAAAGAGACATGGATTATTGGAGAATCCACACACGAGCAGTTGAACAAGTGCCTGGAGTGAGAGAAAAGCTTTATTGTGGGAGGGAGAGGAGCATGAATGGTAGAGTTCACTTGAAAGTTGTGTGTAGGACAAAATAGTTTGAAAACAATAGAATATAGAGAGTCTTCCAAGCCAGCATCCCCTAATAAGGTTCAGCATGTCTTTTTTCATTTTGCCTCTGTTTGTGAATTTATTATTATTATTAACAAACATTTATATAGCGCCAGCAGTGTACCTGGCACTTTACAAAGTAATAAAATAGACACGGTCTGTCTATGAAGGTCTGTGTGTTTTGTGTGCAGAAACGAATTAGGTATAGCTCTCCTTTTACATGCAGGCACCAGGTGTGAGTGACACCTGGGTGACAGACCCATGAAAACTGAATTCCTCCTTTGCTCATATCTATGGACTATCTAAGACACTTGAACCTGTGAGCCAATTTCATTGCTCAGGAAACACAATCTTAGTGAAAGAATTTATTCAGGAGTTTTATGAAACCTTATGCAGTCTGCTGTCAAATTAGATATTCTCCTTTCCCCCTTAAATGGCAGTGTGTATGCCATATGAATATGGTATAGCGGGGATGTTGAATTTAGAGTTTTAATGGGAAGTTTTGATATTGGAGAATCAGTTCCTTAATCTTATGAAGCTTAGAAGCCCCATAATTTCAGATTGCAGAAGCTATTACCAAAGTTGCCATGATGGGTAAGCTTGGTTGCATCATTACGTTATCATTCAGTCAGAAAAAGTTGAGTCCCTCAGGGCTTGTTTCAGCAAGAATTACTTGGCCATTGCTTGGTCTTTGATGAAAAAACAGGGCAGCAATAGAAAGCTGGGTTGTGCAATATGTGCTGGCTGGTAACTGGGAAACGAGGTTGGGCCTCACAGCTTGAAGTAATGGAGCAGAAAGAGATAAAATTAATCTCTATAGCAATGTAGGGATGTTAAAATATAAATGTGCTTTAAGAATGGCCTTTAGACAAATGAATGCAGTCAAACAAACCATTGGTTTTATTTCCAGCAAACATGCAAAATCTGGCAGAGATCTATCGTAGCATGTTTGTGTATGTGAAGGAGTATGGAGAGAGCTCTGTTGTGAAGCATTTTTTCAGGCAACACTTTCTCTCCCCCCGTTCCACTGAAGTCAAACAGGAATGTCACCTGAGTTACAAGTGGTCATGATCCTGTCACTTGTACAGGGACTATTACTACCAGGTAAAAGGTGCCTTTCAGGAGCCTAGGAGTGTAAATGGAACCCCCCCACCCCCACCTCCAGTGATGCTCTCTTTGCCTGTTGTTGGGGCATGTAACATGGCAGGTCAGCATGATCCCCATGACAATGTTCCTCAGTATCCAGACTGGGGTCTGGACCCTGGTCCTGTTTCTGGTGCTTGCATGGTCCTTCTCTATCTGTCTCTGTTTCCTGTGTCTCTTCCTTACTGTCTCTACACTGGAGCAGGAGGGAGGCCTGTATATGCATGGCACTACAAGGAGTGTCCTGAACATGCTCATTGTCCTCTCTTCCCTCCCCCTAGAGAATCAAAGAAAGGGGGATGGGTAACTTGGGATGGACAAGTGGGGGTGGATCTGCTGACACCCTAGCAAGTTCCTAGGGTCTTGGCTCCTTTTTCTTGTCCGATAACATCATCTTCTATCCCGCCACAGTTCCCTTTGCCTCACCTTTTGTCACCCACCATCCTCTTTGCCATGACCTTTCACCCCAGTTCCTTTTTTCCTGATTCTTCAGTCCCTCTCTCCCCCAGCCCCATTTATCCTTTCACTTGCCTCTGATTTAGATGTAAGGGAGCCATTCCCTCACTTCATTCCATCCTGGGCCATTGGACTTGCAAAATTAAACATACACATTTCAATAATTTGCACATTTAATTTTATGCTGTTATTTTGCAAATTCACCAATTGACTCATGCTGTTCTTTATTTAATTTAGCCCACCTAAAAAAGCAACTGAGTACTGGCCTATGGCAAAATCAATTCAATTGTGAGCATTTGAACCTTAAGCTCTTTCGTTATGCTGTGATTGGTTAGATGAATCAAATTGGTTAGATGTTTCTTGATCCTTATTGGATACAACCTGTACAAATTTAACATTTTGTTGTCGGAAACACATATGTGACTCAAATTCAGAATACTCATGCTAATAAAATAGTGGTGAAGCTATATAGAATTCAGTATGAGTTGATTTTAGGATGGATTCCATCTTATTTTTATGTGGTGAAAATATTTCCTATAGATTCAAAACCTCAGGGAAGCATTTTGTACTTCAAATATTTCATTCTATTTCCAAAATTACAATATGTTCATATGCTGTAATTATGAATTAAACCCCCAATTCTGTTGTCCTGAGGCCATTCTTAAATGTCAGATGTTCAGATGAAGGGGGTTTTTTGTTTTGTTTTTTGGAGTGTTTTGATATTGACTCCACTCCAAAACTATAGGAATACATTATTTAGATATCATTTGATGTTTTAAAAATGCCCCAGGGTTGGAAGAAAAACCATGTCTCCACTCTTATAAAGTGCCAATACAATGTTTTGGAAAGAGTTAGGAAGGCTGGGAACTTAGAATGTGAATATTTCTATCAATGCTGGAGGCAGTTTGAGATATCAAATGTTTACTAAACAAACATGCTTGTTCCAAGTTTCAATTATCAAGTGTAAATGTAGGAACAGCGTCCTTGTGGAGGCCTAACACCAACTTTGAAAGAATGGTGGCAGGTAAGAAGCATCATGGATGGAATTGGTAGGAATAGTTGGAGTGTACCACCCCTAAATATCAAATTTGGGGTGCTTGAAACTTTTCTCCCAACTTTTGGGGGTGGGAGAATTTCCCCATTTCCCTCTGGTGCTCCCTTCAACATGGAGACTGTGGTGTGTGCTTGCAACACGGCCACTTTTCAGAAAGGATGCTCAGCTGGATGGGGAATGGATTCCAAGTCCTCGTCTGAAGTTTGCTTGGTGTCTGCTGTTCTGCTGCACACAATAGTATTGCTAACTGGTAGTTTGGATATTGGCTCAATTGTCATTGTGAATGTCTTCCTAGAAGTAGCACCATTCTTTATCCTTAATTTGTGCTTGGTAGCACTGGGTGAAAACAAATGAGACATAAGCCCGCGTTAGCCTAGGAGTCACCTGCTCATCTGCTAGGTTGCTGCCAGATGTTCACTCACTACAGTCTCGAGGTGAGTAGACAGCTACTACAGGATGTGTGGGCCAGTGATGGGCGATTATGCAATTTGGGCAAAAGCCCAGCCACCCAGTCTAAGCTGGGCTAACCTCTCCCTCCCATGTATTCAAGCCCTGTCCAGCCCCACCATGAGGTGAGGTCAGACGATCAGGCCCACAGGTGTGGCCTCACCTGGGGGTGGGGGAGTGGAGCACCTCAGATCAGCTGTTTAGTGCACATGCCCAGACAGGGTGAGGGCGGGCATCCGCACCCTCCCCCCTCACTTGTTTTGATCCTGCTGCATGGTGTGTGTGTGTGTGGGGGGGCGGGTCTGGTCTTCTTGTCCCATATGGACAGCTTTGTGATCAATCCATGCCATGGAGGGACCTGTAACAGCAGCCTCCATGCCCGTATTGCTGGGGGAGGAGGGGCTGCTCATGTGAACTGTTCTCCCTGCCAACCCGAGGAGTGGCAGCTGCAGTGGCCCTTCCTTGGGCAGCCCAGGGAGCTGACTTGGCACAGTCTCTTATGTTTTCACCCAGTGTGTGTGAGGAGGAAGCCATAGGTGGTGCTTTCTCTGTTGGCAGGAAAAATTGCATATGTCAATCAGTGACTTTGGAAGCGGTGGCAGTCAGGCCTCCTAGGGTATTTTCAGACGTTACGATCCCATGCCCAACCATGGTGAATTCCCCGTGGTTGAGTGTGGGAACGTCACGTCTGTTGGCTCGAATGTGAGCTTCCCGCCGGGTGTTCATCCCCATGAATCACGGGCGGGAACCTCTTTGACCACACAAACGATGGTCCTGCCTGGACCATTGCTGTTTGCGTGGTCAAAGAGATTCCCACCCATGATTCACGGGAATGAACACCCAGCGGGAAGCTCACGTTTGGACCAACAGACATGACGTTCCCACGCTCAACCACGGGGAATTCACCGTGGTTGAGCGTGGGATCATAACGTCTGTCCCCTGACCATGGCCCGGAATCAGTGGCTGTGCCCGCTGCTGATTCCGGGCTGTGGACAATGCCCTGGGGGGGCGGGTTGGCACTGCGGCTGCAATGGCTGCAGCGCCTGCCCGTCTCCCAGAGGGCAGGCGACTTAGGGAGCGTTGGGGGGGGGACTGTGCGGCCGCATGTTGAACCCCACAGCCCCGCCCCCTCCCCTGATTCCCCACCGGGATCAGCCGGCACGTCTGTTGGCCGTGCTGTTTTGATCCCAGTGGGGGATCAATAGGTGATTCCGTGACGGGGCCAACACTGGCCCTGTCACATCTGAAAATACCCCTAGTTTGCTCTGTCCCAACTCTGCAAACATGTCTTGAGTCCTCATCAGTGTTCCCTCTTGACACTGGGATGGAAAACATTCTCCTTCACAAGATGGCAGACTGTGGGCACCAGGGAGGTATAGTAACAATGCAGATGGTAGAGTAGGCTCCTTGGTCTCTCCTTCAAGCCAGCTGCTACTGCCTCAGCCAATCCTACAGACTGTCCTCTAATTGCCAGTGATTCTGTCTTTCATGGCTGATAGGGGCAGGTCTGACAGAGCTTGGGTGCTCTACAGCAGAGTGGAGTTCAATATTGGGAAGGCTGTATTGTGAGGAAGAAGCTCTTAACTGGGACAATATTTTCTAAAATTTTATTTTGTTTTTATCTTGCCTTATCCCTGAAGGCTCTTGGCAGTTAACATCATTCTAAAAAGCATAAAATACAAAATAAAACCCATAAAATCCCATAGAATGCTAATAACTCCCCCACCCCACCACAGGATCTATCCCTGCCTGTTAAATGCCTGGCCAAATAACTATACATATATCTTGCACTGTCTCCAAAAGATGCACAGACTAGGGTTTAGACAAAATTCCCAGGGAAGGGAGTTCCAAAGCCATGGACCAGCCACCAAGAAGATGTTTCTCTGCATGCCAGGGTTGCATGCCAGACTTGGGCCAATGGTGGACCTTTCAAGAGAGCTGTGCACTCCCCATCTGTTGGCTCATCTTAGGGGCTGCGGTGGGACATAAGGAGGATGTGTAAGAGTTACACCCCTGGTGTAAAAGGAGAACTGTCGGATCCAACAGTAACTGTATTTTTGGGAGATCCTGTGCCCCAAACAGCTGGAAGGAGGGGTTTGCTGTAGCTATTTGCCAAGGGCTCACAATAGTCTACAGATGCAGTGGAGTTTTGAGGCAGTCCTGCCATTCCAATGCATGATATGTACTGTGCTGGACCAAAATGGCATGAAATTCAACTTCATCAGAAATGTAACCTAATCTCTGCTAATGTTAGCCAGCCAGCAATAGAATGAGGCAAATGCTACTCTTTAGGAGTTGATGTCTTGGATGTAATAGAAGATCTAATGAATAAATAAATACCTAACCAGAGCCTGCCCTGCTGTGATATTGACTCTGCTTCTCCACAAAACCATATTTTTAAAAAAGTGTGCTCTGCACACTCTCCAGCTCTAAATAAATGTTCCTGCAAATGGCAATGATTCAGAGGTACCTGACTGAGCATGACTCATTTGGCTACAAGCAGACAGGGTGTACTCCTACATCCATACAGATTAGGAGTAATCCGATGAAGTTGTAGAACATGATTCTGGTGGGGAATCCACCCCTCTGAGTGTAATAATGGCAGGATGGGACCTACAATCAGTTTGGTATTTTAAGTAATCTGACCCCTGTCATTAGAAAAATGCAATATTGACAAAAAACATAGACTTTCACTTTTAAACAAGAAGAAGAAGAAGAAGAAGAAGAAGAAGAAGAAGAGGCCCCCAATAGTATCGGCCCCTTTGGCATTTGCCTGAACTGCCCGATGGGTAGTCTGCCAGTGAACCTAAGGTTCAATTTATAGATTGTTGCTTTCTGGGTGACTCCATTAGAAATTTAGTGGATAATGAGAGATCTGCTTCAGCAACACATCATCCATAGTTAAATTACCATGAAGGAAAGCAGATGGGGAGGAGGAGAGGAAAGCCCTTATCTCATACTATGGGTGATTTCAGAAGTGACGTGGTGAATGTCCACCACAGTCAAATGCAGTCAAACGCGGGGGTGGTGGTGGTGAAAGCGCCGTGCATGTCTGTTTGCTCACATTCAGATGTTCACCACAGTCAAACGCGGCCCGGGGTGAAGCTAACCATGTTTCGTGAGGTCGGGGTGGGAGGAGGTCCAGAAGTGTGGTGAATGGTCAGCACGGCAGGGGTGAATGAAAAGTAACTTCTGAACGGAAACCCGCAGTTGCGGTGGAAGGAATTGACCCCAGCCGTGGTGCATTCTGGGGCTCAAACTGTGGTTCACGTCTCCACTGCATGTCTGTTGTGTTCCGCCGACCCATGTTCTCTCTGATTGCCCCCGGGCGGTGGTCACAATCCTGTCACTTCTGTTGGGGCCGCACGTGTCACCACAGCCCGCGGTGAATCCGTTCACACCGGGTTGGGATTCACTGTGATGAATTGGAACGCGTCACTTCTGAAATCACCCTATGATGAAAGGCATCTGTGCCAAACCACAGTACACAGGTCAAGGGGACTTGCCTTATTAGACTGAAATGAAAGTCAAAGAGTCATATTGTAGCATCACTGATGTGTTGTGCAGTTCTCTTTTTATTGCCTACTTTACACGAGTGACTCGATACCAGTGCCTATGATGTCTTCTGCCATTTGGGAAAGAAATGGTATCATGCACTACTTGTGAGTGTGTGTGCACGCTATAGCTTAACTCAAATATTGTTCACAATGGGCTGGGGAGGTCCAACCACAATAATGAGCCCAATGAGCAGTGACTGCGTGTTCTCACCAGCTGAGCGGGATCGATAGCCTTTAAGTTAAACCCACTTCAATATATACCTCTCAATTACTTAGCAAGGCACCTGCTCAGTAAAACAGTGTAACTTTATTAATATAGAACAGAAAAACGTAAGTCCTGGTTTCCTGGTTTTGGCAGGTAAACACTAGCCACACCTAAGCATAAGTAATCCTACAGAATAGTGTTCTTACATGTCCAGAGCCACAAGCTGGAATACGTGTAGGCATTGGTTCTGGAAAGACTAGAAGGGGGTCCCAGGTGATGCTGGAGAGGAGAGCTGTTCCTTGAGAGCAATGAGAAGGTCAGGACCGAGACCATGGAACTCACTGCTACACGTTAGTGGCGCCTAGCCCTCAGCCAAAGTATGCTGGTTCTGGTTGTCTTTATATACAGTTCTTGGGCAATGCAAGCCAATGGGAACTGTCCAATCATGGTTACATCCTCCCTTGTGCTCTGGGGAAAGGGGGTCTGTGTGAAAGAGGTGAGGTCACTCTTCTTTTGTAGAGAGGGGGTCTTTTCCATTGTTTATGGATCATTGTGAGCTCATCACCGGCTTATTGTGACACCCTGGCCTCGAGGGATGAATTCGTGTTGGAGCCACTCACTCTGGGCATATCAGGTTGTCCACCAGATGTTTATGGTTTCAGGGCAGCAGGGTTACTGTTAGTTAGTTTTGGCACTGGCTATTGCCTAGAACATAAAAAAAACAACAACATACAAAAAGAAATAGTTTTATTCAGGACAAACAAATTATAAACACATCAGCATATTAAACATTAACATCATAGCTCCAGTCTTAAGTTTCACTACTAATCACAATTCAAAATGTGAACACCGGCCAAGCATACTATGAGCCCACCTGCCAGATTATTATTCTATGACAATCATGCATACCCCCTGTGATCTAATAGGAGAAAACAATTCCTTTTAGGCCCCTTTCTCATAGGGGTAAATAATACAGCACTCTTGAGATGCCTTTTTCTTCTCGGAAGTTGTGGTGACAATACTTAATTCCTAAAAGATTATCATGTCAGGGCATACTTCTGTGGTGCCAAAATCCAGAAAGATATCCTCCTACTTAAAGCTTGCCTTGCATCCCTTAATCCATAGGCAGAATGCTTGGTTCTTGTGACTGCGACAGGCATAGCATACCATTTATTCCCTTTTGATGCCAATCTCGTTGGTAAAATAGCCTCAGACTAACAAGTCCAAGACCAGTCCAATGCAAGTCCAATACAAATAGACAGCTCCTTATGATTCAAGTATAAGGCTATATAAGTCTTCATCATGACTCTTGAGGTGCCTTGCTCTTCTCGGAGCTTGTAATGGCAATGCCTGATTCCTGAGGACGTTATCAAATTGGAGCTTACTTCTGTCATACTTAAGTCCAGAGAAATATCCTGTTCCTTGAAGCTCAGTGTCACTTGATCAATAGGAGGGGTGCTTTGTTCTTGTAAGTGCACAAACACAGCATACAGTTTATTTCCTTTTGGCACCAACCTCATTGGTATAATAGCCCTGAGATAGCAAGATCACAGCCAGTCCAATACAAATCCAGTACAAATAGAAGATTCTTTATAATTCTAGAATGAGTCTCTAAGCCTTCAACAGAGGCAACCAGATATTACAAAAATATAGACAACAACATTTCCCAAAAGGGTGAGCCCCTTTGTTCCCATGCTCCTATACTTTAGCACAAATGGGGCTCAATACATAAGATCTTCTAGTTATTGTGGGTGGAGCAATGTCTCTTATCCCCTTCCCATTCTTGTCTGTTGTGGCTGAGGAGTATTCGTGGTGTGTGTGTGTGGGAAACTCAGACTCCTTGTGCATATGTGATTCCTGTGTGTGTCCCCACTGTATGTGGTAAGACTGTGTCTTCTGCTCCCTGTCTTCCTCTTGTATGTTCTCCATAAGTTTCTGTTTCAGAGTTAAACTTGGCTGTGGATGAAATGTTTTTTGTGTGATCAGTTCAGTAGTGATCCACTGCCGTACAGGGACCATGTCTACCGGGAATGGGACTGCTTCAAGCCCCATTGACCAGAAGGATCCCGCTGTTGATACTGAGGACTGACCCGTGCACCAGACCAGCTGAGCGGTGGGAGGAGCTACGCTCCCGAGACTAGTTAAGAGCCCTGCACTAGCCGGCGGTGCTGAGCCTGCCCTTTCCTTTTCTTACCAGGGTCCTGTGCCACTTCTTTCCCACCTGATTCAAGCTTCAAGCCCCGTTGACCAGAAGGAGTCCGCTGTTGATACCAAGGACTGACCCGTGCACCGGACCAGCTGACAGGTGGGAGGAGCTACGCTCCCGAGACTAGTTAAGTGCCCTGCGCTAGCTGGTGGTGCCGGAGGCGCGGCGCAGGGCAGTGCGCCTAAGGGCTGCACACGCAAGGGCGCACCCTTGTGCGTGCGGCCTTAGGCGCAGGCCTGGTGCAGGGTTTGATTCTCGATTTTGTGTACGCGTGACTGTGATTTAGATTACTGCCCCTGGGGTTGAAATTATTTTATTTTCAAATTTTATTCATTTTACTTATATTTTACTTTATATTTGCAATTTCCCTTTGGTCCCATGCCTAAGCTGGGGAAGAACAAGAGTAAGAAGAAGCAGGGGGTGATCACTAGGGCACGGGCAGGTCAATTACAACTGGAGGACTGTTTTTCTACAGTCCTGACATCAAAAGACTCTAAATGGATGGCCCCCCTACAATCCCCCGTACATTTTCTTGTGGAATCTCCTGGTGAAGGGCCGGTTTGTCTAGTTACCTGTACAACTTCAGCTCCCAGTGTTCCCCCTCAGGCTGTTGTGAATATCAAGGAGGGAGGTCCTGTTATCGGGCTCCAGCCTAATAAACCAATGTTGCAGGCCCCTCTTGATTCTTTGCTGTCCTGTGCCTTGGCCTTTAAAAAGCAAGGCAAAAGGTGGCATGCCTTGGCTGCAAGGTCTCGGGAATCATCACATCTTACAGCTGGTACCCAGCCTTTCCCCCCTGGTGATGCGGTTAGTTTATCTCAGTCCCACACCAAGGAGATAGAGCCTCAATTCTCAGTTGTGCGAGAATTAGAAGAAGTATCTCCTCTATTATTAAATCTATCGAATTGTGAACATCGGGATGTGAAGTTGCCTGTTGTCCATCCTAGGCTTAACATAGAGATGAGGGGATCCCCCAATGGTCATTTTGGCCCTTGTACCAAATGGAACTCCACCCCTTTTGACCAACTGGAGACCCATGTGCTTCATCAGCATCAGCAGGTAGAAGAGTCCCTTCTATTGCTCAAGGCATGAATAGAAGGCCTTGAGGTCCATTCACAGGGCATCCTGCAGCAGTTACTTAGGCTTGGGGAGTGGATGGATGTCTTTGGGGGGACCAGGGCTGGGTTGGGTTCCATGTGTGTGGACCAGGCAACTCAAACATCTATTTTATATAGTTCCAGTCATCCTGGCCCACCAGTCTTAAAGGCTGTTGAGGACCAGAATCTTACCCAGGTGCCATATGCCTTGGTGTTCACAATCTACCCCTTGCCATCAGGGGCACTTCCTGCTTGGGACTCCAAACTTTGGATTAGTCAGCATATTGCTAATATTCTGGGTTCTTCTTTTTTGCCCTCTCATATCAGTCACTTTTTTTATTTACCCACAAGGGGTGGTGTCATACATTTGGTGATTTATTTTCGTACACCAGCAATAGTTGAGAACCTCTTGTCTTGTTTCCGTTTCTTTTCTTTATGGGGGGTATACCTGGCCAACTTACAATCCAAAAAAGGAATTTTCCTGCTTTTGCATCAAATCTCCTTGAATTTGTACCTGGCTCAGGCACCTAAAAGGAAGACACCTACTCCATTAGAGACCCCAATTGTTAGTAGACCCACAGTATTGACTCAGGAGGGAATTATTATAGCTATACCAGGCCCTGTTTTGCCCGTGGGTCTCCCATATTCTCAGAAGTATGTTCTTCATTAATGTCCAATCATTTGCCCTCTAGGTTTGTTTCCGTGGCTGATTCAGGGTTGTCTCTTCCTGTGGAGATAGATTCACAGGCTCCCAGGGAGACACAATCCCCTGGACTAGCCAAGGATTTGGTCACAGTGGTTCAAGGGCTTCCGCCAGTGTCTCAGCCTTGCTGTCCCATTGTTCCAAGCCCTCGTTTTTTTAAACAGGTTACTGTAGAAGAGGGGGGATTCCCTCCTAGAGGGGCCTTGATTTTTGCTGAAATTATAGCTGTAGATGCCACATGCAGAACCGCTGTTCTGGGCCATAAGGGTTGATAGTGGGTGTTTCTTTCCTTTGCCTTCTTGGGTTCTGAGCAGTAGGTTAGAGCAAGAGATTAGGTAATCCTTTTAGTTTTAGTTACATGGATTTTATTGGATTTTCTCAATAGGAAGCTGGGTTCCTGGGCTAATTTGTATTTACCAATGACCATGGTTTTTCTATGTATTTTGTTGTTTTCCTTTAGTGGCTGTATGTGTGTATGTTTGTGTGTTTATTGTCTGTTTATGTATGCTGAAGCAATGGCCCACGGTCACGCTAATAAATTTATCTAGTTATTGTCCAAATTGGACTTGACTACTTGCATACGGAGCCTTGCTGCCTTTTTATCTCCTAGGAGATAGATTAAGCTCCACAAAGTTGACCATAGCAGATCAAGTTTGACTCTACTCAGGAGCCTTTCTCTGGGTTGAGCACATTTATTTATTTATATATATAGTTATTTATATTTATATGCCGCCCCCCCATGCCTACGTCATCTCGGGGCGGCTTCGAACATAATATAAAAACAATTTTTAAACATAAAAAAAATCTACAATATAATAATTAAAACAAATTTAAAACACCCCCCTCAAAAATTAACCCACCCCCCCACCCTCCCCTCTGAAGGCCTGGATGAACATAAGGGGCAATTGAACAGATAATGTGGCAGATCCTCCACACACACCCTCACATATACATTTCCATTCTTGATAAGGTATTCCTTTTTATATCTCTCCTCAAGGAGGTAAAGGATTTTCTAAGCAAAGGGGTCACAGAAGCTTTCCAAAAGCTTGCACCCAGAAGGCCTACAGACCAGTATTTATATTTATACCAGGGTGAAATACGTGAAACTGCTGCCTGTGCTCTCTGACACTGTCTGTCTAGATCTCTGATTCTTTGCTTTTCCATTTTCCTGGCTTCATTGTAAGGGAAAGTCTTCAAAAAGGGCAGTGAAAAACCCATCGGCTTCAATTTATGATTTATCTCTCTCCAGCAAGAATCCTTATTATACTCATTCATTTTTTTTGGTTAGACACATATTTGGTAGAGAAGAGGCTGGAGCACAAGGTATCTTTAAGAGGAAACTCCATGAAGAGCATCTCAAACCTGGTGGACAATGATCTCAGTCCCAGCTCAAGTTTCATGATTGCAGGGGAGGTGGCTGGCAGTAGCCCCAGACATTCTCTCAAGAACTTGTTCTGCCAAGGTTCAAGATATTTGGCTGCAAGTGGGTCATAACCCCAGATCTGGGCTCCATAGCACATCTTGGAGACCAGTTTGGACTGTAAGATTTTTAAGGCCGGTGTTTTGAGCTGCCCACCCCCGGATCTATAAAATTTTAGAAAAGTAGAGGTGGCTGATATGGCCGCTTGTTTCACTGACAGCAAATGAGGTGACCAGGAGGCATTATAAGAGAAAACCACTCCCAGATACTTAAAAGAGCAAATCTGTGTAATCTGAAACCCTGGCAGGTACCGCTGTTGTTGTTTAAACCGTGTGGAGAAAATCATAATCTTTTTTTTAATTATAATTAATTACCAGGTCTTGCAACTGGCACTCATTGCCAAAATCCTCCAACAAACGGTTCAGACAGCAGGGTTATCTTGTCAACCCACCCTTGATGGTTTATTTGTGGTTTTGGCCAGAGACAGTAATACCAGATTGTGGCTGCTTAAATTTATCAGCCAGAAATTCCAGGCATCTGGGCTTGTCATGTAGGTGCTTCTGGGCCTCTTAGCTCTATGTTGTCCATGGGGGTCTTCTCTCCCTCCTCCTCCATTCCTTTAGCAGTTTTTAATACAGAGTCTCAAAGTCTGCTCTCTTCATAATGCAGTCTAGTCTTTGGGCCTAGCTCCCCTTCTATCTTCCTTTCTTCATGGCAGGACAATATAAGATATTAATATAAAAACAGGTTCCATTGCTACAACACCAGTGTGCATACAAGGGTCCTAGAGAAGGGATTGGGAGAGTAACTATCCTATATGCAGGGGCTGCAGCTACACCAGGGCTTATGAGACTGGGGGTCCATGTGCACCTCCTGCATACATATTATAGCTCTGCTGGACCGGACATCCTGGCTGGTGCAGGTGGAGGGGGGAATGGATCATTCCAGTCAAGCTATGCCCTTGGACAGGATGGTAAACAGTAGGGGTGGGACTACCGGATCATCCGGTATCCGATACTTACGGTATTTGGTGTACCGGCAGTATCGGATTAAACCCGGTAATCCGGCCCATTTACCGGATTACCCCGTACCGGATTTTTTACATTGTGGCCATTCAAATGAATGGTCGCAATGTAAAAAAAACACCAAAAAACCCCCCACTTTACTTTTCCTCCCCAGTCCAGGCTGCGCAGGTGGAAGGGGGGACACCCCCCACCCTGCCCAGCCTGGCTTTTTTTAAAAAAAAATTCCCCCGAAGTCCCTGCTAGTGCTGGCTCTGGGCCGCCACCAGCGACCCGGAGCCCACACCAGCAGGTACGATCCCTGGGGTGGTGGGTGGTTTAACACACCCACCACCCAAGGGATCAGATCACCCTAGTCCTACCTCCCCACCCAGGGATCGCCTACCTTGCGCTCCGGGC
>QEPC01012655.1:1194762-1210518 GCA_003113815.1 Sphenodon punctatus | reverse complement strand
TATATATATATATATATATATATATATATATATATATATATATAAAAAAAAATTTATTTCAATTTGTATCCCGCCCCTCCTGCGAACAGCTCAGGGCGACTAACAACTTCATCATAAAAACAATTTTAAAACAAAATATAAACAATCCATAAAAACACTACAATAATCTGGGATAAAACAACAAATAAATAAGGGTGGGGGAAGATAAAACACCCCCTAACCCCCCCTCCCCAAAGGCCTGGGTGAACAGCCACGTCTTAAAAATTCACCGAAATGTCAAAAGGCTTGGGGCCAGCCAAGCTTCCTCTGGGAGGGAATTCCAAAGGCGCTGGCTGGCCATCGAGAATGCCCTCTCCATTGTGGCCCCCCGCTTAACATGGGGGAGCTCCAAGAAGGCACCCCATGGAGCCGCTCTGGGGCGCAGAGTGAGAGGCGGTCCCTGAGGTATGAAGGACCCAGACCGTGAAGGGCCTTATATATTAGCACCAGTACCTTGAACCTGTCTCGGCACGCTATCGGCAACCAGTGCAGAGCTCGGAGCACAGGTGTTATATGCTCCCGGCAGCCCGTCCCCGATAGGAGATGGGCCGCTGCATTCTGCACTAGCTGCAGCCTCCAAACCAGGAACAAGGGCAGCCCCACGTAGAGCGCATTGCAGTAGTCCAGCCTTGAGGTGATGGAGGCATGGATGAGGGAGGCCAGGTCCGGGCCAGAGCCATACGGACGCAGCCTCCGCACCAGATACAACTGGCAGAAAGCGGCCTTTGCCACTGCCTCCACCTGCTGCTCCAGGAGGAGATCTGCATCCAAAATCACCCCCAGACTCCGAACCTGGCGAGCTACAGGAGGGCGAACCCGCCCAACCAGGGGAGGCCGACACCTCCCTCGCTCTCCCCACCACCATCACCTCTGTCTTATCGGGGTTGAGCTTCAGTCTGCTCTGCCACATCCACCCCGCCACGGCCTCCAAACTCTGGGATAGCGGCAAGACAGCAGGGTCCATATAATAAGGAATATTTTGTATTATACATAGGTTAGGTTTAGCTTAGATTCTGTGTGTGTGTGTATAAAACTAGATATTGTGTGCTTACCAATACTGATACTAAAAACAAAATCTTCATTTGAAATTGGTACAGATAATGATAATGAAAAAATGACATTTCATTATAAACGATACATTTTAATAATGATAACAAAAAATGACATGGATCCCTGGTGCACACCCCTAAGCCTGATGTATTTCATGCACAGCCTGAAACTATTCTAATTGCTAGGTCACTCTACCCTAAGATATTTATTTAAGCTGGTGTCCTGAAGCAGGTGAGGAGGGGTCACTTTGGGACAGCCCCAGTCTTTGAATGGAAGTCTTGTTCCTCCCCTCCTGGGCTGCTGGCTTAACTCTGTTGCTCCTTGCTTGTGAATTAGCCATGCAGTCCCATCTCGTAAGGAGATGCCTTTGTATAAATATTGAACTTAACTCTCACAACTAGCTGAGCACCCTTACCCCTGCCACAGCAAACTGCCAGCTCCTGCTTGGCTGGTTCTCCACCCCAACCCCAGACTCAGCATAGCAAAACTTGCTGGAGCTTATCTTGTAATGCTCCCAAATACAGTTCAACACCTTTCTCTGAAAGGTGGACACTGTCTATTATGAATAATTTAGACTGCAAGAAGCAGATTGCAGCATGATTTATGCATTCCCCCTTGGGCCCTGATGAATTTGACAATCTCCTTGTTAATTTTACCCCTGGCCTTGTCGACAGCAGCTGGGAAACTGGCGTCTTGCCACACAATGCTCTGCAACATGTGGGTCCAAATAAACTGCATGTTCGGGAAGAGCTGATGGACTGCCAGCCAATCATCCTTAATTCTGAACAACAATTCTACTCCCTTAAGTTTGGGTAAATTATTTTCTTCTAAATGAACTACTATAACACCAGGATGCCGGCCTCAGGATGCTGAATGGAGTAGAAGCAAGAATTGTTCCCACTGCATTCCACTCCTGGCTTTCCACACAATTTTGGCTGCAGCACTCAATCCAAGTTGGGTTCCCCCGTGGGATCTCCCTGCTGCTTTGCCCACCAAGTAGACAATCCTGTGACCAGCTTACAACAATTCTTTGGTGCCAGCCCTGGAGCAAACAAAAACAGTTTATTAATACAAGTCAGTGCTCCCAACTATTTACTGGATGTGTCGCACGTAGGAACAAAATGCTCCTGAACACCACTTCATGATTTGTGCCCGCACCACCCACATGAACAGACAGAGACATGCTCTGGGGTAAAAGGCCTTGGCTGCAACTTTATTACAATATAACAATATAACTTACACATATAAACAGACAACCATAGTAACGAACCTGTGTGCATAATAACGGGGAGGAACCAAGCTACCTAAAGCAGGCCAGGGGGGTTTGAGCTAAATCTCACCCTCCCTGCCCGGATGAATCGACCCTTCGAAATCACCCTCCCCTTGGGTCAGGGCAGATTAGGAGCCCCAACCAGCCGTTCTGAGCCTGGGCTGGGGCCCCTGGCCTTAAGACCCCCCCACTCCCCAAGTGGTAACGGGTACAAGCGCGACCCCTCAGCTCATAGGGAGCCTTACCACAGCACGGTTCCTACCCTGCTAACCGCAGTTGCGACAAAGCATCAAAGAACTGAGAATCAGTAAATTTCAACTTAACATAATGGCTGCGTAGGAGGCGAAAAACCCGACAGCCTTCTGAGCCAATTAGGCCAGCAGGAAAATTCCTCCTCGGCCCTGAAAACAGCAACCAGCTTCAGCCCCCAGCCGTTAACTTAATAGTCAGAGCAATACAAGCACTGTTGTTAGTAAAAGACATTGAAAAGAGGAAGGGTTGGGAGGGAAAACCCTTGCGAGCGGCCCTGGGATTGAAGAGAGGAAGAGGCACCTGGCTGCCACAGGTAAATATACCTGTCTATGTCCCCCACCCCAGGTGCCCCTCCTCTCCTCCCTACTGGCCCACCGGTGCCGTCGCCCAATAGGTGGGGGGGGAAGGAACCCTTTGCCCCATCCCTGCCTGGCACCCTGTTGGGGGGAGACTGGCCACAAACTCACCCCCCCCCGCTTAGGGCTAGGGGGGGTGTCCCTTGTTCCCGCACCACCCACATGAACAGACAGAGACATGTTCTGGGGTAAAAGGCCTTGGCCGCAACTTTATTACAATATAACAATATAACTTACACATATAAACAGACAACCATAGTAATGAACCTGTGTGCATAATAGCGGGGAGGAACCATGCTACCTAAAGTAGGCCAGGGGGGTTGAGCTAAATCTCACCCTCCCTGCCTGGGTGAATTGACCCTTCAAATTCACCCTCCCCTTGGGTCAGGGCTGATTAGCAGCCCCCAAGCAGCCTTTCTGAGCCTGGGCTGGGGCCCCCGACCTTAAGACCCCCCTGCTCCCTGAGTGGTAACGGGTACAAGCGCGACCCCTCAGTTCATAGGGAGCCTTACCACAGCACGGTTCCTACCCCGCTAACCGCCATGAAAAGGGGGGAAGCAATGCTACTCCACCCCTTTCCCTCACACAGGTATCCCAAAATGCAAATGTATGGCAGCCTGCAAGTCCTCCAACCAGATCGTGTTCCCCTGAACCAATAGATGCACCCCGTCGTGCTGGAAGAGGTCTGCATGCTGGCTCAAAATCCTTTCGTGGTGCATCACCTGGCCCCCCAAGTGCCTGATAAACGCCCACATGGCCCTGTTGATTTTGCGTTTGGCACGCTCAATCTTGCCTGGTGCCTTGGCATGCCACCAAACCCTACGGGCAAGCAAATCCTACCACCAAATGAGTGCTCATGGCCACCGAGCTGCCAATCCAGAGATGTCAACCTTCATTGTGCCCGTGAGCTCCCATGCGCTGTGCAATCCGAGATCATTTCCCCCCAGATGGATGATTAGGATGGCGGGTGGCCCGAATCATTCGGTGCCTCTTCCTCTTTTCAATCCCGCGGCCGCTCACAAGGGTTTTCCCTCCCAACCCTTCCCCTTTTCAATGTCTTTTACCAACGGCAGTGGTTGTATTGCTCTGTGAAGGAGCAAAGGCATCAGATGCTCCCAGCACATACCGCTGTGCCCAAACCAGTAGAGGCAGGCGTGCAAGCCACAACCAAGCTGGGTACCAAAGTCAGAGCTTGCCGCATGGCATTCGGCCCGCTGCACAATGCTATGCCCGCAGATCCACACACTTGGCAACCGGTCAGCGCCTGTAGAGAACAAAACACAGTAGTAGTATTATGGCCATGTCGGGCCGACTGCAGGGGGGAGGAAAGGCCTCACATAGGTGCGATAGGTACCAGACTGCCATCGGCTCATAGCCATGATCTGAGATGCTGCCAGCCCCCCCGCCGCTGCCGTGGAAGCCGCTTCGATCCTGAAAGAGTGTGACCCATAAGCAGCAGGCGGCAGTCCCAGTACCACCAAACCTTTCATAAAAACGACCTGAAATTGGAATTTCGTCAAACTTGCCCCACTGGAATGGATGAAGAGAGGGCCCTCTAAAGGTGGACAAATGTGCAAATATTCCCCCATCTCCACCACCGGACACACTAGCACTATCGTGGCTCGGTGTAGCGTCAATTGCTGGCCCCTTCCCCCTTGGTCGGTCTTAGATCATCAAATCGTGATGGTGATGGTGTTGGGGGCACACGTTATGTCCCAGAACTCCAGGGCCACACCCCTACGATCGCCCTGGGATGAGGGCACCAGTTTGCTGATGTGCAATGCCGCAAAAAATGCCCAGTACGGCGGCCAGCGTTGGGCACACCGGCTACCTTGAAAGAACACCCCGAAGCCAATCCCACCAGCAGCGTCAGATACCACTTCATGTCGGCTTCTAGTAGCCGTACCTCCCACCACAGGGAAATCCCATTGTAGTTCTGGAGGAATGTAAGCCATACTAGGAGGTCTGCCCTGATCCCCTTAGTTATGCATACGCGGTGATGGGGAGCTGTCAGCCCCACAGTTGCTCGGCCGAGTTGCGCACAGAAAGGCTGGCCTGGGGCTTCCACCCTACATGCAAAATTGAGGTGACCGAGTAAAGTTTGTAATGCGCTAAGCATCACCTTTCTGGCAGTCAGAGTGTCTGTGAGCATTCCCCGCAATGTGGCCAGTTTTTCTAGGGGGGAGGCTCGATGTGCAAGACACTGTATCCATGATTATCCCTAGAAAGGAGATGCGTATTGCGGGACCCTCGGTTTTTTTGTCGGCCAATTGGACGCCCAATTCGCCCACAACCGTAGCAAACACGCCCATTAAATGGGCGCAGTCCTGGGTACCCGCCTGCCCGAGAAGAGATAATCATTGAGATAGTGCGATATGGAAGGTAAACCAGCCCGGGTCTTAACTGCCCACTCCAGCATAGTGCTGAACTGCTTGAATGCAGCACAAGAAATGGCACAGCCCATGGGCATGGCTTTATCATAGAAAAACTGGCCGTTAAATGAAAAGCCCAACAGGTCAAAATCCCTCAGGGATACTGGCAGGAGGTGGAAAGCTGACTTTATATCATACTTCCCCATGAGTGCCCCCCTGCCACATGCCCGCAAAGTGCGTATGGCTGCATCGAACGATGTGTATTGCACTGAGCACAGCACGGGGTCAATCCCATCATTAACAGAACTGACCCTGGGGTAAGACAGATGGTGTATTAAACGGAACTCCCCTGGTGCCTTCTTCGGCACTATCCCCAGTGGGGAGCATCACAGGGGAGAGAAAGGTGGGGAGTCATATGGACCTGCTACCCTCCCAGCCTCAATCTCCTTCTGTATCTTATTCCACACTACTCCTTCCATTCCCTGTACAGACTTAAGATTCTGAGCAATCATGTCCACCCGCAGGCCTGTGTATGGGATCGCAAAACCCTCCGAAACCCCCCGCCACAAATAGTCAGCGTCAACCCTGTTCGGGTAACACTGCAGAAGAGGGCGGAGAGCCTCAAGCCTTATTGGCGTAGGCACCAGATCCTGCTCCCCCACTCAGTTGGTGTGCCCCACCACCCCCGTGCCGTTTCTGCTTCGTGCTCCCATTAGAAAACCTTTGCCTTCCTGATTCGAGGTGTCCCTTATGGCAGGATGAGGCAGGATGACTACCTCCGCAACTGGAGCAGAAATGAGAGTATTTGCACCGGGAACAAAAACACCCCTTCCCGTTGTATGCCCAGAATACTTGCCTCCCCAAAGATGCCCTGGAAGGCCCCAAGATCACCACTCTGCTCCCCGTGAGGATGCCAGTAACCGGGTGGTGCGGGGCCATAATTTGGGGATGTAAATTATATTCAATAATGTCCCAGTGAGTGTGGGGGTTAGATCCTGCCCTATGATGAAACATCTCATCGTATTCTAACCAGGCCATCCCCCCAAAATGACTGTAGGACTTCTGGATGGTCACGGCATACTGAATTAACTGCCAAGCCCTATTCGGGAATTTGTACGCCACGACCCGCATGTAAATATAAAAACAAGTGGACCATTTCTCCCAAGTCCTGGGAACAAATGGCTTCTTTCGCTTGCCCTTTTCCCCTTTGTCAGTCTCAGTGCTCCCGTCGCCCAGTTCATCCCCGTGCAACAATATAAAAATATCGAGAAACTCACCTCTCCAGATCTTCTCCTTGGTTGTCAAAGACAAGTGATTGCCGGGCAACGAGATGGGGATGGCATAAGCGTGCAGACCCGGAGTAAAGCCAGGCCGCCCATAAGTAACCTGTGCCTCAGCACAAACTTCAGTTGTGACCCACACAGGGATGGCCGCATTGGCATCTAATGCCAGCACGGCCGATTTCTCCCAGTACCACTGGGAGACCTGTCCTCCAACCCCAGGACTGAGCCCTGCCGTCGTGCCCATGCCACTGACCTGGGCCCCCAGGTCCGCACCCCTGGTGCTCCCTGCACCGGCAACCGTGGGCCCAACTGCGACGTCTGCATTAATGACCTGCGTCAGGACCTCTGGACCTGGGCCCCCCCAGAATCTGCCATGGCCGGGCCCACTGCCCTTTCCGCATTATAAATGTGTGTGTGGCCCCCAAGACCCACAGATCCCCCTGGGTCCATGGACCCCACAGTGCTGACGACTGCGGAACCCGTGGACCCCTCACATTAGTCAATGGGCACAGGCATCATCCCGGTCATCCGAGGTGTATCTGTGGAGTCTGCTCGGGTCCCTCCTGCCGGGCTTCTGGTATTCACCTCGGGTAATTCCCCCTGGCTCTCCCCATCATGAGCGACAGCCTCGAGGCCACCCGGCCCGCTTCCAGCAGGCTGGGTCCCCTTCCGATACCGCCACCGCTTTGGGGGAGGAGGGGCCCCCGCCGATTGTCCCGCGTTCTGATCCTGAACCGTCTGTAGTGCGATGGCAATCATCTGCGTGATGTCTTGCATGGTGTACCGGGGAGTGTTGTCTTGCTGCCCCTGGCCCCTTCTCACCCCCGCGGTGGCAGGAACACCTGCCTGGGGACATTCCCCTTCCCCTGAGGGGGAAGAGGCCCTAGTAACCTGACCAGCATGGGCCTTAGTGACCCTGCCCGCCTAGGCACCTTTGCCACCCCGAGCAGACTTAGCAGGCACCATGACGACTCTGCAACTTGTACTGAGAAACAAAGAAGAGTCACGGGTAACGGGCAGGAAGGTGAGTACGTTGTTGCATTAAGGCACCCCCAAGTGGTGCAAACCCAATCCCCTCCCACCAGGGTGGACAAGCAAGGACTCCTTGGTTGGGACATGGGGGCACGTGTGCCACCTGGATCCCAGGGAGCTGCCCTGCTCATGCCAGGGATCCGGATGCTCTGAACAGAGGATACCCCCGATCTGAATCAGCAGGCTGAGCATGGGGCCCCGAAGCCAACTGCTGCACAGCCACCTCGTAGCCTCCCATTCTCTCCTGTTGAGAGAAGGATGGCCTCCACCTGATCTGCAGGGGTGCATAGCTGCCTAGGGGCTTGCTCACCCCCTTCTTGGCAGGGACTTTCCATTTCTTTCTATTCTACTGCACCCTTGTCATCTTCCCAGCCCAAATTCTACCAGGGTGGGAGCAACAGGAGTCTTGTGTTGACCTTGCTACCCACCCCAAAAGCCCATGCATGCAGAACTTGTCCCCCACTGAGGCTCGAGGCCCTGGCTTGATGGAGAAAAGGGGTGAGGGGAAGGAGTCTCTGCCTTCACCCTCCAGGCCCTGCTCAGGTGCACTTTGCTACTGAGCCTTGCCATGGGGAATGGGCTGCATGGACTCAACCCCAGCTTAAAGGGAGACTGGGAGGGGAGTCTCTGTCCTCATCCTCCAAGGCTGCCAAGGGGGCAGGACTAATACCCTTGCCAAAGAGCCTCGCTTTCGGGGTGGGGGGATGGGGATCCCTGGCCTGAGATGCCGGCCCACTCTGTGAATGACCCGGCTCCTCACTCACCGTGCCTAGGAGGCCAAACGTCACCCTTAGGATCCAGGAATTGTGCTGTCAATTTGGCTGCTTCCTTTCCCTCAGACTCCACTTTGCTTACTGACACACAAGCTCCGGGGTGGACAGAATGGCATCGGCAAGTCCTGCAATGCGAGTCTTGCCTTGCACCCTTTTCCTGGTTGCCCCTGAGAACAGCTTCTGTGGTGTGGAGCCGGCTTCAAAATGCATCTTGTCTCTGTATCTTGGAGCTCATGGCTAGAATTTTCATACTATCCTGCGGGAGCTAAATACCAAAATACTATTGAAATCCAGTGGGAGCTGAGTGTCTAGCTCTGTTATGCAGCTTGAAAAAAATCAGCTCATCTTTACCACATAATACAAGAAGCTGCTTTCGGGACAAGGCCTCAGTCTCAAAAGACATGTTTGGTGATATTTTTCTCCAGAGTCTCTCCAAGGATTAGCTGGTTCAGAACACTGCTCCTAGGGCTCTTTGCTGGGCAGTCATTGTTGTTCTCAGGATGTTGCCAAGCCACTCTGATCTGCCTTCTTAGCATCAAAAGGAATTGCACTCTTTGGCAGTGCAGCAGCATGAGGGGAGCTCTCTCCACGCAAGGCCAGCTGCTTGCCCAGTGCCATATCCTGTCTATTTAATCAGTATGCACAGCTGGATGTCTCTATTCCTTATGTGGTTTATGAGTCCCAAGGTAACCAGTTGTTTTCCCTTGATTAATCTGCTGCTGACACAGTGAACAAGTGACACATGCTATATCAGTGGAATCGCAGAAACTCAAATCCAAGATTTCAACTTTCGGTCACTTACAAATGACGAATGAGTCACTTATCTCAGCGATGCTCCAGATATTACTCACAGGGAATGTAAAAACCAGAATCTGAACTGCCAGCACTTTCCTTATTACTCCCTGTAGCATCCTTCCTGCAGCACCATCATTGGGTTCCCATTCAGATGGCTAACTGCATAGGTGTGAAAATGATGTAACATGATTACACTTCTTCCACATGTTTCCTGTCATTAACATTATTAATCAAGCACCCTGACAATGTGAAGTGTACAAACATTCTAGCTTGGTTAAAGCTAGAATGAATATTCAGAGCTACTCAAACATTCATTCTTTTAAAAATAAATAAATTGGGTTTTTATTTACAATTTTGAATTCAAAATGCACTTCCCAGTCATAAACTTCACAACTTACATTTGCAAAGAGATTTTTGACGTGCCTTTTAATACTGTTCAATGTTCATTGATTCAGTTATTCTCTGATTGGCTAGTTGTTGTCACTTCATGAGGTACATGCTACTTGACTGCATGACAGTACTTGAATTCAAACTGATTGAATATTGCATATTGAAGTAATCCTTAATGAAATATAAGTTTGTGTGAATATCAGAATTTGATTAAATTGAACTGGAAGATTTAGTCATGCAAATAAATCTTCTAGTTCAACTTGTAAATCAGAAAAGCCTGATTCTTTTCAGATCTCCCCTTAGCCCTGGGATTTTATAATCAAACAAAAAATCCAAATCTAGAATAGATGTATGATTGAAAGAGATAATACAATGGGATGAAATTTGTAGCCTAGTGTCTAACATGTTGGACTTGAACCTGGGAGATCAAGAGTCAAAGCCCATCTTAACCAAGAACTCATTCTGTGGCCTGGGAAAGTCACTATCTTTCAGCATCAGTTTTTCATGGGTAAAATTGGAATAATGACAATCTACCTCACAAGTTTGTTGTGAGGATGAACTAGATAAGGATTGTAAAGCACTTTGAACACTGAAAGTGCTATATAAATGATATTTTTATAATATTATTCATCATGGTTCCCAAACTGTTGTTTATGGAACCAGTCAAAGCAAAGTGAACTTCAGTCCCACCAGTATCATGGCCCACTTGAGGACTGAGGATACTAACCCATTGATGCCTCTGGTAAGGGTGGCCACAAGTGCTCACCTTGTGCAGCAGTGGTCTACCTACATGGAGTGTTTGCCAGACTGCTTTCATCTCCAGCAGGAGCATAATGGCCCATAAGAACTTTTGAGTCACTCAGTGGCTGCTTTGTTCAAATCATTCTCTGGCACTAACCAAATGACTAACATCAGCATTTGGTTTGTTTCAAAATCTTCTTCTTGCTCTCTTGCTGACTATTCCTGTTCCAGCCCTTCTTATTCTCCACTGAAAGCACTGGACAGAATGTGAGAGAGTTACAGCAGGAGGAGATTAAGGAAATAATTTATTTAAATTTTTATCCCACCCTACCCTTAGGTTGTCTTACAGTTCTTTAATTTAACTGTATTAACAACTAACTCAACTCTTAATCTTCACAATGTCCCTGTGAGGTAGGTTAGATTTGTGACAGGCCCAAGGTCACCCAGTGACTTCATGACTAAGGTGAGTCTTGAACCAAGGCCTCCCTCCCCCTATGTCCTAGTCCAGGTACCACACTCTTTAACTACTGCACCACACTGGCTCTCTTCAGGAGATACCTTCAAAAGTCTCCCATGCCTGCGTCTTTAATAAAACCATATCTTTCTCACTAACTCCTGTCCACATGGGTGCCTTTTCCTGTCACCTTTCCAGCACTTATGGGTTCTGTAATAGCATTGCAAACAACTCTCGTAGCCTAATATAAATCCTCCTATTGAATCCTGTATCCCTAGGGTTGCCACCTATATATATTTTTCCAGGCCACTTATGAAAAATACATGTTGCAGGACCTGCATTGGTACCAATGCTGGCCCTGCAACATGTAGTTTTATAAGTAGCCTTACATGTTCCTGACTCATCCAAAGTGCCCCTTCCCACAGATTGCCTTTTTGCCAGTTCTTCTCAGTTTTATAAGCGGGCAATAACTTTTCTTTGGATATGTAATGGGGCTGCATGTTGAAGTGGAGGCTGTGGTGAAGCGCTGGTCTAAGTCGTTGCAGGAGGAGGCCCAGGGAGTTATAGCGCTTCACCACTAAGTCCATCTGGCCTGGCAATAAAGGGTTAAACCAGGTACAGAGAGTGGATGATGATGTGACCAGATCATATGACCAGGCTGTGGCTTGTTACGAGGAAGAGTAAGTCCAGGCCAGTGAATAAACTTGGAAACAGCAGGGGAAGGGGTTCCATAATTGGCTGGAGCTGTCCCTTGCTGGGGAGGTAGGCGGGAACCCTCTACCTGAGGAGGGGCAAGAGGTTCAGGAAGGCCCTCGAGGGCAAGGCCAGGAGGGCCTGAGTTATACCAGGGGCGTCTGAGGAGGGTGCAAGACTCCTGGGTAGCCCTAGACGAGGTGAGGCAATCCCTGGGCCAGGGTGAGGGACTGGCCAGGATAGAAGAGCTGGTAGCCCACTGAGACTAGGCTCAGACTACCAGCAAGGCTCAGGGTGGAGTGTAAGGGAAGCCCAGTGATGAGATTGGTGAGATCCACCTGCACTCTGAGGAATTGCCCAAGGTTGTGGGCCCAGTGTAGTGTGTTGCCATTGTGAGCAAGTAGCCCTGGGGCAGGTGGAACAGGGGACGGTAGCCAGCTCAGTCCCTAGAGGAGCAGGGACTACAGGACAAGCCCTAAGACCATAGAAGGGAGCCAGTTGCCTGAGCAAGGGGGGGGGTAAGGCAGATAGTGACCCACAGTGATGTACCAGGGGACTGGGGTGCAGATCTCACACCCACAGGATAAGCTGGGGTGTGGGTGACATACTATGGGACTGGGGTGTTCCCCACCCCCCATCAACAGGAGAAACTGGGATAGCATGATGACGCACTGCCCAGAGGGGGAGAAGGAGAGTTGGGGCAGGGAGGATGCCCAACCTCTAGAAAGATTAATGTCTCTGGAAGGGGTCTATGGATGGTGTGAACATTGCTCAGGTGAAGACCCAAGCACCATGGGCAGAGGCCCATGGGAGGACAGTCCCACACCTGAAGCTAATCTTCCCATGAACAACATCTGTGAGACTGCTGCTGAAGGTGTCCTACAAAGAGAGAAACACCGAGTGCCATAATGTGAAGTAGGGATGGGCGAACGCGGTTCGGTAGTTCGGTGTTCTGCCCGAACTCGGCCTGTTCGGACAACCGAACACGAACACGAACACACGAACCGAACGCGGCCGAACCGAACGGCCGAACGCGAACACACGAACCGATCGCGGCCGAACCGAACGGCCGAATACGAACCGCGATCTGTTCGCCCATGCCTAATGTGAAGAGAGACCTTCCCCCACCAGTGAGGGAGAACAGCTAAGACTGAACAAAATCTGTGAGTGGTACTATTCCTGCAAGGACTTATGATCTGGCACCAGGAGGACACCCAACAGAGTCTTTGAACTGGGCCCAGTAATTCCCAAGGACACATTTGAAAAAGAACCGATCGTCTGAGGGCTTTTAGGGTGTGACTAATGTATGTATTCGAAACAAAAAATACGGTAAAACACAAGCTGAAAGCTATTTGTTCCCTGACAGTACAAATCAGGGAATAAATAAGGAAGGCAATTTAATTTTCTGGAACTCATTAAGGCAGTTTTACAACACCCTGGTGATGTGAAGACGTCTTTTGTGTAAATGAAAACCATATCAAGAGTCTTTACTTTTTCTACGAGGTATTAAGAGTGTTAATCAAAATCAACAGGAGGCTTTTTGACTATCAAAGAAAGTGAACACCACAATTTCCAGGTGCACTAATAAGTTACAGGATGCAGTTTATTTGGCTTGTTAAAGATATGGTGCAACAAATGCCTGAGGCTATTTTCTGATAACTACTGTACAAACCTCAGAACAAATGAGTCAAAATGGTTTCTGCTTACTCTTCTGTGCATGTTTTTAGGCTCAATAAATCAGAGGACTAGAAAATTTTGTGATGTACATAGCAGTATTTTTTCCTATTTCCCATTTCCTGGAAACACTCTGCAAGGTGAAGTGGGGTGAATCGGGTGGGTTTTAATTGCACAATGAAGATTTAGCACAGATGTACTTGCCTTATATAAACTAATTGCTGATAAGTTAATCAATGGCTTAATTTACTGTTGTTGGTTTTTTGCCATTTACCATTTTGGTGCTTTGTTGTTTTCCTGTTTTGTTCCATGGTTACCAGCTCATTCCATTTGCCCAGAATTCCTTTCCTGTTTACTTCCCACTTTCCCAAACCTTACCTGGTTTCAAGTTTATCTTGGTTTCCTGTTGATGCCATTCAGTATTTCAGTAAGTCAGTTAACTCTCCCAGTATTCTATTGTTCATAATTTTTAACACAGTACTCCAAGTGAGGTGTGATCAGTGAAGAACAGAGAGGAATTATTACTTCCACTGACGTGGAAACCATGCTTCTGCTAATGCACCCTAAAATTACATGAGCGTTTTTTGAAGCCATATCATGTTGTTGGCTCTCTGAGTCTATTGTTACAAAATATTGGATGTCTACTTTTTCTTTCTTTTTACTACCTACTTTTTGCTCCTCTATCAAATTTGGCTAAAAATCTGTGTGTGTGTGTGTGGGGGGGGGGGTTGGATCAAAAGCTATTAACATGAGATGCATACACAAAGACAAGATGAGCTGTCCTGTCAGTGGCAAGGTCCTGTCATTATGAATTATTTTTGTTACTAGAGCTGAAATAAGAACCAACAAAAACAGGTACACCCATCAAATTTCCGGTGCTCAAAGTTTGGATAATTTTTGGTACATGAACCAGTTTTTGATCGGGTACCTGAAATACCAAAATACTAGCATACCAACATACTGAAATACAATTTTCATCCCATCTTTTAGTCCCAGATTCTGGGAATTTGCGGGGGTATTTTTTCAGAGTTTAAGGTAATTTTGGGTACTCAAACTGGAAACTGATACTTATGTGTGTTTGAGTATTCAAACAGTATTCAGCTACAGATATGGATGCCCAAAACTGTACCCCCAAATGCTGGTATTTCCTGTGAACATCAAATTGTGTACCTGTTTCTGTCGGGGGTGGGTGGGGGGAGGGATCCTATTCCAACCTCGCACAATCACACACCCATTTATTTATTTATTTATTTATTTTATTTATTTAAAATTTATATCCTGCCCCTCCTGCCCACAGGGCAGGGTGGTGAACAACATTAATTAAAACAGTATAAAATTTTAAAACAATTTAAAAATACAATATGTGGGGAAAACCCCAACCCCCACCCCATCCCTACCCCTCGCCAAAAGCCTGACAGAACAGCCAGGTCTTAGATATACGCCAAAACAGCAGGAGAGTGGGAGCCAGCCGAGCCTCCTCCAGGAGAGAATTCCACAGCACAGTGGCGGCCACCGAAAATGATCTAACATCAGTGGCCACCCGCCTTGCCCGGGGAACCTCCAAAAAGGCTCCCATGGACAATCTCAAGGGTTGCACAGGCACATGGGGAGTGAGGCGGTCCCGCAGATAAGCAGGGCCCAGGCCGTGAAGGGCTTTAACGGTTAAAACCAGCACCTTGAACCTGTCCCGGAGCTTTATAGGCAGCCAGTGCAGAGCCCGGAGCACTGGTGTCATGTGCTCCCTGCGACCCGTCCCTGTCAGGAGACGGGCCGCGGCATTCTGCACCAGCTGCAGTCTCTGGACCAGCTTCTCGGGCAGCCCCACGTAGAGCGCATTGCAGTAATCCAGCCTCGAGGTGATGAAGGCATGGATGACCATGGCGAGGTCGGTGTCTGAGTGATAGGGATGGGAGAACAGATCGCTGTTCGGGTTCGGCTGTTCAGTTCGGCTGCGTTCGGTTCGTCCGTTCGGTTAGTTCGCCGGGTTCGGGTTCGGCCGTTCGGTTTGGCCATTCAGGAAATGTTGTTATGGGTGTTTTCGTTGTTTTTTATATGGTTTTTTATTGGGTTTTATATGGTTTGTTTTTTATTTGGTTTTTTTGTATTTATATGGTTTTTAAAAAAATCTAATATTATATCTATCTATCTACACTAAATCTAACTGCTATTAACTATTCTAAATACTATGAACTAAATGAATTATCTAATAAGTACACAGGTCTACTCCTACAAACACTAAAACTAAATCACTAACGCTATCTCTATCACTAAGCTAGCTCCTACAACTACTATCCCTAACCTATCTATCTATCTCTCTATCTATCTATATCTATATCGCTCTATCTCTCTCTATATGGGATGGGGGGGAGGAATCACAAACACAAGGTTTCAGTTTAAGGTTTCAGTTTCATTTCAGTACAAAACTGAAATGAAACTTAAAGAAATCTAATAATCCTACTCAACGCCTGCTGTTCAGGAACAGTGACTAGCTCAGAAGGTGTTGGGAAGAGGGGAGGCAGATAGTTTCATTTCTTGCAAGCCTCTCCACCCCTGGTGCCTGGAAGTCTGCTCCTCAGTGACTA
>QEPC01012655.1:1177620-1194410 GCA_003113815.1 Sphenodon punctatus | reverse complement strand
CAAGCCCTCGCCCACCAACATCACCTCCATCTTGTCAGGATTCAATTGCAGATGACTCGACCTCATCGAAGCCCCCACAGCTGACAGGCACTGGGAAAATGAGGAGACTGCATGGCCTGGGTTGATGGAAAAAGAGAGGTAGAGCTGAGTGTCATCAGCATACTGATGACCCTGAATGCCCTGAAACCCCTCACGATCTCCCCTAATGGCTACATATAGATGTTAAACAAGAGGGGGGACAGAATGGCACCCTGCGGGACTCCACACGTGAGGTCTTGTGGGGAAGACGTACACTCCCCCAAGACCACCCGGTGAGTTCTCCCAGCCAGGAACGAATGAAACCAGTCCAAGACCGCCCCGCCAATTCCGGCACGGTCCCACAGGCGAGTCACCAACACCTCTTGATCGACTGTGTCGAATGAAGTTGAAAGGTCTAGCAGGACCAGTAAGGTCTGACGACCCTGGTCCAACGCCAGGCGGAGATCGTCAACCAAGGCCACCAATGCCTTCGTACCATACCCAGGCTGAAACCCAGACTGGGAGGGATCAAGGAAACTGGTGCGGTCCAGGTGTTCCTGGAGCTGCTGTGCCACAGCCCATTCAATAACCTTTCCTAAAAAGGGAAGGTTAGAGACCAGCCGACAACTGGGAGGAGCATCAGCGTCAAGGGATGGTTTCTTGAGCAGGGGTCTAACCATAGCCTCTTTTAGGCAGTCAGGCACCCTGCGCTCCTGAAGGGAGGCACTAACCACCCCAGCCAGTAACGGTTGTAACGTCTCCTGGCTAGCTTTCACCAGCCAGAATGGGCATGGATCTTGCTCACAAGTAGTGGCACGAACAGATCCCAGCAAGGACTCCACATTGGCAGGCACCACCTTCTGAAACTGATTTCACAAAACAGGACAGGACCCCAAGATGATCCTCTGCAATAACTGTGGTGCTGAAATCGTGGTGGATGCGAACGATCTTATCTACAAAGTACTCAATAAACCGGTCACAGTGGTCACTGAATGTTTCCAGGTCCAGGCGGAGGCAGGCAGGACTGACCAAGCCTTTAACCACCTGGAAAAGCTCCGCTGGACGTGACTTTGCAAATGCAATAATAGCAGCAAAGAACTGCTTCTTTGCTGCCTACACCGCCACAGCATAGGCCTTTAAACTGCTCTTATGCTGTGATCGATCATACTGGTTGTGAGTCCAACGCCACCATCGCTCCAACCGCCTGCTCTCCCGCTTCAAACACCGCAGGCCCTCAGAAAACCAAGGAGACCTGCGGGAGACTCGGGAGGGCAGCAGACACCTGGGAGCCACCCTGTCAATGGACTCAGTCAACAAGGTGTTCCAGAAGGCGACGAGATCAACGACCGAGCAGGTGTCAAGGTCCAGGGGAAACTCCCCCAGAGCATTCCGGAACCGATCCGGTTCCATAAGTCTCTGGGGGTGAACCGATCTAATAGGTCCTACACCCTGCTGGGGGCTAACATGCACCAGGATGCACGCCTTAAGGAGGTAATGGTTAGACCATGACAAAGGCTTCGCCCTGTGGTGCTGACAGCTCCACGAGGGGGAGACAATGCTCGTCAGGCTAGAGTGTGGGCCACAAACATCTCACAGAGACTAGGCCCCTATCGTCATAGGGTGCTGGGCACCAGAGCAGGTCTGCGCCTCCCTGATCCTTACAGGTTTCCCAAACACTCTAGCACACAAGGGGTGGAGGGAGAGACGTGAGGGTTCATGAGGGGAGAAGGAAGGGGTCTCAGGGCTGGAGGGGAAGGCAAGGGCCAAGCACACCACACGAGAGGGGATAGGTGACCCAGGGGAACAGTTTGCACAATCACTCACCTTTTGTTCACACACTCACAGTAAGAAGGGGGAATGACACAAGGGGCAACAAGCACAATTCTCCACTAAGAGTAAGCCCGCGCGCGCACACACACACACACACACAAGTCAATACAAGTTCTCAACAATCACTAGGGGAGCCAGCTTTTCACTCTGATTACCGGTCTCTCAGCGCCGGCTTTTATTGGGTAGGGCCCACCTCCCTGCATGCTCGTAGTCACGCCGAGTGGCACAACACCGCAGGAGCCGACCCGATGTCCCATGAGGACATGGGGAGTGGCGTGCCGCCGGTGTCCTGAGAGCTGGTTGCCTCGGCAACCTGAGACAACAGTGCTGGGGCAGGTGCCCTGGCTGCCGATGATGCAGGGGCAGTGGAACCGGCAGGAGAAGATGGGGTGTGGGGCTGTCCCCACGGCAAGCATCTGACAGCTTCAGCTCTAATCGAGAACACTCAGTTGGGATTGGGCACCCATTTTATTTGTGCAATCTTAAGGTCCTAATGAAACTGATGGAACATAATGATGAAATGGTACTTAAGATGACCTAAGTGCCTAAACTGTTACCACTCGTATACTGGTAAGGCTATTGCTAGAAAGAGCACAGAATGCAAATGTTCCTTTCTAACCTATTCTAGAGACGTGGCATAGTTTCAGGACCATGTTAATCTTTCCAAAATCAAAATTTACAAAACAATTTCATTTCTCAAAATTCAGTCTTTGCATTCAGTGGGAGGGAAAAAGTGTTTATATTTATAATGGTAAAAATCTAGAAGGTGTGGAGTTTTTGTAAGTGTAATTTCTGCAACTGTAAAAAAGCTTTTACAGTTGCAGAAATTAAACTTTAAAAACCAACAACAATTCACCTTTAGCTAGACCCAAATTGTAAAAAGCAAGTAACTCAGAAAATGATGAGCCAATGAACATAGAGGAAAATTGTTTTACAAGCTACCACTAAAGGGGCTAGGCTGTCCCAGCAGGAGGCTGAGTAGTCTGTAAGTGGAAATATGATCAGCACTGGGAGTTGAGAGACTCTGGTTCTATTCTTCTCGCTGGCTCCCACATTCTTGACCTTAGGCAAGTCAATAGTCACATCATCTCCTTATGCTGTTTTGTTTCTGCTTCCTTGGTTTAGCTTGCTTTGTTTAGGCTGTAACCTTTTCAGGGTTAAAACTGTCCCTTACTGAGTTTGTTCAATGCCTACCATGCAGAGTCCCAATCACATCTGAGGCCTCTAGGTAATGCTGTAACACAAGTAATAAAATACAGTAGCTACAAGTGCTGTCTCATGCTCTCAGGACACAGTCAACATGCTTGCTGCTATTCCATATTGTGAAACTAGTTGTCTTCGATTATACAAAATGAAAGAGCTTTGGCCCCACTCTCCAAACCCCACTTGTGAGAGTAAGTCTGGAGTAGCTGCCCTTTGTGCTTATGTAAGCAATGCAAGGTGAAAGTAGTAAGGATGCCTTGCATGTGATGAAATAAGGCTGCCTTCGCTGTGCAGAAAATGCCCCTAAATCTGCAAACAAAGGGCTCATTCAGACGTGTGTTTAAATCGCACAGCTGCGGCGGCGGCATCGTGCGATTTAAAGAACCCCGCACTTCCGGGTTGGTGTGAATGCGGTGAGCGCGCACATTTCCACCTAGCACAAATTTTTGGAGCGCAGTTTGAAAAGTTGCTCCGAGCAGCTCTTCAAACCGTGCTCCAAAAATTCGGGCTAGGTAGAAATGTGCGCGCTCACCGCATTCACACCAACCCGGAAGTGTGGGGTTCTTTAAATCGCACGATGCCGCCGCCGCAGCTGTGCGATTTAAACACACATCTGAATGGGCTCAAAGACTGGTGGTTTATGGGCAATGATTGTAGAGTGTGTAGTGCAGTCTTTGATTTTTGAATTCTGTGTTAGTTATGGTACTGAGCTCTGTATCGGCTTAGCCTGGGGTATATCAACTGTGGCAGGCTGCCCAAAAGATGTGAAACAACATCATAGTTACTACTATTACTTATTTCTATAGTGCTACTAGGTATGTGCAGTGCTTTATAGTACCAGATTTTCAGAGACAGGGCCCTGCCCAGTGGGCTCACAATTTAAATGCACAAGGGTGTTGGGTACACAGGGAAAGACATGCATACACACACACACACACACATTCCCATTTTGCAGATGGGAAGCTGAGGCTGAAAGGCTGTGACTTGCCCAAGGCCACCCAGTGAGTTCATGGTGAGGGCAGGGTTTGAACCCTGGCTTCCCAGGTTCAAGACCAACACCTTCGCTACTACACCACATTTCCTCTAAGACCACCAGTTAGAGCCAAAACTAATATCCATGGCAAATATTGTAGCAAATGGCTTCACGCACTTTGATTTCACCCTAACGGTATTTTGTGTCCACCTCATCAGACCCAATTCAAACAAGACAATAGCCTGCTGGAGTCTGTGTTCAGTATGTGCAGCCCCCAGGCATCTGCCACTTGCATGTCCAGTCTAAAAATGGGCAACTTCCACCAGTGGTGCTAACGATCTTCCTCCCCCACAACTGTGTCTCAGCTGAGAGGTGTGCTAGAGGTCCCTCCCCCCCATAGTTGCCCTCCCCGCCTCTCAGCTGAGAGGAGTGCTATAGATCTCCCTACCCTGTAGGCTCCCTCCCTGCCTCTTAGCTGAGGCATGCTAGACATCTCCCCTCTCCCCCACAGTCTCCCTCTCTGACTGTTAGCTGAGAGACATGCTAGAGATCTCCCCCCCCCCCCGCAGTCTCTCTCTCTGACTGTTAGCTCAGAGGTATGCTAGAGATGTCCCTCCCTTTGCAGTCCCCCTCCCCACCTCTCAGCTAGGAGGCGGTTGCAGGGGAGGGAGATTGCTACTGTTTCCACTTCTCAGCTGTCTTGAGTGTGGTAGGTGGGACTCCGTAGTGCTGGCTGCCTTAGGTCCTTTTTACAGGGGCTGCAGCATGGTGTGTGTGTGTCGATGTATGTGGCGGTCCGTGTGTGGTGGGTTGGGGGAGGGTGTAGATGGCGCACACCCATCTACTTGCACGGAACAACCACTGTTTTCTCTGGTTGTTCCGTGCGTGGAGGTGGGTGTGTCTGCGTGTGCATGGGAGCACCCACCCCTGCACCCCACTGCTGCACGATTTACACGAGACTCACCCATGCATGAACACCCAGGTTTCTGGGTGTTCATGCATGGGTGCCACTCATGTAAAAAGGGCCATGGACACATGGATGCCCATTAGCCCTGATTGCCCTGTATGGTGGGTCCGTCATGTCCCTGGACTCTGCTGTGAGTGTCGGCTCTGTGGTGACCATGTGGAGGCCAAGTGGTGGACATCTAATAGATGGGCAGGCTAGTGTGGGCTATCTTCTTGTTTGATTTCACCCATAGTTTCCACTTCGTTTATCACATTTCTAATACTGATTTCATTTTGAAGGGTTCTTTTTTCCAGTTATGTTGGACTTTTTTGTTTCAGGTATTCAGTTAAATAGTCAAATATCTGAAAAATTACCCAAATGTCTTGAAATATTAAAATTAAATATCCACAGACTTGACTAAACAAACTTTGGGTGTGGCTATTTATTCAGATGATTATCCAAGAGTGTGAATAATATAGGCAAATAAAAATCTACTATTCATTTCACCTCTGACTTCAGCCACTGAGAACCCTACATGCTCTCAAATGGAGTATCGGCTCACAATAAGTCTGTTAAACATTAATTCCTACTGATAATAAAGATTTTGCTTTGGAAATAAAGTTTTTGCTTTAGTTTTCACAAAAGCCAGGATTCATCATCTACATGGAGCCTTTTCATTCTTGGAATGTTGTCATACAGGATATTTTGAGGGGACAATAGGGATGTCTGCCCTGAGTAGGCCTAAAATAAGAAATCTCAGCAAGTACTGTTGCTGTTGGAAACAGGGCTTTTATGTGATGCAGAATCTTACCAACTTTCCCACTGTTTTCACCATTTCCTGTTATTTTTAGCAAGAGTTGAACGGGGCAGCAATGGAGCCGGTTCCAAGTCTCGTGTGCCCTCCGGGGCTGTGGAGATGCAAACATGCCAGCTAAGCACTGGGGAAGTGCTGAAAATTGCCGTAAAAATGCTATAAAGCTGTCATAAAAGTCCTGGAAAGTGATGAAAATTACAACAAAAAAAGTAAAGAAAAAGAAAATGGCAGAAGTGCAGAATCTCCGGAAATTGATGAAGTACTGATGGACACTTGTCAGCAATCCTGAAAGGTTGGTATTTCACTGTGGAATAGATGAACTTACTCTAGTTTCAGCCCTAGTCCTGTGGGGCTCCCATATTGCCATAAGGCCCACTCTGTGGTTCCTGAGAATGCTGAATGTCAGGCTGCTTTCACACCTTACAAAATGACTATTATAATAACTGGAGATAATACCAGGTATTATAATTCCGCAATTTTTGTAATGTATGAATGTACTATTCCCCTTTTATGCTGTGAGATCATAGGTTATTGTAAGAGCTACCGAATGTGGCTTTTACAACGGCCCGAGATCTCGCAGCATAAAAGGGGAATAGTGCATTCACACATTACAAAAAATTGTTCAATTATAATACCCGGTATTATCTCCAGTTATTATAATAGCCCATTTTGTAAGGTGTGAAAGCAGACTCAGTGACACAAGTCTAGTTGTGAAATTAGGATTCTGCAATTTTTGTTTGTCTGATGATGGCTAAAACTAAGGTGGTACCACTAAGAATTTTCCACTATTGGCTCGCTTTCTTTTTTCTCCTGCTTTTGTGCATCCTAGAATTGGTTAAGATAAATCAATTGTCATGAACAACGTACCATTCAGAGATCAAGTCATGAGTACCAGAGAATCATTGAGTTCCGTTGTGTCTTCACCAAAGGAGTATACTCAAGAGGAAAAAATAGTGGCTAAAACTGAACCTAGTCCAAAGGTCAGATTCTGGAAACTGGAATCAGACTTGGCCCTTATTAAATCACTCAGAACAGACTTTGAACCCACTTGTTGAGACTAATTTGGTAACACTTTCTCATTGTGTTTTGTATAACTAGTACCACTACTTCAACCTCCCTCCCCCAAAGCAGGTGGTTTTACAGAGATCCTATCTATTTTCATATTTGGCAGTAGTACACCTGAACTGTTTGGATCATATTTACTTTACATTTATTGAATGTGATGCGGCTACCAATAGGCACATTTATGCCAGGACTTCTAAAGCAATTTCATAAGGAATAAACCGTTCCAAAATTCCAGGCACATTCTTTTGACTATAAGCCTTTCAAATAACAGTGTGTTAAACTGTATCAGATTTATCTCCTGGTTCTTATTTTATGCTGTTCACATTTTCTGCTATTGTTAACTTCCCTCTCTAATTAGGGACAATGCCCCCCTCCGTTCTTGTGACATTGGGGAAACTGTAGACACCTCAGCCAGGGAAATGCAACTTTGGATATGTTACAGTGTTAGAATTCTGTAGGGCTTTTTCCATAAAAGGCAGACAAGTTTTAATGACAAGAGCAGGTATTCTATTGAGTCCCAATATTGGAGACCTAACTGCATAAAATGTGCAACCTGACTGCTTAAGTCTTTTGTGTGATAAATAGATCTTTCCATGTTTTAAGCCTCTGAGTCCTGCCTTGTTTCTCTTTATCCTGAGCTACTTCAAAGGATGCTGCTCAGTTTTACACATCACAAGGAAGAACTAAAGTATTCTGTCTCACAGAGAATTTCAAGTGTAGAAGATCCATTTTTCACCTGGAAGTTTAAAAAAAAAAAAAAAACCCACCAAAAAACCACACCCCACCTGCCATCAATATCAGCCAGAAATATAAGAAAATGAAACACTACAACTTATCTATAAAATGATTTAAAGGCAGGGAGGGAGATCTATAGTTCCAATTTATTTTAGCCTTCTTCTGTTGGTCCACTTGAGCACTGATGAAATAGGTCAAGGAGTTTAAGAGAGACGCCATCTCTACTACCCGTGTTAAAAATGCTAACACATGATTGTTTGTTCTGGTTTCTCTAAGTAAACAGGGATTTAAAAACTTTAGCTCCTGATGTTCCAGTCAGATCTTTCAGTATAATTCTCTTCACCAGATGACTTTGACCTGGAGATCAGGCATTATGTTTCCCTGCTTTCACCTTTAACTGGGGCTGTATTCTCACCTGCGGTGGCGGCAGCAGGAGGGGGGAGGGAAGACATGGCAGCCTGGAGGAGCCGTCTGACAGGAAAAGAGCCTGTGTAAACGGGGATCTGCCATGGCTTCTCTCACGCATATCAGAGCTCCAAATCCTGCCCTGAAATGTGCGAGAGAAGTCATGGCAGATCCCCATTCGCACCGGTTCTTTTCCAGTCGGCTGGCTCCTCCGCGCTACTGTGTCTTCCCTCCCGCTGCCACCACCACTGCCGCAGGTGAGAATGCAGCCTTAGTTATACATGCCTTTTTTAAAATCGTGGATTGCATGAAGTGATCCAATTTGTTAGATTATTTAGCTACAGCAAACAAAAACAAATGCAGTGTTTTGGGGCCATGCTTTTTGTTCAAAGCACACCCCTCCCTTTTCTCCCCCTCATCTCTCCTTGAGTGTCTTCACATGGACAGGTACCCTGCCTCACCCACGGGTGGACTGTTCATTTAAATGCAGCTCGACAGATGTGCAGGCAGAGCAGAGGCGCAGGGCAGGCTGTCCCTCCTCTGGGGCAGGCCTACGGGGGGTGCTCTGGAACTTCCAGGAGCACTGCCAGCAGAGCAGGCAGCCCAACCTTGGGGCACTGGCCAGGATGGGGCTGCAGTTTGTTTGCTTGGAGGACAGCTGCTGCAACCCCGCAATGCCATAGAGATGTGGCTATCCGCCTGCAACTCTATGGTGTGAGGGAGGGGACACTACGTGGGCAGAGCACAAGCCACGGCATTGAAAACAGACCCAGGCAGGGCTGCAAGTGGGCAGATATGGGGGTGCACCCCTGGACTTGCACTGGGGGGTGAGTACCCCTGTATCTGTGTAAAAACACCTTCTGTCTCTCAACCCCCCTCCCCAAAACATTTAGAGAGCAACACAATCATCTAACTAACACCACCAAACAAACCTTACATGGACAGAAATGCACTGGTGTATGAACTCAGTCCTCTGTTGTCTGGACATAGAATCCCCCTTCTGTCTTTTTAAGCTCTTACAAATTTTCCTTCCTCCTTGTTATGGAGCCTAGGCTGCAGTTGCCAGCCTTGCCTCGTTGCCTTGCTGAGCACTTGGGGTAGTGGGAAATGGAAGCAAAGATACCTATTTGCTTTTTTAAAAAGTGACTATACTCTTCCACAGGGACCACTTCTCATGCAAATTCAGCCTGTGCCGTTTTTGCTTTGGTCAGTGCTGCACACTTCTTGCTCAGATTTATAATGGGAGTTATCCATCCTTAGCTGACTCTCACTCTTCACGAGTGCATGTTTTGATGCCATCATTTTGTGTTTACTGTAGTCTTGATTTTCCTAGGCAGACTCATCTGTGCATAGTCCCAGACATCCACATATCCTGAAGGGTTTGATACAGCACAAATGCTAGTAGGCTTTCCCCAGTTATCCTCCAAAACACAGCTTTGGTTTCCTAAGAGAAAAGCAGCCGCTAATGATGTTTTGTCAGGCCATGCTTCTGAAGCTGGCTAAAAGCTTTCTCCTTCCTTGGAACATGTGGAGGCAAAAAGAGGTTCTGAGCTACGCTGTCTGCACAGCATCACAGGAAGTCAAGTCTGGGGAATGGAGTCAGGGCTCTTGGAAAGCAAAAAGGAAATAAACTATCCTCAAATCATCATGGTGGCAAATAATCAGTGTCAGAATTAATCACCAATGTCTTTTACATCCCTGGATATTTTTTATTATGAGCCACAGTTGTGTGCGTTTGTATTGGAAAAGTGCGATGGGAATGAAGGTTGTTACATGGTGGTAGAAAAAGCTAGTATTGCCATGGAGCAGAGAAGTTTCTGCTATGTCACTTAGGGACTGTCCCTGTGGATTTAGAGCCCGTTGTTTCATAAAGCACACGGAGCCTTTCCCGTGGTAAGGGAGAGAATGGATTTTATTGTGTAATAAAAAGCACTAATGGGATTCTCCATTCAGAGTGCTGCAGGCAGAGACGACCCTGTAATTCTCTTTGAGTAAGTCTGAAAGGAGTGCTACTCTGTGAGCTCCCACACTGCATAGCCACAAATGCAGAAAGAAATCTATACCCCCCCCCACCAAATTTATGATCCTTATGTCAGGGACAAATTCTGCCATCCTTGTTCATATGGAGAAGACCCTTACTTCTTGACTTGTCCCAGTAAATGAATGGGACTACTTATTGTCAAGTAATTAGATTGTGCAGGGGAGTCCTTCGCTCCTAGAGGAGTCTTATTGAAATTGACAATTTACGACAGTGGCTACAGACTATGAGTGGGTCACAAGGTCATGCTATCTGGTCCACTGTAGGCCTGTGAACATGCCTGTGGCTACAGTAAAAGAAGTTTCACTCCTTGCCAGAGCTGCTGCCATGGAAATCTGGGGCTGGGAGGAGACTGGGAGCAGGTGATGGTAATAGTGTGTATATGGCCATCCTCCTCTCCCTTCTACAGAGAGCCTGGTACCTGTGGGTAAAAACGAATGAGATGATAGCCTGCTGGAATCTATGTTCAGTACATGCACCCCCTACTCAGCTCCCACTCACATGTTTAGTGTGTCCAGGCTAATAAACAGGCAGCCCTCTGCATGTATTTCATGTGTTTGTGGACACCCCCCACTTGTGATGCCAGTGAGAGCAAGAGCAGAGAGAGGTGCAGAAAGTGGTCGCTCCTCAGAATGCTCTTAGCTACTCACCTGTGACTCTATGATGCTGGAGGACCTGTACATGCAGGACCTGTGCAAACAACATAATGGACAGACCACAGACGTGTGTGCACATTTGCCCACAAGATGGGCTCCGCAAGTTCTGAGATCCTGCAGTGGGACGGAGCTGCGGATCTAGTTATTGTTGGTCAGTAGACACCCACATGGTGTGGGCTACCATCTCATTTTTTAACACGAGGGATGGGTATTCAGATTGAATTATGGATTCGTATCCATTATGGATTCAGATCTGTAATTTATTAATTATGGGTTACAGAACTGGATTTTCCCATTGAAATCAATAGGAAATATTCCCATTGAAGTCAATGGGAAGGGATTCTCCTGAATCCTACTGTCCTATTAGTCTATTAAATAATTCAGGTAAAATCTTTGGGAGACATTTATTAGGGCATTTGACTGACTGGATAATGGCTGCTAATATCCTTTCTGAGGCTCAGGCTGGGTTCTAAGATGGTCATTCTACCATCAATCATATGTTTACTTTTCAATATCTTCCCCATAAATATACCACAGCCATGAGGGGTGCCTTATATGTTGTCCTTATTGATTTAAGGGCAGCATTTGACACAGTGGACCCAGGTCTTCTCTGGATAAAATTGTGTAGGTTGGTTTTAGACCCCCTGCTCTTGAATTTTATATCAGAATAGCTGGGCACAGGTCTGGTATGATTTGAGAGGTAAATTGACTGAAAAAAATTCCATACCGAAAAATGTACGGCAGGGTTATGTTTTGGCACCAACTTTATTTAATTTATATATTAATGATAGAGGGGGATGCATAGTTCTGATTTTCATTCTCAGCATTTGCTGAACACTCCTGTAGGGGTACTGTTCTTTGCAGATGATGCTATTATCATTGCTAGAACCCCAATAGGACTTCAAAGGGCTCTGACTAGGTTTTCCCAACTATGTGATAAGAATAATCTTGTTATAAATTACAAGAAGACAAAAATTATGACTTGGGGTAGGGTCAAATGTTTTTCTTGGCATATGGATGATGTGCTCCATGAAGTGGGAGATTATAGATACCTAGGACTTTCAGTATGTGCTTGGCTTTTTGGAAGAAGCATGTGCAAGTCTGTAAAACCAGAGCTTTTCAGACAACAGTGGCCCTAATGAAATTCCATAGTGTTTATGCTAGAAAATCCATGATGGATACCCTTATTATTATTATAATAAACATTTATATAGTGCCAGTAGTGTGACGTGGTGCTGTACAGAACATAGAAATAGATGCGGTCCCTGCCTGTGGCTTACAATCTAAAAGACAAGGAGGGGGAGACTGGGAGAGGGGACAGTGGGAGAGACAGGGGAGAAGACCAACAAACAAACATTCAAGCGGATGCAAAGTCTCAGGTGCGTGTGCATGGCTTGGTTACAATCAGGTTGGTTGCAGCAGTCTGCAGAGGAGGGCAGACAGTGAGTATATGGGAACGACTAGCAGGCATTGGGAAAGGCAGCGAGGAAAAAGTGGGTCTTGAGGAGGGATTTGAAGAAGCGGAGGGAGGGGGCGAGGCGGATGTGGGTACGGAGGGAGTTCCAGGCATGGGGGCCAGTGAGGGAGAAGGGTTGAAGGCGGTTAGGTGAGCAGGAGAAGCAAGGGAGAGTGAGGGAGGAAGCAGAGGAGGAGCGGAGAGCGCGTGCAGGAGTGCGTAGGGAGATTAGTTCCGAGAGGTAAGGGGGAGCTTGGTCGTGGAGTGTTTTGAACGTGAGTACCAGGCGTTTAAACAGGATGCGTTCAGGAATGGGGAGCCAATGAAGAGAGAAGAGGAGAGGTTGCACATGGTCGAAGCGACAGGCAGAGTGAATGATCTTGGCAGCAGAGTTTTGGATTGCGATAAAGGTGAGAGCAAGGGAGGCCAGCAAGGAGGAGGTTGCAGTAATTGAGGCGAGAGATAACTATGGCATGAACAAGGGTTTTGGCCAAGGCGGTAGAAAGAAAGGGGCGGATCCGAGCAATGTTATGGAGGGTGAGTTGGCAGGATTTGGCAACAGTGTCAATGTAAGGTTTAAAAGAGAGGTGCGTGTCAAAGATGAAGCCCAAGCTGCGGGCTTGGAGAACAGGACGGATGGTGACTCCATCGATGCAGATGGGCAGGTTAGAGGAAGAGGAGGGAGGAAAAATGAGGAGTTCGGTCTTGGCCATGTTGAGCTTGAGTTGACGTCGGGACATCCAGATATCAGATATCAGAGAGGCAGCGGAGATATCAGAGAGGCAGTTGATGAGGCGTGAGCGGACAGAAGAGGAGAGAGAGGGGGTAGAAAGATAGAGTTGGGTTTCATCAGCTTATAGATGTTATTGGAATTCGTGGGATGCAATAATTTTGCCAAGGGACAGGGTGTAAATAGAGAAGAGGAGAGGGCCAAGGACAGAGCCTTGGGGGACCCCAACTGAAAGGGGGTGGGAGGAGGAGTTTGACTCTGGGAGCGAGACTTTAAAGCAGCGGTCAGAGAGGTAGGAGGAGAACCAGTCAAGGACAGAGGGCAAAAGTCATCTCACAAATACTATATGGATCTGAGGTATGGGGCTGGGCAGTGGATGACAACATCAATATACCACAGAATAAATTTCTTAGGAATTTGCTTGGCCTTCCACCTTAGTTTCAAAAAGGCAGCTGGAGCCAAGAGTCGGGTTTGATGAATTTAAAATCAACAATAGCCATTAAAGTGATAGGATATTGGTTTAAAGTATTGTCAGCTCCCTCTTCCCATTTCATCAAAATGTGTGTTTTTGGAGGATAGTGGTAGAGTTTACTCCTGGCAGTCTCTGCAGTTGGGATTTGTTAACAATACCTTGAGCCGGATAGGCCTGGGATATTATATTAATAATGACAACAGGTTGTTTACTTTAGCAGAAAGGGCTGTGGTTGTCCAAAGATTAGTTGATATTGCATGGCACGATGACATGGCTAACAGTTTTTCACGGATAACGCCTCTATATAAACTCTGGAAGACAGAGCCTGGTATGGAAAAGTATTTTTAAAACTAGAATTGGGTTGGCTGCATGTTAAAGCATTATGTAGATTAAGGTTGGAACAGATGTCCTCAACTATGTGTGAAGGCAGGAGAAATGGTACGCCCAAGGAACAGAGGTTCTGTTCCTGTGGGAGTGAAGCAATCGATGATAGTCCATTATGTACTTGAGTGCTCACGGGTTGAAGATTTTAGGGACAGGTCCCTACCCAATAGACTGGGCTGCCTTCAATATTTCTCCTTGCAAGAGAAGCTGATTTGGTTGCTTTCTCAAACTGATGCAACTATCTTATGTAACTTGGCAATTTTTGCCAAAGCTGAAGCTATCAGAAGTTCTAGACTTGGGTCTGCAATAACAATGCATTGCTTAATTTTTTGTTTCTGTATTTGGTTGGTGGGTTTATTAACCTTGTTTAAATTGCTGACCTTCTATAAGACCTGGTTCTTGTTAAACCGGAGGTTATAGGAAGTGATACTTTGTCTTGGAGATTTGGAGGATGTTGTCTTGGTGATTTATTATTTAATATTATTTGGTGGGTGGAGGTTTATGGATATTGCCCAGTGGGGGTGTATGTATTATTGTATCTTTTCAGACAGTGGTATGGGCCAATCTGAATAAATTTGAAGTCAATGGGAAACCAATCTGTACCGTAGCCTGAGTCCCAATCCCTAGCCTTGGGATAGTGGGTCTGACCGACCTCCCAGCCTATATCCCAGGGCCCCAGTGTGGCACTTACCATCTCAAGGGGTTTGACTGGAGCACTGCCGCTGCTGTGGGGGCTTTGTCAGGATCCCTTGCCATGGCACGGTCCCTGTTCCAGATCATGCATGTAAAAAATGACTGCCAGGGCTATTGCAAATGTGCAAAATGACCAGCACCTTTAAGCAAAATAGCAGTAATGTAATTTTGGTCACCACCCTTTTGGTTAAGGGCGGTGGCCATTTTACACATCCACAAAACATCCCCTGCACCCATTTCATGAATGTGCAATAAGGATGCTGCAGTGAGGGAGTGTGCTGGAGGTCCCACAACAGCAGTGGTGCTTCAATCAAGCCCTCTGAGGCCAGTAAGAAGACTCTAGGGCCCTGGGGATTGGAGGTGAGGGGAAGCTTGTATCTTAGGGATGGGTCAATGCGGTTCAGAAGTTTGGAGTTCGGCCTGAACTCGGCCTGTTTGGACACCCGAACCCAAACTGACTGAACCAAACGCCGGAACGACCGAACAGTTCAGTCAGTTCGGATCGCGTTCGGTTGAGTTTGGGTTGCAAAAACGTGTTGCAGGAAGGCAAAATGTGACAGGGAGGGGGAGTCAGCTGAGGAGCAGGCTTCTAGTCACCAGGGGTGGAGAGGCTTGGAGTAGCAGCCAGCCTGCTGAATCACCATCCCTTTTCGCCTCAGACCACTGGCTTCGCAGTCTGCGATTGGCCACGGGCTAGGCTGCACGGAGCCAATGGGGCTTGCGGTGAGGTGGGCACAGCAAGAAACAAAACTCATTGGCCTCCCCCCTTTCCCAACACCTTCTGAGCTAGTCACTGTTCCTGAACAGCAGGCGTTTCAGAAGGCTCCCTCTCTCCCAGCAGTTTTTGTTCCTTCCTATTCCTAATCCATTGCAACCTCCTCCTATTTCACCCCTCCAACCCATTTATCTCCATATTATTATTTATTTAGATTATATTAGATAGATTTAGGTGGCGTTTTTTGTTTTTGCCCCTCCCTGTGTTCAATCTTCCTCTCTCCATTGAATCCTTTCCCTCTCCGTCTCTCTCTCTCTCTCTCTTACATATATATTCCATCCCTGATTCCCTTCCCCTGTTTTTTTAATTAATTTTGAGTAGCATTAGATTGATTGATTTTAGGTTTCATTTCAGTTTTGTACCCCTCTCTGTGTTTTTGCCCCCCCAATCACATATAGATAGATAGATTAGATTAGAGATAGTAGAGTTGTAGGAGTTAGCTGAGATAGAGTGTTTAGAGATTTTTTTAGTGTTTGTAGGAGTAGGCCTTGGTACTTATTAGATAGATAATCCATTTAGTTGATAGCATTTAGAATAGTTTTAGCATTCAGATTTGGTATAGATAGATATAATGGATTAAAAATTTAAATAAAAGAAATTTTACAAAATGTAAAAAACAATATAAAAACATTATTTTGGAGGGAGAAATGGAGAAGGGAAGGAGAGACCGGTCTGCTTCCCGTAGGGGAGGCAATGGGGCACGTGCCAGAGGTGGAAGGGGCTGTGCCAGGGGAGTGGCAGCAGGCAGCAACAGTTGCCCAAGCACATCAACACACCCCAAACTCAGCAGGCCTGCTTTAGGGAAACAGGCTTCAGCGGCTCAGCGTTGCCTCCTGGCAGTGCCCTCCTCCACTGCCACGCAGGGCACTGGAAGGCCTGCAGGACTTGAGGCTGCGTCTGTCTCTGCTGTTGGTGGTGCTGGAGCAGGTGCTGGGGCTGCTTGCAATGTTCCTCCAGGGCCACCAATGTCACCCACTGTCGAGGTGATCCCCAGCAGTCCAGATCCCACCCTGACTGCTAGAGACAGGGCCTGATCCCCAGGCAATGTCAGGAGGGAGAGGAATAGCAGCAGCAGCACTAGCAGCTACAGAAGGGGGCACAGGGAGAGTACCAGTAGCATGGCGGGCACGGGCAGTTTAGCCTCAGGGTCCCAGTACTCACCTTCACAGGACATCACCGTGATCGCGGACAGTGAGTCAGATGCAGACACTAGTGCCGCAGAGGAGATATCTGCAGCTGAGGCGATGGCTGAGCCTCCTCCCAGAGCTGTGTTCCCAGTGCCACAAAATTCATCCCCTCCCAGCAGCGCTGGCAGCAGTGCATCACCGGGGGTGGGCCAGAAGGCAGGAGGGGGGGAAAAATCCTCAGTCTGGGAACATTTTAAGCTGGTGCGGGCAGATGATCCCAGAGAGGTGCAGTGCACTTTGTGCAATAAGCTGGTGAAGCGTGGGCAGTAGAGGTGGGACCCCGGGCCCATTACCGGCTACCGGATTTACCGGTTACCGGTTCTCTGAAAACCGGATTCCCGGATTAAATCCGGTATACCGGTACCGGATTTATTTCATTGATTTCAATGGGGCGCTGTGTCCCCATTGAA
>QEPC01012655.1:1164955-1177520 GCA_003113815.1 Sphenodon punctatus | reverse complement strand
GGCCGCCAGATGTTCGCCACGGTCAATACCCACATGGGGTCAATTTGAACCACGCTTCCCGGGCTAGCCGGGGGAATGTCCCGGGAAGCGTGGTCAAAAAGATCCCCAGCGGGGACCAAAAAAAAGTAATGTCTGGCCGGTTGCCACGGCCTGGGATCCCCAGCGGGATCCCAGGCCACGGCACATCCGGCCCAACGCGGCGGCCGCAGTGGCCCCGCCGCCCGCCAGTCTCCCTGGAGGGCGGGAGGCGGGGTGCGTGGAGAGGGCAGGACTGTGCGGCCACATGTTGCGCCGCGCGTCCCCGCCCCCTCCCAGATTCCCCGCCGGGATCCTCCCGGCACGTCTGATATGGCGTGACAGGGTGACCCTGGCGGGGAATGAAAGGGTTGTTTTCGGTACGGGGCCAAGCAGCCCCGTAACGTCTGAAAACACCCAGTGATCCATTGGGCCAAAATGTTTAGGAACTACTGAATTGAAAGACGGAACCTTAGCAAACAAGGTATTTTTCACATTTAGAAAGTTCTGCCAGTTTTTCAGACAGAGAAATCATAGTAGGCCACAAGATGTCTCTTTTAGTAGAAATGGGAAGCATGGAGCCTCACATCTGTTCCTACTTGGTAATAATTAGAAAAGTATTGGGGCAAATTCACAAAACACTTCTGACCCTAAGAAAGCAGATGGAGAACACCTTTGATGTCTGCCTAATAGGTTGGGTATGAAGGGGTGTTATCGCATGAAACAGGGCCCCACATTAGCCTCCCTTTTCTCCAAATTTACCTGCCTGTGTGAAGGGCAGCCACCAGATGTTTGTCCCGGGGCAGCTCTGAACGGCATAATTCCTAGAATGGCTGAGGATACCGTGCAGGGTAACCTGGCCCGAACTAGGGCAACATGCTGCCCTGGGCCATCTCCCATCTGATGGGGGACCCAGGGGCCAGGCTGTGTTCTCCACCATAGATTTGCGGTCACAGGCTAGAACGGTCACAGGAGCAACCACAACTCAGTGGAGGGGGCAGACAGTGTGTGGGCAGACCATGGCCAGGGAAATGGCTGGCTTGTCTGCTGGGGTCCTTGTGGAGCCTGTACAAGGCAGCTTCTGGGGTGGGGGTTGTGGGACATGGAGCAAACCTGGACTCGATGGGCTCGTTTTCAGTGCATTGACACCCAGTGTGTTTGCTACAGGGGTGGTTGTGCAAAGGTTCACTAGTATGGCAAACTTCTTAATGCAACATCAAGTCCACGAGGGTAGACATCATAGGCTGAGCTATGTGTGCTTTTCCCAAGGTCTGAAGTGTTTTGTGAATGCATGATATTTTACCAGTGTTCCAGCTGCTCATTAACACTTTATCTGCTACTTATGGGTAACATTGGGATGCTATAACATACAGGAGGTGAAACTCCATGAGTACTCTCCAACACACATTACAAAGCTACTTAGGACAAAAACATGTTGCTGAGTAGGAAATGCTTAAAAAATAATAATTAAAAGTTGCAAAAATCAAAAGCACTTGCAAAAAAGGAAGCAACTAGGTCTTGGATGGTTGGTGTGAGGGGCGACAATACATTGCACAACATGGGGCAGAGAGAAGCTTCAGCCAAGGACATTTGAGACAAATCCTCACACTTGCAAAACATGTCACAAGTGTTTTTAAAAATATCATACAGAACATAAGACAAGATTTTGAAGTCACGTAGTAGTAGTTGTTGTTTATTGAGTGCTGGCTTACGTCATGACTCCGAATATATTATTATACAATAACCATAAAATCAAATACAAAACCATTTAATAGTAAATAACTAGCTAGTATACTCTGCCATTGTATGCCAAGTAATATACAAGCAAAAGCCATAATTCACCAGAGCTTGGAATGAATTAATATACAATATCAATAAAATCACATCTAAAACAATTTCATAATAAAATAACCATATAATATACTCTGTATACCAATAGTTTACAAGCATACTCAAAAGCAGAACTCCTGGGTTGAGAAAAGACCCCTGGAGATAAATTTACCTTGCTTGTTCCCAGAGCATAACTGGACAGATATTAGCTCTTAAGTTGGTTACCCTTATATCAAATAGTATACCTTGGTCTTCTCACAACAATGCTGCGAGTCAGGTCCCATTACCAATATTAAATACTCAGGTGGGTTCAACCTCCCCAAAAGCCAAATAATACACCACATAGTATAAAACATAATCAGGATAGAGGATTCCTAAATTAAAAGAGAACACCTGGCATAAAAATTGCCTTGCTCTTTCTGGAGTGTAACTGGGCAAATCTTGACTCCTGTATTAAATTGAATACCCTCGTCCCATTGTTAACATGGACTCCCAGATGGATTTGGCCGCCAAACTGGAAGTAACATATGAGATGCCCATACAAAGAAAAAACAAAACAAAACAAAAATCTAGTTTCCAAAACAAACACAAGAAAATGGCATGTGACCTATGGAGCTTTTATGTCTACAAAAATGGCTGCAGAAACCACCCCAGTATACCTGTGCTTGCTATGACATCTGAACTACTCTGTTATGTGGTGGTAACCAAGTACTATGGCACTTAAAGGTTCTTCTGGATTAATTCCTTAACGTTTAGGTGTCTTGACAGCCTCTTGGAAGCTCCTCTGTGGGGTTACCGTTGGGTGCTTTCATTGGTTTTTCAAGCTGCAGTCTTTTGCGGCTGAAAGCATCCCAATTTCATCTTCCTGGAGGAACTGGTTAGTGGCTGTCGAGAATACTGAGGTATTTCACATCCAACCAGAACTTGTTCCAGGACTATGCATGGTTCTAGGATCTCTAGTCATTCAAAACCTGGGCTTTGCCCCTTTTTCAGTAGTGGTAGTCATTTGCATGGAGAGAGTCCTTTTGCATATTTTTCCAAGGAACACACATCTTGTTCGAAGTCTTAAGTAAAAGCGTTGTTGTAATACAAATCCTTCTCTTGTGGTTTGGAAATATGACTTAATTTCCTTCAATAATGCTTTAGACTAACTATTTTATACTAACTATTTTACAAAGAAACAGTAGCTCTCTCCACCACCAATACAAAAAATCAATTCCCAACTCACAAGTGTTATCCCTCCAAATGTGGTTATAGGATAACCAGGAGCAGCCTTTGGATAGAATTAATTCACATGCTGCACAATGTCAGTTGTTTATTTAATCATGTGTCCTTATTAATTGATCTATGTTGGGTATACCATCAGGTCTGTAAAGATTAGAAATCTGGAGCACTGCAGCAACATCAGACAGCTGATAGTTAAGGAGCCTTTTGTGTCACATTTTATTCATAATGGCCATTCGAGTAGAGATCTTAAATTCCTATGCATTGAGGTAGTACCCTCAGGGAATAATAATAAGAAATTGCTGCAGGAAAGAGAAATGTACTGGATATATAGATTGGGCACTTTAATGCCAGATGGACTCAATGAGATCAACCATTGGTCTGTCTTCTTGTAAATCATTTAGTCATTGTCACCAGCCATGGTGTCTTTGTTCTCTTTAGGCAGAAAAAAATCTTGTTAAAGGATTGTTTAAAATGGACTCTGTATTGGTCATGAGTTCTTGTAATTAGTGTTAAGTATTGAAAATGTTTGTGCTTAGAAGATTGTATTTGGTTTCTACTGGTACTCCAATAAGAATTTGGGTTCAATTGTATTTGTATTGCATTTTTAAACATTTTTAATATAATAGAGGAAGATTGTTTATAATGCATGGGATCAATCTATACAAGTATCTTGTTTGTTCTGTTAGGCATTCAATTAGATGCTGTAGCTTCTGCATTTTTCATGTTTTGTTAATAAATTGGGCTAGTCCCTTTTCCTCCCATCCTTGTTTGTTTGTTGCTAGAGGACAGTGGTCCTTAGATTTGGGGGAACTTCTGTCTGAAAACAGAATTCTTAGCTTCACTGTGCTTCTGCTCTGGAGGTGACAAACCTAAGTCCCTCCATGGCACAAGCACAAAACAGCCTGTGGTAGGGGTAGTGGCAGAGCAGCCTAGTGCTGTCCTCATTCCACCCCACAGTTTCCTGGATGGGGGTGGGCGCAGCAGCAGAAAGAGATGGCATACTTTGCTGGAGCCAGGGTGTGTGCACTCTATACAGGGCCATGGGGGATTTACTGGGGCCACAGAGGTGCTGTCCAGGGCAGAGAGGTAGTATGCCGGATTGGGGGAAGCTTTGCGGGAGCAATGGGGGTGGGGTGTTAGGTGCAGTTTGCAGCCAGGAAAGGCATTGCTGGGCCAGGGGGGCAGTGGTGTTGGTCAGGGTGGGGGGAGGCTTTGCTGGGCTGGGGTTGTGCTGTTTGGGACTCAAGGAAAGCTTCAGTCAGGGCCCGGGTGCTGTGCCGACCAGGGGAGGCTTTGCTGAGGCAGAGGGAAGTGCTTTGGTGCTATGTGGAGCCAGGGGAAGGAAGGCCTTCTTTGGCCATGGGAGTGCTGTTCAGGGTTGGGTCCCTTCCCTATGTATGCCTGGGAGTGAGTGAGCTGGGTCCCTTCTCCCCTACATGCCAGGGAAGGAGGGAGAAAGCTGGGCCCCTTCCAACCCCACACCACTGTGCTTCCATGGGAGGGAGAGAAGGATATGTGTGTGTGAGTGGATGACTGGAAGGGTGTGCATGGATATGTGTGTGTGTGTGTGTGTGTCACAGCTGGTGTCTTCAAACCAGATGCTACACTGCCCATATGAAGGGGGAGTGGTCAGATATGTGCTCCTTTGAGCCTCAGAGCACCCACTCATAGAGCACTGCCAGGAAATCCAGAGTACTCCATGTGGGGCAATCCAAATAGATCTGTTGCAGTGGGCAGCCATGAAGCCTGTATGAACAACAGCAGTCAACCACACCAGCAGACAGGTCTGCTGATCATAGGCACTGTGGGTGAGAGGAGCAGCCTTTACAGGAGTGCCGGGGAGCATAGGTTTCTCAGTACCCGTACCCGGGACATATCCCTTGCAAAGGCCAGCCCGGCACATTTCCTCTTCCCCCCAGGGTCTGTGGCAGGGGGAGTGCATGGTGGCTGCCTCTGTGGCCACTGTAGCCATGTCCATTTAAATCCCTCCCCAATGCATTCCACCTGCGTGGGTGTTCTGCGGCAGTGCTATTCAGCAGCCATGGACCACCCCCTCCCTGCTAATCACTGTGCTTGTTTGAAAACACCCTGTGTTTGTGAGTGAATTTCTGTGTGTATGTATGGATAAATAGCTCTGGATGGGCGAGTGGATGGCTGGGTGCCATTGGCTGTTAACAAACAAGACGTTGCCCCACATGTGCCCATGTTAACCCCAAATTCACCTGCTCATCTGCTTGGTGCTTGCTAGAGGCTTGCCCTGGGCCTGCCTCAGGGTCGCTCCACATGGCATCAAGCCAGGAAACGTGGAGCACGCCATGTGGGCATACCCAGGTAAACCTGGGGCAAAAGGTGCCCCTGAGGCCAGTTCTCATTAGTTAGGTTTCCCCTGCAGCAGGAGGTCCACTAGCACCATGGAGGTATGGCTAGCGCGCCCCTCTAAGCTGGCAGCCAGCTGAGAGAGAGGAGCACAGAAGGCCCCAGAGGCTTCAGGCGCGTGATCTGCATTCCCCTCTCCCAGTCGGCTGTCAGCTGAGAGGGGTGCGCTAGTGTTAGCTCCAATGGAATTTCTTCCCTGGCCATGACGCCCATTTCCATGCCCTCTGCTCTCCTTTTCTGGTGGGAAAGGAGAGGAGCAGCAATCAAAGCCGGTGTGCAGCACGTCCGGAGGAGCTGTGCAGATCCTGTGATCCCCTTGGTTCCTTTCCTGAGTGGAGAGGGGATTGCCGGATCTGCACAGGGGCTGTGTGCTAGCTTTGATCCCTGTACCTCTCCTTTCCTGCCAGGAAAGAAGATCAGTAGTATGCCTCTTCAGCTAACAGCCGGTGTGGGGAGGGGGGGAGAGAGGAAACGGAGAGACGTGCAAGCAATCACGCTGTCCCCTGACAGCTTTGGGCTGCACACCAGTGATCTTGCTGCCCCTGCCACCCAGAGACAGTGAGATTGCTAGAGTGGTTGCCCAACTGTCAGGCAGCCCGGGGGAGTGTGCGAGTGTCATCTATAGTGGCTGGTGCAAGCCCATGAATAGGGTTCCCAATGCTGCCCATGGGGTGGCAGCGGCGTGAGGACTCCATGAATCAAACATGGGTTCGGCTGCTTCCCCTCCCATGTGTTAACATCCATTGTGGGTACGTGTGCGTGTGTGTGCACATATATGGTCGTATATGTGTTAGTGGATGGCAAACAACAGCCGGCCAAATGCTCTGCTGCTTTGAAAGCATGAATTTACCTCCCTAAACAACACTTGGATTGCCAAAGTGATGGGAATCTGACTGAGGCCTCTCTGTACAACCAACGAATGAAGACTGATAGTTGGATATGTCATTTATCATACTCGTGAGATTTGCATGACTCAGCTTGGTTGTCACTACTTCTGAATTATTAGGTCTTATTAGGCCTTTTCTTAACATATGGGATAGATGTCATATCCCGCAGCAGCTCATTAGAGCTGCTTTGTGTAGAGTGAGAAAACAAACTAGAAAAGAAATGTTAAATAAAAGGCTGGATGCAAATCCCACTGAAATACATAGAAACAGTACTTTAATGGGCTTTGGCTCATACCTCAAACAAATAATAAATGTTTAGTTCAAGATGTAGCTTTGCTTTGATTTTTGTTCCCCCACGCCAAGCAAAAATGATTGACAGCAAAATTACCCTGTTGACCAAATTCAGCTCTCACTAGGGATGGGCGAACAGATCGTGATTCAGGTTCGGCCGTTTGGTTCGGCTGCGTTCCATCTGTTTGGTTCGGCAGTTTGGTTAGTTCACCGGTTCAGGTTTGGCCATTCAGTTCAGCCATTCGGTTCGGGTTCGGCCGTTCGGGAAATGTTTTGTTATGGGTGGTTTTTTTTGTTTTTTATATGGTTTTTTCGGTTTTTAATTTGGTTTTATATTGGGGTTTTTTTAAATTTGGTTTTTTTGTTTTTATATGGGGGTTTTTTATTTAATTTTTTTAATCTAATATTATATATATCTATCTACACTAAATCTAACTGCTATTAACTATTATAAATGCTATGAACTAAATGGATTATCTAATAAGTACACAGGCCTACTCCTACAAACACTAAAACTAAATCACTAATGCTATCTCTATCACTAAGCTAACTCCTACAACTGTCTACTATCTCTAACCTATCTATCTATATCGATATCGATATCTATAGCGATAACGATAGCAATATAGATGATATAGATATAGATATATATGGGATGGGGGGGAATCACAAACAACACAAGGTTTCAGTTTAAGTTTTATTTCAGTACAAAACTGAAATGAAACTTAAAGCAATCTAATAATCCTACTCAACGCCTGCTGTTCAAGAACAGTGATTAGCTCAGAAGGTGTTGGGAAGGGGGGAGGCAGATTTCTTGCAAGCCTCTCCACCCCTGGTGCCTGGAAGTCCGCTCCTCAGTGACTAGTACTACCCCTCCCTGTCACGTTTGACCTTCCAGTGAACCTTTTTTTGCCACCCGAACGCAATCTGAACACGATCCGAGCTGACCGAACTGTTCGGTCATTTCAACGTTCGGAACTGAGTTTGGTTTGGCCAGTTCATGTTCGGATTCGTGTTCGGATTCGGTCATCCAAACAGGCCGAGTTCGGGTTGAACTCCGAACTTCCGAACCGTGTTCACCCATCCCTAGATCTCACGGTTACACTGATCTGAATCTGGGATAAAGCCATTGGGGGCAATACACATCTATGGACCAGTAACTGAGACTGGAATCTGGCTCTTTATTCTAGGGTGTGAGTGTGTGAACTCTATTTCAAGAAGCAATTTATGAGATAATCATACTTTACTTGTGGGAAAAGTGGCCACCCTAACCCACACATAGGGTGAAAACAGATGTGATGCCAACTCCACTTTAACACCACTTTAACATTTCTTATGCATGTTGAAGGGCTGCATAGGGCACAAATACAGCCCTGCAACATGCATAGGGAACGTTAAAGCGGTGTTTAGTGGAGTTAGCATCATGTCTGTTTTCACCCATAGAATCTCCACATTACTTAACATCACCTCATGCAGATTTTCAGAAACTCCAGTCAATAACGATATTCAGATTTCAGAACACTTATGCCTAATTTCCCACAAGTCTTCATGTCTTGTTATTATCAGAAACTGAAATGATTGCTTGACATAGCTGATTGATATGATGTCTCCCGTTCCATTCTTTGGTACTTAATTCTTCACATTTATTTAAAAGTTCACATGTATTTGGCTTAATACATCCAGAAAAGCAGGGCGATGCGAGTGATGATTTTAGTGATCAGTCTCTCCACTTCACGGCGCTAAAAAGTATGAGCTGAATACATCTTATCCTGTTAATGAGTAAGCAAATAAATGGCTTAAAATAGTCCATGTCTGATGTTACATCAAGTGCAGTGATTTTGAATGATGTACAGCATTAATACATGATCTTGTATCACATTGGGTGTTTTCAGACGTGACGAGGCGGCTTCGCACCATCCCCAAAACAACCCAGAGTTTCCCCGCTGGGATCACCCAGGCACGGCAAACAGACGTGCCGGGGATCCCAGCGAGGAATCAGGGAGGGGGTGGGGCTGTGCAGTGCAACGTGCGGCCGCACGGCCCCGCCCCCTCCACTCTCCCTTGCCGCCCGCCCTCTGGGGAGATGGGCGGGCGGCGAGGCCAATGCCACCACAGCGTCTGGCCGAGTTCACCACAGCCCGGAATCCCGCCGGGGATTCTGGGCCATGATAGCTGACCAGACATTACTTTTTATTGATGCCCACCTGGAATCACTTTCACCATGCTTCTGGGGATTCTTGTGCCGGGAGCCCGGGAAGCGTGGTTGAAATTGACCCCATGTGGATATTCAGTGTGGCGAACATCTGGTGGCCGCCGAACAGACGTGAAGGGCACAGTGAGCACAGGTGGGTATTCACTGTGGTTCACTGTGATCTTGTCACATCTGAAAATACCCATTGTCTGATTATTCAAAAACTGACAGCTGAAGTGCCACATGACTCCAGTGGTAAGACTAAAAGAAATCTGGAAATGCAAATGACATGGTTTCTACAGAAACTTTCTCTATCTCGCCTATACTACTGGAGAGAACTCTGGGGTGGGAGTCGGGAAACCTGCATTCTAGGTGAACAATTGTCACCACTGGCCAAGTCTTACTTCTTTTCTCCCCTCATTCAATGTGTATCTGAGGCTGCTGAGTAAGATCATACAGAGGTTTGGGGTCAGGTGTAATCACCATGCTGATGACTACCAGCTCTCTCTCTCTCTCTCTCTCACACACACACACACACACACACACACACACATCTAATTGGGAAGCAGGAGCCAGAGGCCAGGGGATTTTTTAAAGCTTTTAAATATATTTTTCTATTTTGTAAGCCACACTGAGACTAACTGGGAAGGGCAGGATAAAAATTAGAATGAATTAAATAAATATTGAGAATGATCAGGACTGGGATTTTGATCACTTATCATTAAGGCTGCAGTCCTGAACCTAATGGAGCCAATGGGAAACTTCCCTTTGACTTTAATGGACAATGGCTGTGCCCTAAGACTACTTTTGTCATAGAATATTTTAGAGAATTTCATGAAGAAATGCAGAAAATAACCAAAAAAGTGTGGAATGGGTGCCAAATTGAAGCATTTAAGTGGTAAGTGTCAGTTTTTGACATTCTGCTCAATGCTAAATTATACACAATTAAAACCAAGACAATGGATGGTTTTACCCAACTATGGATAGGGTGTTCTCGGTGGCCACACCTAGGCTGTGAAACTTCCCTCCGGCGGGAGCTCGGGTGGCCCTGAACCTCTCCTCCTTTCGTTGACAGTGCAAGACCTGGCTGTTCTGCCAGGGCTTTGGAGAGGGAGACGGGTGAAGGGCGGGGGTTGGGGGTGGTTCTGTATGTTTTCTTTTCTTTTTGATGTCCCTCATTGGGATTGAAGGTTTTATTAGGTTTTATTTTAATTATATATTTATTGTATTTATATTATTGTATGTTTCTATTCTACTTTTATGAATTGTTAGCCGCACTGAGCTGCTTTACAGTAGGGGCGGGGTATAAATTATGTAAAATAAAAAAATTAAAATAAAGAAGAAGACTACTGTTGTAAGCCTCCCCGAGCTGCTCTATGAGCAGGAGGGTGCAGAGTAGAAAAGAGTTAAATAATAAATAAAATTTATGACTGACAAGTTTAACCTTTATTTTAGAGTACAAAATGGTTGTTTCCCATATAGTTACTGTATTTGCCACATTCCTAAAACACCATGAGTGTGATCCAGCTGCATACAAGTCAATGGGAGTTTAGCCATGACTTCAATGGGACCTGGATCGCACTCCATGTGCATTGTGAGACAGTCATCCTTGATTCCAGATCTGGAAGGAAAACCAGGAAGATATTTTGGAGGAGTTTCTTCCTTGCAGCAGGAGAAAATATGAAAAAATTGTTAGAATTTTGATTACAATAGGGGAAAAATATTTTTAGCAAATTCCCATAATTCAAAAATAATTTCAGCAAAATGATTTAAACTATATATGCTTTTTATTTTGGGTTCACAATATAGTCTTCTGACAGGGACGAGCCGATGGGAGCATATTACTCCCGTGCTCTGCGCGCTGCACTGGCTGCCTATAGCGTCCTGAGCCAGATTCAAGGTGTTGGTTTTGGCATATAAAGCCCTACGCGGCCTTGGCCCTTCATACTTCAGGGACCGCCTCACTTTCCATGCCCCAGGGCGACCCCTCCGGTCTTCCGGGGGCACCTTGTTTGAGGTCCCCCGCGTAAAGCGGGGGGCCACAATGGAGAGGGCGTTCTTGGTGGCCGGGCCGCCATTATGGAACTCCCTCCCGGAGGAAGCCCGTCTGGCCCCGAGTCTATTGGCCTTCCGCCGGATCTGTAAGACTTGACTGTTCTCCCAGGCCTTTGGAGGAGGGGAAGGGGGTGGGATAAAAGGTTAGGGGGTTGGTTTTAGATGTCTAATTTTTGTATTGTTGTTTTGTTGTAAGCCACCTCAGGATGCCATGGGCATGAGGGGATGGCTAAGAAATGCAAATAAATAAATAAATAATCTGAGGTATGCATTTTACACGCAGAATAGTTTCTGGTCAGAATAACAGAATATAGCACTGCATGCTAAAACAGTTAGCTGTAAAACAGTTTCCAGCACAACCCTCTGTTCTCAGAAATTCACAGCTTCTAAAGTAGCTTCTAAACGAGCTTGAAGAATTCATCTGTCAAAGAAAATTACAGATCATATGGTAAATATTTTGGAAGTTATGAATGTGTGAAGACAGAGATGCTGGAAGCTGTTGCAGAAAGCACTACTATAATGGTCTGCAAACCCTTCTGCATACACCATATGTACTTCAGATTTATATAATAAGAAACAACACATTTAAAAGGACCTGGATTTTCCTTATAAAGGCATATTCATTTTCATTTGGGAAGGTCCACTTTATCTTCGTAAAAAAGCTACAACTGATCAAAACCAACTTTAAAAAATTCATCTGAGTGCAGCTAATCGTATCTCTGTTACTGGAGTGCCACCTCCTGGAGACTTCTGGTACATCAGCATTCAGCCTAGGTTAAAAAAATACCCCAAAGCACAGAGATAAGGGACAACATTTTCTGTTGCCACAACTTCATTGAATCCAGGTGTGTTAAATCAGCAAAGCATTTGACTGCACATTTGGCAATATCGCTCCCACTTGAGAGAGCTCATTGTACACACAAACACACCTTGTAGCGTGTTGTGCTCTCAGTCCTTGGACCTCTGCCAGTCTCTTACTCTCACGTTTCTACTTTGTTCTTACAGAAGAATAAAAAGGTTCAGGTAGGTTTCCTGCTTCTGCCTGGGCTGGGTTAGTTTCGATGTGTTTTCCAAGAACATAGTGTCCTACATTTTACCTGTGTGCAAGACCTATGGTGAAATCCTTGGGAAAAAGAGAGAGAGATGGAATTTCTGAGACCTGATCCCCACCAAGACCCTGGACTTCCCATCTGCCAGAGGCCCTCCTAGGTGTAAAACAAACCATAACAGTGTTAGGAATTACACCATTTCCCTCACAAAAACCAGACCTCCCCCCAGCAGCACCCCATGAGACATAAATCAAAGGGTGCAGGGGAACAGAAGGGGGAAAAAGAAAAAGAAAGAAAACACCCAATGCAAAAACGGTCTAGTCGGAAGGAATAAGAATGAAACAGAGGCTCCCGGGTAAACAATGGAGCAGCCAAAAACAGATAGCCTCCCTCTTTTGAGATGAGCTTGCCATGGCCACGTGAAACTAGGAGCAAGCAATAGATCATTCGTTAGGTCGATCACTCCACGCCCGTTTAGAAATAGCTCTCTTCCTCTGTCTATAGAAATTCCCTTTTGCCCCCTGGTTCATCCTGCCATGCCCACCATTGAAACTAGTGGTGGGACCCCGGGCCCATTACCGGCTACCGGATTTACCGGTTACCGGTTCTACGAAAACCGGATTCCCGGATTAAATCCGGTATGC
>QEPC01012655.1:1151074-1164855 GCA_003113815.1 Sphenodon punctatus | reverse complement strand
TCGTGCTGTGTGTTCCGCTGTGTCTCCGCTGTCTGTGTGCCTGCTGTGTGTGGTACCTGTCCGGCTCGTCTCCCTCTCCCCCCTCCCTTCCCATTTCCCTTGTGTGGGCATTGCCTTTTGACTTCGTTTGCACTCAGGTGGCCATGTCTGTGTCCCGCCCCTACCCAGTGGATTCTGGGTGTTTTGACCACGGCTGGGAATCGACGTCACGTCTGTTGCACTGCCCTGGTCCGTGATCTGGCGTCCCAATTCCCGGCCGTGGTCCTGGTCCCGTCACATCTGTTCGGGGCTTTTCTTCGCCCTGGGGGGTGGTTGTTTTGTTCACCCCCACGGGAATCCACTGTGGTGAACTGGCCGCCCGTAACGTCTGAAATCACCCTGCGTTATAGAAACTCCCTTTTGCCCTCGGGTTCATCCTGCCATGTCCCCCATTGAAATCCTCCAAAGCTTTGTTTCCCCCAACACACCGTGCAAAGGTTCCTTGTTCAGCCCTAGCATTCCTAAGCACCTTCAGGAACACCTTTTGTGCACCTTTGAGACACCTCGCCCCGCCTCTCAAAACCCTATAACTTCCCTTGCCCCCATGAGCAAATTGGATCATTCTTGAACGCAACAAAAGCAGGTTATTCTGTACGTGCTTGACTCAAGGATCTCTCCCAGACCATTACTCCCTTTTGGTCTGTCCAAGCCTCTTCCCCCCACCCCCTTCTGTCCGAATGCTGCTGGATCTACAGGGTTACCTGTCCCTTTTCAACAGGATTGGAGAGGTAATATTGCTTATTTTAACCTTTTCCCCCTCTATCACTTTTGTCACATCCCCTTTCACCAGAGTAACCAGACCGGAAGGTTTTACTTGTGAAATACTGTGGTATATGTCAATTGTGTTTGGGTGGGAGGGTATAGAAATTATTTGTGTATAATACCTAGTCTTGTGTCAATAAACCTCCCTTATTGGTATCAGAGTATCCCCTTTTTGTGTCAGGGTGTGGAAGAGAGATTCCAGCCAGCTGGCAGTGCATCACATCCTCAGACTCATCCCAGTGGACACGTGTGGACCCTTTTTTATCAATTCAGCTAATTCCCCCTAAATTCAAGAGTTGTTTGGATATTGGGGTACCGGCCCCAAATATTTACTTGTGGGAGTGGGTCTGTGTCGTAACAGTAGTAACTGTGGCCTCATGGTTTTAACTGCCTGCATGCTGGAATTTTGGCTTGTCTAAAAGCAGCCAAGGGCATCAAAGTATCAATATCAATCACAGCCCGTAAGAGGTCCACCCCATCTTCTCCCTACTGCAGAGTAGAGCTTCAGTGGCCGTGACTCAGGCTCAGTGAAGTGCTTTAGCAAGGGGGGTTTAGAGCTCTGCTGTCAAGAAGAAGAGGAGAATGAGCCCCCTTCTTCAAGAGGGAATATAAGAGGGGCCCTGTGTGTGGGGTGGTGGTGGGGTGGAGGGGGTAATTGGCCCTTTTTACACAGACACTCTAACACTGATAAAATGGGTGTTACATTTTATTATACATGTTGCAGGGCTGCAGGTGTGCTCTATGGGTGCCCTGCAACATGTATAATAAAATGTAACACCCATTTTATCAGTATTAGAGTGTGTGTCTGTGTGTGTGTGAAAAGGACCCAGAACGGTCCCAGTCTCTAAAGGGATAGCTATCCTGCCACCTGTGTCCTTGAAGGTTCCCAGTCTCAGCAATTATATTAAGGTTTACCCAAGTATCTAACCTTAGATGTCCCCTCATCTGTGTTATGCAATGTCCGTATCACACAAGCACACTAATGCTTGGTTAAAAGAATTAATTTTTATAAATTCAGATTAATTATTAGACAAAACTGATTGAAGAGTACAAGTCTAACAAAAGGATTAAAAAAGTAACACATTGCTAAATTCCCTGGAAAATTCCCTGACTAATCTCTTACCCTACTCACAAGTCCATGCGTGAAAATAGACATGACACAGGCCCACTATGGCCAGGGTTGGGGAACCACCTGTGTGTCTGTTCCCCCACTCCCAGATCTTCGCCCGAGACTGCCCTGAGCTGGGTAGGTGGCTGGTCTGGAATGCTTCTCCCAGAAGATCCCATGCTCTCATTCTGGGAGAAGTGCCACCCATGCAGGTCAACACCTCTGTTTGGCCCCGCCTCCCCTGCCATGGGGCCGCCATGGCCGTTGCCATGGCTACCTGTCATGGCAGGGGTGGGGTGCTGGGAGTGGGTTGGGGGCAAGGTAGAGCCTGCTGACCACATGCCTGTTGTGGCCCCACCCCTACCTGGATCATGTTGTTGACAATGGGACAGCTCTCCTGTCGGCAGCACGTTTGTTCAGTGCCACCCACCAACCAAGAGAGCATCCACCAGTTTTCCTGTCCCTCCGTTGGTCAGGAGCCTATGCACCAGCTGCACGTCTGTTTTCATCCCATGTTATACAGCTAGATGTTGGTTGCTGGGCCCTTTTTCTTTTTGATCTCTTTCGATACTTCTCAGTCCATATCTCAGCTGGGTCATCTTCTCTGTGTGTGTGTGTGTGTGTGTGTGTGTGTGTGTGTGTGGCTTTGCTTCTCTTGTCCTCTTAAATACTGTCTAGATGGCTCGCAGAAGGTTCTCCCTTTGCCTGTTTCTGGGTCATTCATTCAGTCTCTCAAGTTACCAATAAACTCAAGAAACCTCTAGTAACACTTCATCAGCATTACCGTTGTCTTCCCTATCTGCCCCAAACCTGCTCAGCTTGTTTTGGGTTCACATTTTATTTTCTACTTTCCAAATGTAAGTTTTCTTTATATTGTCCTCATATACAAATTTCTCCCCAGTGGACCCAATGTTTCTAGACAACTTCAGCACCACCAAACTTGTCATGTTTAACTGAAAACATAATGTTTTCAGAAGTACAAGTGTACTATTTCTTCACATGAAAAACCACAGTACCTGTGTGTTACATATGTGTTGTTTTCATAAACCCTGTTTACTCACAATCCTGTTCTCAGGAGCCACATACATTGGGTGACAACAGATGCGTGGCTGCTATGGTTGCTCCTTTGCCCAGGGGTGTGTGTGTCTTTGGAGCACAAAAGAAGCATGCACCAGGTCAGCTGGCAATCCCTCCCCTGCCCCACCCCTGGTGAAGGAACAGAACAGACATATAGCCCCAGTGCTCCATCCCCTGCCCTGAATGGCAGCCATGGTGACCAATGACAGGCACCCATGGCAGCTCCCGATCCTTGGCAGGAATGGGGTCAAAAATAGATGTGTTGGCCTGCTATGGCCTGCGTTGGCCCTTGGCCCAGGCTGTGAACCCTGAATCATCTAAAGGACCAGCTGCATACCTGAGTCAGGGCTGCAGCTGGCCCAGATATAGTGCTAGCTGTTATGGAAAGGAACCATGGAAAGTGTTGAGAAACTGCTTATCAGGCTCATGCCTCTCTGTCCCTTGATCATGTATGACTAGTTGACTTCCCCATATCAATCGCTTTGGTGTCTTTGGACACCTCTTTTGTCTCCCTCAGCTGTGAGTACATCAAATCCTTAAAATGATCTGGCAGTCAGTAATGTACTCTTAGTACATTTATATGAATTGGATTTTGTATTCATGTATATTCAACTACATGATTCTCCTGTCCCTACCATCTTCTGGGTCTACCGTCTTCTACCTTTTCCATGAAGCTCCAAGCTTGGTATGACTGTATCACAGTATCTCATTGACTACCACCATATTTCAGCAACACAAGGTGGTCCCCAAGTGTCCACTCCCGAAGTGCTGACAATGCAGTTCCCTGTGGTACACGGAGGAGCTGTGGTGTATGAAGTGTGAAGGGTGACGGTTAGAGTGACCGTAGTGTCACTCGCGTGATGAAGTTGACCGATTGCGGCATAGAATCTGGTTACATACCTATGCCGTTGTGGTGCAAACAGCAAAGAAGGTTTTCCTTGCTGCCCTCATTGTGTCTGCTAAGTTGTGCCCGGCTGAGCTGTTCCAGGTGGTGAGGGGGCTGGTCATTCCGGCCTCCCTCCGCCTGGACTTAGAATCATCAAATGTTCATTGTGGTTTTTTTGTAGCCTTCTTTGCAGCTAAAACCCCTCAAATTCACCACAGTTCTGATGCAACTTTTTTAGCAGAGGATGGGTCAGAGGCAGTAGAAGCCCCATCCTGTCCTGTGTTGTAGGATGAGTTTCGGGCTGTGTTGCCCTCAGATGCGGGGGATGCTCTTGGGACTGTGCGAGCAACCTATTGTGAATTAGATCCATGCCTGTCCTGGCTCGCGGGGAGACATTGGGGTTGTTGCTGGTGGGGATAGTCAATGCCTCCTTTAGGGAGGGCAGGGTGCCGAATTGTCTCAAGGAGGCAGTAGTGCAGCCCCTGCTCAAGAAGCCATCTTTGGACATTGATGCCCTGGCCAGCTATCAGCCAGTTGCTAACCTTCCCTTTTTAGGGAAGCTTATTGAATGGGTGGTGGCTCAGCAGCTTCAGAGGCATTTGGATCGGGTCAGTTTTCTTGATCCCTCGCAGTTGGGCTTTCATCCGGGTTATGGCATAGAGACTGCACTTGTGGTCTTGGTTAATGACCTCTCCTGTGAGTTGGACTGGGGTTGCTTGACCCTGTTGATCATGTTAGATCGCTCGGCTGCATTTGATACTGTTGATCATGAGTTGTTAGTGACTCAGCTGTGGGACCAGGCAGGGATTAGCGGGACTGTTCTTGAATGGTTCCACTCTTTCCTGGATTGGAGAACCCAGCGTGTGATCCTGGGGGAGTTTTCATCTTCCCCCCGGGGCCTCATGTGCGGGGTTCCGTAGTGTTCCATCTTATCCCCTTTCTTGTTCAGTGTGTACATGCAGCCTTTTGGGGGAGGTTGTCAGGGAGTTTGGGGTGAGGTGTCATCAATATGCTGATGACACCCAGCTATATCTCTCATTTCCCTCTGACTTAGGCCTGGCAGTCTCAGTGCTGTCGACTGTGGGGGACTGGATGAGGGTGAGCCGCCTGAAACTAAATTCTGACAAGATGGAGGTGATGGTTGTGGGGAGGGCCGGGGGATGGGGGGTAGTGGCCCCCATCATCGATGGGGTCCATCGTCCCCTCATTTTGCAGGTCCGGAGTCTGGGGGTGCTCATGGACCCACAGCTTTGCCTAGATGTCTAGGTGGAGGTTGCAGCGAAGGGGGCCTTTTGCCAGTTACATTTGGTGTGTCAGCTTAGGCCATATGTCTTGGACTTGGATATGGCCACAATCGTCCATGCTTTTATTACCTCGAGACTGGATTACTGCAATGCACTCTAGGTGGGGCTACCCTTGGTGCTGGTTTGGAAGCTGCAGCTGGTGCAGAATGCGGCGGCCCGTCTCTTGACTGGGACGGGCCGACGCAAGCACATTACACCAGTGCTCTGTTCTCTGCACTGGCTGCTGATAATTTTCTGGGCTCAATTCAAGGTGTTGGTGTTAACCTTTAAAACCCTAAATGGCTTGGGCCCCACCTACCTGTAGGACCACCTCACTCTCCGGGCCCTGGATCGGCCCCTGCAGTTGGCCGGGAGCATCCTCCTTGGGGTCCCCTGGGTTTCCCGGGTGTCCACCATGAGGAGGGCATTCTCCGTGGCTGCACCGCAGCTGTGGAACTCCTTCCTGTTAGAGGTCCACTTGATTACTGACCTTCCCTCTTTCTGCAGACACTGTAAGACCTGGCTGTTCTGCCAGGCCTTTCCCGAGGGAGGTGGAGTGGGTGGGTTGGGTTAGGGTGGGTAGGGATGGCTTTTAATTACTGTTTTAATTGTTGTTTATTGTATATTTTAATATGTTTTAAAATGCTGTGAGCCGCCTCGAGATGCCTGAGGCAGGACGGGGCGGCATATAAGTTTTAGAAATAAATAAATAAGAAATAAATAATAGATGTGATGTTGGCCTACTATGGCCTGCCTAGGCTGGGGACTTACCTGGACATCTTTTTCTGGGTCTCCAGATGTGGTCCTGCTGCTGCCCCAGCTCGGTCACTAGCTGGCCCAGAACAGATCCCCTGGAAGATCCTGGGTACAGAGCCTGGGTCAGAGGCTTGAAAGCTTCCCAGGTGGGACAATGTAGGCCATAGTGGGTCAGCTCAACTATTTTCAGTCCTATCCCTGCTGGAGATTGGAGGCTGCCCCCCACCCCAATTTTTGTTTTGAATTGTTCTTTATATATATATATATATATGGGCATAACAATAGTTTAAAACAGACTGTAAATTTTTGAAAACAATTCTGGTTTTGGTAACACAGATATTTAACCATACCTCTCCCTATAGATGCCTTGTTAGATTTTCTTTGGGTAACTGTTTTCTTTATGTCTGATACCATCAAGTTCAAGAAAATCAAAGGTTTGTTTTTTTTTAAGCCCTGAAGAAGTTTTGAAAAGCATTGGCAAAATTACTGGACTTTTACAAAGAGGTTCCACCTTGGAAGTTTTTCCTTATTGCTATGGTGGATACTTACTTATATGTATAATTGTTTATACTTATAGGTTTTCTAGTTGGATTTATGTACAATAAACACTAGGGCAATTTCTATTCACAGACCTATTTGTGTTTATATGGCTGTGATTGGCTGCCATGACTGCCTGTCATGGGGGGGTCGGAGCACTGGGGGAATGCTGCGGACGGGGCCATCTGGCTGCATGCTTGTTTTGTTCCCTGGGGTGGGGCGGGGGAGGGTTTGCCAGCAGATCCAATTGGGTGCTCATTTGTTCTGCGCCCTGACCTGTCCCTACGGGTGGTGGCCGCCATCTTCCATATCCCCCTGGGTGGGGGAACGGCTGTGGTGGGCACATGTTTATTTTCACCTATATTAGAGGTGGAGAGAAGATAGTTATAAGAGTCTAATTATACCCTGGTGTCTTTATTGCAGGGATGAGGAAGGGGAACCTCCATCCCATGGTGCATATCTGACCTATGGCGTTTTTTCATTCAGCCCCTTTCCATTTCCTGGTTCTGTCCTGAGGATCCAATCCCTATCCTTCTGCACTGAAAGAGTGAGCTAAAACCCTGTACCTTGAACTATTGCACTCATCCTCACTTCCCTTCCCTTAAGCTGCTTAGGGTAGGAAGTGAGGTTGAGCACATATAGTTAAAGGTTCGGGATGTAGGGGATAGATTTACGTCCTAGATCCATGATCAGGATGTCCCCCTCTCCCTTCTGCCCTGAACACACCCATTAAGCACCACAAATCCTATCTGGCCCGCAGAATTTGTATTGATTTTCAAAGTCTCTCAAAGGAGTCCCCATGGCTTAATATCAGAGAAATGAACAAAGCAGCTAGGAAGAGTGTATTCTGGTAGCTTATAGCTGATTCATGACAAAACTTTTGATCTGACCATTGGTGAAATGGTAGAATCCATGGAAACAGGAAAATTCAGAAAGTATTGCTGGATCATTTGTATCTTTTATATGACAGGCCACCAAGTCCATCCAGTCACCCCCATTAAAAACCACAAGTTAAATTAAAATAATACCATTCTCAGAACTAAATTATAGTGACCAGAGAATAGGAGGCACCAAGGCTCCAATGCCAGAAGCCTCTGCAATACTACTAAGTTAATTTAATGAGATCTATCCAGATGACCCAAGCAAGAGAGCTATTCCCATTCTGCATGCGAAGGCAAAAGTCCTTACAAGGCATGGAAGGGAAACCTACTTATAAAAAAGGTTCACAAAATGATCTGGCTTATTATAGGCCTATGTCCTTAATTAATGTGGTAGCAAAGTTATTTGCTAGATAGCTATTGGCAAAATTAACTACTTCGGTCAAGGACAAAATGATTCTGGAAGAAGACCGGGTGTGGCAAGGATGTATTCTTGCCCCCCTTCTATTCAATTTGTATATGAATGACCTAATTGGGATTATGAGGAATGTACATTATCACCTGCCAAAGCTTTTGGCTACACATGTAAATATTCTGCTCTACGCAGATAATGCTGCCATAATCTCTTGTACACCACCAGTAGGCCTTCAGCATGCTTTGACCACCTTTCATGAGCTTTGTGAAGTAAATGGGTTGAAGGTCAATTTTCAGAAAACTTAATGATCAGATGGGATAGACAACGGAGAGAATTATGTTGGCACATATCGGGCCATGCTATAGAGGTGGTTAAGATCTTTAAATATCTAGGACTAACATTTTCCTGTAATCGGAGTTGGAAGGTATATCTAAAGGCTATAAAACAAAGAGCACTTCAATCATCACAGGAGGTCTGAAAGTTTCTTACTACAAATATTATATGGGCTGGAGTGTGGGGTTGTTCTACTGGTGAGGTGATAGAGGTGATACAGAATAAATTTTTAAGAGCTACCTTAGGCTTGCCACCCTCTACCCCAGTGACTTTACAGAGGGTGGAAACTGGAATGGAATCTCTTAAACTTCTGGTTATGCAAAGAGTTGTTAAATTTTGGGTTATGTTACTAACACTGCCACCTGGGAGATTATTGAAAATGTGCTATCTTGAGGATATGGTAAAACCCACTGCTTGCCAGTCTCTGTGGTTTTTAGTTCTTATCAAGATTCAGAATAGTGCTGGTTTTAACTATTTTATAAATAGGGATGAGTGCTTTTTCCTGGAAAGTGAAAGGATGGATCTCCTCCAGAGATTAGCTGATATAGCTCGACAGAATGACATTGCGGCAGTATGGTGTAGCAAAATCTCTCCCTGTTATATAAATTGGATGCCATTGTGGCATGGTCTTACTCTCTGCCAAACACCTGAGAAGGGTGGGGGAGCAGGACAGTCCTTCCTTCCCAGTCCCCCATAACAGCCCTAAGGCAGGATCCACACATTACATTGAATGATGCTGTGGTTTCTTTTCAGGAGCAGCCGGCTGAAATTTGGCAGACAGCCAATCCTGTGGTTGTGCAGAAACATGCATCCAAACGTGGAAATACATATGGCTGATGTAGTGTATGGAAACACCCTTTGGGCGCTTTTAGACGAGACAAATTTGCTCATGGTTGGTAAAAAATGCGCCTGTTTTCATGCTTGTTTAAACACCTAAACCGTTTAAAATGCGCATTTGCCATGATTGTGTAAAAGCCCAAACCGTTTTGAATGTGTTTTAAAAATAATGCGCATTTTTTAAAACCGGTTTTGGCACCCCCAGATCATCAAAGATGCTCAAAATTGGTTTTTATAAATTTGCATTATTTAAATGCGCATTTACAAAACCACATTAAAAGTGTCTCGTCTAAAAGCGCCCTTTGGTTGCAACAATCTGCATTTTGGGGGGGATTAGAAAGTCTATATTTTAGTCTAGAGCCACTAGAGGGTGCCAGTTGACAATGCAGCAGATGCTGTAACCAAACACCTGCTTTAGGAGGGCTAAACCTTTGAAAGGAGTACAGTTTCTGTGCACCAGTCCACAGCATCTAAAATAACACAATGGAGTCTGCTTGAACAAATACCATTCCAATGAATAGACCTCTTTAAACATTTAATAGGCTTTTTTTTTCCTATCAGAGAATCAAGCAAACTAGTGGCCTCATTGTTCATACCTTCTGATGATTTGCCTCAGCTATTAAGACTGAGAGAAAGTGAATTAAGGGGGCATGTCTCTGTGATTGGATTTAAATAGTTTGGCCCCACACGGCAGGCCAAGATGCTTAATCCTGAGCTACGTCTTTTGATATTTGCAGCCAGAATGCATTAACAGCTTTGAGTAACTGTTGGCACCACCACAAAAGTTTTCGTTCCAGGGAAGGTATAAGCTTAGGGGTTTGTGTCCTAAATATTTCAGGAAGTTTCTAATGGATGAGCTGAAAGCTAATTAAAAGAATATTTTATAGTGACTCTTTCCTCTTTCTTCTTCAACATGGCATTGAAGCAGGCTCTTAAAACCATCTTGGCCGACTTTAACCAATCAAATAATACCCACCTGCTGGGATGGGGAATTGTTTACCTTACATGGGCCACGTGGAATGCAGGCTTTGTGGGCTAGGTAGGGTTTGGGGGGCAGGAGTGCTTAGGAAGTGTGCTCAAAATGGGGTAAGGGTACAGATCACAGAGATCTATGCCTTGGATCCATCCCCTGTCCTTGAGGGCATGTCCTTATCTCTGCTCCCTTTCCTTGAACTTCCTCTTTCAGTGCTTCTGGATAGGGACGAGATTCATAAGTCACATTCAGGAAGTGGTCAAATGAAAAACAGGTGTGGGCTGGGTTTGGCCTCTGGGCATTTTTGAATAACTGTCCAAATATCGGAATAAAAATCCCCACCCAAAGTGATATTTGTTCATCTGTATATTTGGATATATTGTTTTGGTTGTTCTGACTTTTCTGGATTTTCCTGTCATTCTGGTTCAGATATTTGGTTATTTGACTGAATAGTCAAAGCAAATTGAGGGGGGGAAAAAACAAAAAATCCCAGCCCAAAATGAATATCCATATGAAGTGCAGATGAATAGACATTTGCATCCGCTTCATCAGTTTAGGAGCGGTCTTACAGATTTGGATTGATTTGCGTCCTGCTTGTAACGAGCCATTATGGATCAATCCATACCAAACTAAAACTGTGCCAATAAACACCAATTGTGGTTCAGTTTAAAATCCATTAAAAATAAATAAATCACTATGCATGCTCAAATGGCTGCCAGACCATTTGGCACATGTGCACCCTCTTACAAAATAGCAGCAGCAGTGTTACCTCTATTTTGGAAAAGGGCATCTGGTCTGTGCATGTGTAGAGGCAATTTTGCACATGCAAAGACTGGCTGCCTTTTTCCAAAATGGCGGTAACACTGCCGCTGCCATTTTGGAAGAGGATCTGATGGCCAACAGTGATTTTTAAAGCATTTTAATTTTAAAATTATTTGAAAGGTTTTAATTGATTTAAATACAGATCCATAATATGTATCCATAGTTAAAATCTGGAAATTGCAAGATCAGAACTGCAAATGGATCTGTACTGCAGTTTCATCAATAAGACTACACCTACATCAGACCCAACTGAGGCAGGCAAAAATGACAAATATGGTATTCATTGTGACTACTCATTTCAGCTCTGTGTTGTACTATAAACACTTAAAGTGTATTCCATGCTCTTCAATTGGTTTTCCTCCAAATGTAAGTTAACTGCCCAGCCTCCTGCCCCCCTCCCCTCAAATGCTCTGTTAAAAAGTATAGCAAGGGATCTGGGTTAGCGGGGAGGCCCAACTCCCTGACCATCAGTGGTCCCTTCCTCAGACCCCAGCAACTCTCATTCTTGGGGCACAGGAGCCAGGACCTGTCTCCAATTTAATGACTGTTAAGTGCCAGGCACATTGCTGGTGCTTTATAAAAATATTAATAACATAGCATTCAAAACTACGTCTATTGTCATGTTACATCTTTCTTCCATATTCCTCACCAGCCCTGCTGATGAATCTCTCCATCTCTCCCCTGCTGTGGCTCTGTGTTCCCGCTCACCTTGCTGCTCCCCAGAGCAGAACGCAGAGCTATCATTCTGGAGCTGGGGGTGGCAGCAATAATAAAGACCCCAGGAGGAAAGCACTGAAAAGAAACCTCTAAGTCAGGGGAGGGAAACACCCTCAATTTTGGGGAAGTCTTTCCTGGCAAAATCCATTAAGTGGAGATTTCTCTGTTACCCTATCTCATTAGCTCTGATTCCAATCCTTATTTGTACCCAAAAAGAAATCACTAAAAGTAAAAATATAAATATATTTATATATAAGTATATAAATATACTTTTATATAAAAGTAAATAAATATAAAATATATTTATTTATTTACTTACTTATAGTGATTTCTTTTTGGGGATCACAGTGACCTAGAAGGTTTGATTCACAAGAATGGAACAGCCTATAGATCGTCTGATGCTATTTTCCTTAAGCTTACCTGGGTATTATATATTTTTTTACTTTCCCAGTGGTCAATTTCTATTAGTCATGTATTATTCATCTGTTAGTTTCTATTAGTCATGTATTAGTCAACAAGCTGTTTGAAAACAAAGCAACACTCTCACCAAACCACCACAGTCACAAGTAGAAGCTGCTCAATTACCTACTTCATTTGTACTTCAGTTCCCTCTGAACTACCCAGTTGCAGTCGTTCTACCCCCTGAAGATGGCATTATTTTCTTTCTGCTTCTTTATTTTCATAAGAGGCCCGTGAGGAAGGGGGAAACTATTTCCATTTGACAGATGGGAAATTGAGGCAAAGAATAGATTCAAGGCTTTAGTCACCCAGAAAGTCTAGGCGGAAACTGAATGTAGGTCTCCAGAGTCCCAATTCAATATCCTATTCACTAGGGTATCTTTGCTAACTTGTTCATATCCATAGTTTATTTACCCATGAGAGAGAGGCAGTGATCCTGCAAAGATATGGGTGGACAGCCTTGCCTCATTGGGTTCCCAGGGATACTAGATGCCCCTTATTTTAAGGGCACATCTCTTATTTCAGAGCCCTCTGGCTCTAAAGAACATAATGGCCATCCCTTATTTGCATAACAGACGCCCCGTATTCAGCACCCCGTACAGCTGCCCAGATCATAATGGATGTCCCTTGTTTCAGAACCTTATTTTTGGAATTTTGATCTGTAGAAGCTCTTTGCAACAAAAAGCAATAGAGTAGAAAACTCCAAATGAAAGCTGGATAATAAAATTTGGCTGGTGTGTTTTCATTTGCACCCCCAGGCTTTCACTTCTATGAGGATACTAGCAAACTGCAGCAATTACAGAAGGCCTGACCCTAAATATCTGTGCATGAAGAAAATATCCAAAGTGTGTGACTGCCATAAAATGTAGGTTCAAAGGAAGGTAATTAAACTCCTCAGGGCAGGCAGAGCTAATCATTTGCAAGAGATTTTATTATTATAGGCTGGAATGTGTAAACTGTAACCCATACCAAGTTTGCAGTTTTATTATTCATATTGTATACTCTGCTTTCTTTTCGGCTGCCTGTGGTAAGGTGCTGAGAGTGAGTCCCTGTGACCATGCCTACTTGCTAAAGATGCTAAAAAATAATAATAAAAACTTTTTCAAGTACATCAGAAGCAGGAAGTCTGCTAGAGAGTCAGTTGGGGTGTTAGATGACCAGGGGTTGAAAGGGGTGCTTAAGGAGGAAAAGGACATTGCAACAAAGCTGAATGAGTTCTTTGCTTCGGTCTTCACTCCAGAAGATGTTGGGGAGATACAAAGTAAGGTTCTGGTGTGGGTAAGTGATGAATTGGAAGTGCTGTCACAAATCAATGTGACTCTGGAGGAGGTGCTAGAGCAAATTGACAAACTAAATAACAAAGCACTACGATCAGATGGTATTCACCCCAAAGTTCTGAAGGAACTCAAATATGAAATTGCAGACTTAGTTAGTGATTTGTAACCTATCACTAAAATCTGCCACTGTACCCAAGGACTGGAGGGTGGCAAATGTAACCGTGATATTTAAAATGGATCCAGAGGTGATCCGGGAAACTACAGACCAGTAAGCTTGACATCTGTTCCGGGCAAAATGGTGGAAACTATCATTAAGAACAGAATTGCTGGGCATGTTGATAAACATGGCTTAATGGGGAAGAGTCAACATGGGGTTAGCAAAGGTAAGTCATGCCTCGCTAATCTGTTTGAATACTTTGAGGGTGTAAGCATGTGGACAAGGGAGACCCAGTAGATATGGTGTATCTGGATTTCCAGAAAGCATTTTATAAGGTCCCACATAAAAGACTCTTGAGAAAATTAAAAAGTCATGGGATAGGAGGTAGTGTCTTACTATGGATCAGTAACTGGTTAAAGGATAGGAAGCAAAGAGTAGGACTGAATGGTCAGTTTTCACAATGGA
>QEPC01012655.1:1133624-1148865 GCA_003113815.1 Sphenodon punctatus | reverse complement strand
AACAGTTCGAGTTCAGGCCGAACTCTGAACTTCCGAACTGCGTTCGCCCATCCCTAGACACCAAGTTATACAAGGTAGTTAAAACATGAGCAGACTGTGAAGAACTGCAACCCGGAAGAGCTCCGCCTGCCACAGGTGTACCTTTTCTAGTTCAGCTATGTCTTTTTTGAGATGGGGTGACCAGAACTGGCATGTATATAGTTGGGCACATGAACCCCATCCTCCTGCCTGCATTCAGTATCATAAATGATGTACCTGTTTGATATTTTTGACTTTTTAATAGCGGTCATAAAGCACTGGTGTCTGTTTGTATCACGAACCAGACCCTTGCACTTTTTGCACTACTTTGCCCTGCATTTGTTTTTCTTATCCACATAGGACTGACATTTGTCACACAGAATTTTAGACTTACAATTGACTCTGTTTTCGAATACCAAGTCTGTATGTTTGGCTAAACAAGCTTCAGATTTACGAAGCACCTTACAGCTGGGACATTTCACCATACCACCCAAAGCAGCCGTACAATCCATTGTTAAACAGAAGTGACAATAACAAGTGCAGTTGTGGTCATGGCTATACAGACGGCAGCAAAATTGGCAATAATTTTTTGAACCGAACAGTGATTTTATGTTTTTGACACCAAGATAATGATTCTTGTGTAGCAGAACAAAATAGGGTTTGGGGTGTATGGGTTCTTGAGTTTTAAAAATAACCCAATATATTTCAAAATTAGATCCATCTTCAACAATCCCTGGTGGCGTAAGGAGTTTTGTAGAAACCCCACAGGATTAGAAAATTTGATATTTATGCAAGCTTTGGATGACAAAATACTCTCGTATACAGAAAGAGTTGTATCAGATATTCCACTTTCCCAATGCAGGGTATCAGAACTGTGGAGACAGGAACTCAAAAAGGATTTCACACAGGAGGAGGTAAACATGATTTGGATAAATATGGGTTGGTGTGCAACGTCTCTTGCTTTGCGAGAACCACAAATCAGACTTACAAGATGGTCCTATCTGACCCCACAAAACATTGCTTATATGAACTCCACATATTCTAACCAATGCTGGTGAAAATGTGGAGAAGTGGGAACTCAGTTACATTGCTGGTGGTCTTGTCCCCCAGTAGCTAAATTGTGCCAAAAGGTCTGAAAAAAAAATCAAAAAGGTCACTGATGCAGTAATACCATATAGACCAGAAAGTGCATTATTGGGCCTTTTTCCAGGGAAGGGAATTATTAAGGTTCAAATTTATACCTACCAACAAATCCGCTTAGCAGCAGTCCATACAATTGCCTGTAATTGGAAGAATGCACAGGGTTCTTTAATTAAAAAGTGGCTTCAGCAGCTATGGACCTCGATAACAATGGAATGAAATGCAGCAGATATTGGTGGAAAGTTGGATCAGTTCTACTTGATATGGAACCCAATATGGTCAATTTTACAGGAGGTCAAAATTGTAAGAAAATATAAAAATAATTTGTGCTTGATGGAAATATAATCAGGCCTGCATTTAAGAAAGAATGACATGTGTTTGGTGAATAACATATATGCTTCATTGAATTGGGACTGATGGCCGGCGTTGTGGGTGGGGAGACAAGCTATGATACTTTCTGATTTCACCGTCAAATGCCGCATTTGGTTAGTTTGATTTTGTATTTATTTTTATTTATTATATTAATTAGATATTGTTAATTTCAAGTTTATTCTATACATGATGTTTGTTAAGTTAACTGGTGTTAGGTTTAAAAAAAAAGAAGAGATTGTCTGTAGGTACAGAAGGTACATGCTGATATGTACTGTCCACCGCTAAAGGCCAGAAATTGTATAGTAATATGTATTCATACAGAGAAACCTTAGATGTATGTACGGAATGTAACTTTGACTTATACAAATAAAGTTTTGTTTGGGGGAAAAATAAATAAATAACACGAGACTTATTTAGGTTATAAACCACATGAACGTTGACTTTTAAATACCTTTCAAATTCCGCTATATTGTTGAACATTATTTTTTTCTGATCTGAAAAGACCACGGTCTGGTGCAACTGTCTTGCCTCCTCTGGTAACTCCAGCAGTGCATGTGTTATACCCGTTCTGCATCCATCTCACCCAGGAGATTGCCTCTGAAACACAGGTTATTACCCTCATTATTAAAGTTGATTAAAAATCTTTCTTCTCTCTTAACACCCTGCTGTAGGGGATGGAGTTGATAACTCTCTGGGTGCCCCCACCTTTGCTTCTTATAATGATAAGAACTAAGCGCAGAGTCAACTAAGATTTATCTCAACATTGCTGTGAACCAAATTTGAAATCGGGTCTAGGAACTCTTCTATAGACAGCACAGCACCTGCTTTTTTAATGGAAAAAAATGGGATCAATTAACCCACCGCCTTCTAAGCGTATCTGGACAAAGTCAGCCTGGGCTGATATACTATTCACTTGATCAACAAGTTCCTGTATACAATGCCTTATAGCAGCCTCTGCCACACAGAGGTTTGTTATGAGCTCTAGTTTCACAAAGCGAAAGGCATCTGTATATCGTGTCCCGTTCTCATGCTTAATACCTAATATTCCTAGGCATTGTTTACGGATAAGGGTGGCCTGGGAGCAATTAACATCCTTGATAATAATTAACATCTACCTACCCCCGGACAGGGGTATCTACGAAAGGGTTGGATATTGGTCCCAGCTGGAGGGGTTCCTTGCTGATTTGGAGGAGGAATTCCCCGATGCAACTATTATACTTATGTGGGATTTCAACTCCAGAATTGGCAATTCGGACTTAGCTACTATAAATTTATTGTCTCTTGAAGAAGACGATGCTTTTCTTTTTCCGTCTAAGTCTTCCAGAGACTCAGTGCTGAACTCTTTCGGTCTCCAATGTTTGCAGTTTTTTTACAGGACAAACTACAAAGTATTAAATGGCAGAACTGCTTCAGATTCTTGGGGTGATTGGACTTTTATGTCTCCCAGGGGCACTAGTGTAGTTGACTACATATGTGCCCCTGGGGGATGCTCAGATCTTAATCTGGACTGTCAAATGGTTCCAGTGATCATCAACCTCTCTTGCTTGAGGTGGACTACAATGTTAGTCCCCCCGCCGAGGAGAGTGGTGAATCAGGCAGTGACCCATTTAGCATTGCAGGGCTACCGAGCCCCCCGATGGAATAATAGCATTGAGGATAAAGCTAGAGAAGTCTTAGCATCAGAAGACATGAGGGGGTATAGGGAAGAAATTATGTGGTTGGATCCAGCTGATGACAACTTACTCCCTGTTTTTTCTACTATTACTACACAGTTAAAAAACCAACTTTGTACTTTGCAAAGAGTTAAGTCCAACCCCCCTTCTGCACCATGGTTCGACAGAGAGTGCAGAGAACATAAGCGTGAATTAAATCGGAAGGTGAGATGCACAAAGGTTATACCTTCTCCCTTGCAGCTCTCACTATTGGTTCAAGCCAAAGCTAAGTATAAAAAGCTGATTAGAAAAAAATATATATAAGCACCAGCTCCAGTTATGGAGACAACTGGAGGATGCCATCTCTAATAAGGATTTTACTGTGTTTTAGCAACTGGCAAAAAATGGTTTGGGTAATTACGATCCTAATTATGATTTCAACATCCCAAGTACAATGTGGCAGCAACACTTCAAAACTATTTTTAAAAGGTATCTGGAAGATAAGATCATCCGTGGAATAGATTTGGATAGCTGCCCTAGGTGGGCTTCAGTATCAGATGCAGAAATTAGGAAATTGCTCTGTGATATCGTCAGTAATAAAGCCCCTGGGGAAGATGCATTACCAGGGGAGCTCTTACACCACCATGTTGACTGGTGGGCTCCGGTTCTTTGTAAATTATTTACTTATATCAACCAGACAGGCATAATTCCGCAGGGGTGGAATGCTAGTATTATAATCCCGATCTTTAAGCAAGGGGATAGATCATTACCGACCAATTACAGGCCAATTAGTCTGATTGATATATTAGCTAACGTATACGCCAAGACCTTGTTGAACAGGCTCAGTGCTTGGGCAGAATTTAATTCTTTAGTGGCGGAAGAGCAGGCAAGTTTTCAGGCAGGATGCTCCACTGTCGACCAATGTTTCATCCTGTCCCACCTGATTACCAAGTATGTGCTGGGTAAGAAGTCCAGGTTATATGCCGTCTTTGTTGATTTAAGGGCTGCGTTTGATCTGGTGGAGAGAAAATTGTTATGGGAAAAACTTGGGAAATTAGAAATTGAGGATAGATTACTGCGGTTAATCCAACAACTTTACTCCCACACTGAAATCAGAGTTCGGCTGGGCAACAATGAGCAGCTTTCGGACAGTATCCCCACTACCAATGGGGTAAATCAGGGATGCGCATTGGCCCCATCCCTATTTATCCTGTTTATCAATGATATTGTGGGGGTTCTGTCTGGGTCCTGCTTTCATCCCCCTTCAATAGGGCAGAGGCATTTATCTATGCTACTGTACTCGGATGACATGATCCTTCTATCACGTACAAAAGTAGGCACAAGGAGATTGTTAAAGGCCTTGAGGGATTATTGTGTTCTCAATCACTTGGAAATCAACTATGCCAAGTCAAAAGTGATGGTTTTTACTAATTATTTTTCTGCCAGTCAGTGGAAGATTGGGGATCATTTGATTGAGCAAGTTAAGACATATAAATACTTAGGATTTCAGTTCCATTACTCCGGTAGATGGACATCTCATTTCGATATGGTGAAACTGAGGGCAGCTAGAAACTCCAAAGGAATTTTGAGATTCTGGGCCTCGGCGGGAGGTAGACTGGTTAGGCCAGCCATAAAATTGTTATCCCAGAAATTATTGCCTCAGATGTTGTATGGGGTGGATATTTGGGGACACTCATATTCTCGGGCTAGAGCAGGCCCAAATGAGGATATGAAAAAGGGTTTTGTGAGTCCCCCTATCCACTCCATCCGCCCTAGTGAGAGCAGAACTTGGGGTCCTACCCGTTTAATATAAGGCAAAGCAAGTTCTATTTAGATATTGGTGCCGGTTGCTCCAGATGAAGGATACCATATTGCCTAGATTGTGTTTAATTGAACAAAAATGTTTCAAATCTAAAATCACTTGTCGGCGCACCCCCCCAAAGAGACACAGAGACATAATGTTGGTTTAACACAGCGTGGCCGCACTCTTTATTCAATCAGAATAAACCTGTAAAAAAGGCCGGTGGGGTATTGCCTTTGGCAATCATGGGTCCAGCATGCTAGGAACAAACTATCCTTATTAATTAAACAGAGTACTGCTCGGAAGCGCCTTCCATGTAGCAGTACCTTAAACTTGAACTCTCCCCTCATTTGACTGCCTCACGGCCATGGCCAAAAGGGGGGGGCGTGCCCACTGTGGGCGTGAGTAAGTCGGTAAGTGCTTTGGAGGATCTGGAGGCTGTGCACGCCCCTACTCGTCCTGCGAAGCACCCCTCCCAGGGTTATGACCCCTGTGCATGCTGAGCCCCGCATTCCACAAGGTATCACAACCCCATCTCATATGGAGATGACTCTTTTAACTATCCTTAACCTATTTATCCTAACCTAGCCTGCTGGACCCCCGCAAGAGTGCGACTTTAATTACTTATCCAATGTCTCAATTATCAATCCATAATCCAATCATTTCAAATTGTCAATGTATATTTATTTTACTTTATATTAAAATGTCCAATTAAATGCCAAATATCTCAAGCCAATTACTATTCCGTGAAACCTATTTATGCCTATGCTTACACTGTGAAGGAGGCAAAAATTTGATCCTTATAAACAGGCTACTCACCAAAATTCCTCCTTGGCCCCTCTATCGGCGACTGTTAACAAACCAGAGTGCTCGCGGGCGGGTGGGTGTGGCTCCTTCTCTGGCTTCCCACTTCGCTCTGCCACACTCACGTGGCTCAGGGGCTCCTCCCTTCTATCAGGGAGGAGCTCCAAACCCCTCGCTGTGCTGTGCACATGTGCGATCAGGAAGTTGCCATGGCAACCCTTCAGAGGGAGCCCTGCTAATAGGGCTCTCTCAAACAGTCACGCTGCAATCCCTGTGCCTCTTCCCATGAAGAAAGGGGGAGGGGCGCGACAATGGCCCGTCGCCTCCATTTTGTGGCGACGGGTGCATGGTCCTATAGAACAGAAAGCCCTCATGCAGGCTTATGGGATTCCACTTATGGTTCCATTAAGGCTTTCATTCAGGAGGGTGCGGGTGCAGCTGGACTCTAGATTCAAAGATGTTTTCACCCAAACAGAGCTGATGCGAGTTGAAGCCTCTTCATTGGCCCCTGTTTATGCCAAGTTTAAAACTACTTTCCAGCTTGAAAATTATCTGGTGCAGTTACTGGATTCAAGATTCAGAGTGGCTTTTGCATGGCTGACGCTTCAGCAGTTCCCTTCGGCAGTCCTAACAGGCAGGTACAATGGAACTCCCTATAAACTGAGACTTTGTAGGTGTACCCTTACGAAGGTGGAGGACCTCGAACACTATTTGTTGGACTGTCTGATTAATGAATCACTGAGAAGGATATCCATCTACCCTCTACTAAAAGGCAAAGAGCACTAGTGTGCCAACTGGAAAATAACTTATTTAGTGGCCAATTCCAACGAAAAAGTCACGGGAACTGTGGCTGAATTTGCCTGGTGGGCAGAGATGGGTAGAAAGAAATGCCCTTTGTTGTCGGAATAAGGATAAGTACTTTTGGGTTACCTTGGTGCCGCCGTCATAAGTGCCACCGTAATTAGTGCCACTGTCATAAGCCCTGGAAAGGGCAAGGCATGCCTAAATTTACATACCTGCTTACCTTCAGGGGTTAAGTGCTGCCAATCTAAGCCTCAGGGAGGGCAAGGCTAGTTTGAGAGTTTTAATATTGGTTAATTGTGTTTAAGCAATGGGTTCAATTTATTCAACCCTGCTTATATACTTTACGTTAATCTCCTATATTAAGTAAATTATTCATTTTAAGCGGTAATGGCTATATTGAACATGATAGCTTATTATTATTTGTGTTTTCTATTTTGTATTCTACAATTGTTACGACCAATGGTCAAGACAATAAATTATTTACTTACTTACTTACTCGTGTTCCATTAAAGTGGGACATATCCTGTTCAACCTCTCCAGATGTACTGCAGGCAGGGCTTCAGGATTTACAGAGTTAATAGGAGGACTCCCTTCTGAGTCATTTTCCAGGGGGGGCGACCATGTAAAAACGGCCATACTGTTTCAACATTTGATTATGAGCATGAACAATCCCGTATATTTTTAATACAATTGTAATATTGGCTAATTTTATCAAGCCAATCAGGAAAATGGGGTATGGATGGTTCACCCTTTGTGTCTACCTTTTGGGTTTTTTATGTGCAGATTCTGAGTGCAGAGCCCCAATATTGGTTAAAATGTCCCCTGTGTGAATGGTGTGGTGTGTGGCTAGTCTTTTTTTACCATTGTCTCTGACATGGGCAGACTTTGGGGTATGTTGATTTTGCTTTGGCGGAGATGGTTGTGAAGCAGGGGGTTGTTTCAGAGCGGTGTGTGATGTCTTCAGCCTCTTTGGAGGGTTATCAGAAGTAGAAGATCTCCCGGGCTCTAGTGAGGGAAATAAAAACAAAAACAGGTTAGTAACAGTGCAGGAAGAATACCTTTCGGATTACAGAAAACATGCAGAGCACATCCCTCCCCATCTACCTAAAATGGACCATACATGCAATCCCCTACCTTTGTAGGGACCTGTCTTTGCTGATATGGTGTCCTCTATACAAACAGCTATGTGCAAGTTTTAATTGTTTTTTCTATTTGAAGACCTTGGAACGGGCTTCTTCACAAACTCTGGCAAATTCTACAGGGACCCAGAGTGAACCTGCACAGTGACTGTGGTTCCTTGAGGGGGAACCATTACAGTTTCTCTAGGGGCAGAGGTTTCAGCATGGCCTAGTGATGGGGAAACAAAACAAACAAACAAACAAAATCAGAAAAGGTGGTTTCTACAGAAAGAATAATACAAAATATATTTCAAAAGGAAAGACTATTTTACCAGGATTCATTGCTTGGACATTGATGGTGTTTTCTTGGGGGACAGAAGTTTCAGCATGGTCTAGTGAGAGGAAAAACAAAAACAAAAAATCAGGAAGGAGGTTTCCACAGAAATAATAATACAAAATAAATTTTAAAGGAAAATACTATTTTTTACCAGCATTCATTGCGTGAGCTTCTTGCTGCATTCGCCTTCTCCATAAAAGCGAAAGCCTGTTCACTTTCTGAGGTTCACCAGATTTTCTAGAGAGACATTAAGAAACAATGGGATTTCATTACAGGTTTAAAAAGCAGCATACCCTATACACTAGAACTTTGACAGCACCACCAAACAGCAGGCCCTCCCCTCCCCCACATGTGCTCACAGGGCCCAAACCCCCTTGTTTGAAATAAAAGCTAAACGTTAACTCTTTTCAGAATTTTCATTTTAAGATTTTCAAAACTCAAACTTTAAAAGCAGTATAACCAAGCAGTATGCACCATTTCCCACACACCATGTACTTTACCTATTTTTTGAGAGGAATCTTGTTTCCCAGGTGTGTCTTGTTTATAAAATTTTCTACAGTAAAAACAAAACAAAACAAAAACACACACATCTGTGTAAAGCATTCGAGTTTACAACAAGGTGAAATAAAATTCATTATAAAGTTATATATTACTAGGAAAAAATACTCACCTTCTAAGAACTGCTGCAAACAGACACATCTTCCCCCTGGATCTCCAAAATGAAAAAGACGAAGCTCAGAAAAGCAGAGGGTTACCACACACACCAAAATTTACATTGTTAAAGCAGTGGAACAGCCCCCTTTTCACCCATACCCAAAATCCTATTGGCTACCTTCCAGATTTTATTTCTAGGATTTTTGACATGTTGTTTCCATTTTCCACCTGTAGATGGCAGTGCTGTATTACAGATGGACATGGCTAGACAAATTTATCGACTAACTGTTTTTCTCACATGCTTTAGAAAAGTAGAAAATAGCAGCTATTATTTAACCCCACTCATAACAAAGTCATGCCGTTTTAAAACCATTTCTTACCCCTTTTTCGGTTCCCACAAAGGACAAAGGGAGTGTTTACTGTGGTCTCTAAATGCATACCCTGAGTTTTCTCAGAAGCCACCATGCTTTGATGACCTAATGCAACCCACCCTGATAAGATTAACTCTTTCACTAGAGAGGCATTCTTTTAACTGACTTTCAAGACCCACCCTCAGACAGCATGTCTGATGTAAAATGACTGAGAAGCTTTCTTGACCCTTTGGCTAAGAAGTAGTGGAGTATCTGTTTCCATTTCCCTAAACTTTTGCAGGTTAAAAACCATGATAGCCTAGACACAAAAATAGGTTTCAAAATGTGCTTTATTTACAGAATCTTGTAATACAAGACAACTTTACTGACTATGTTAAAGCTTAGGATTTTCTCACGCAGATCTCTTTTTTTAAAAGAATTTAAAGTGTCTCTTTTAATAACAGTTTCTACAAATTGCAAAATGCGTTTATGTCACGGCTTAACCAAACTCTCCAAATTTTACTTGGAGTTTTGAGAATTCTCCACTTTACAAAACAAAAGCAAAGTTCAATCTAAAATGTCCTTGGTTACAGATAAGCATTGCATGGCATAGCCAAGCAAGATGATGATGTGTAAAACAGTTTCAAGGCATATGATATTACAAAGAATGTTAAGCTTTCTGTTTTCATTATCACAGGTCCAGTTTACACAATCATAGCTTCCTTGCCCCAGACCATCAGACACCCACCCCCCTCACAGTCCGAAAACAGTTTTTCTCTAAAACAATTCTTTAGAATTCCATAAACACTGGCCATTGTGATGGATCGCACGGTGGCTTTGGTTTTTTGTGGTGGAACCCAGTCAGCTTCCGTCAGCTCTATCCCATGATGTTTCTGAAGGACAACATGAGACTGATCCGCTTTGTCTATTCTCTCAGGGCAGAAGCAGGCTGGGCCTTCTGGTTTGCTTTCAACCTCTTCAACAGCATCTGGTGAACTTTCAAACAATTCCTGAATGAAAATTAAAAACCACAATGGGTTAGGAATCTTTTTAAAAGCATTACTCTGTTACTGTTAGGGATGGGCGAATGCGGTTCGGAAGTTCGGAGTTCGGACGGAACTCGACCAGTTCGATCGACCGAACTGAACTTCCGAACCGAACTCGATTTTCGAACCGAACCGAATTTCCGAACTCGGCTCTGTTTACCCATCCCTAAAAGATATTATTCCACTTAGTTCAATGGGGTTTGAATTTCCGAACTTTTTCGGAAGTTCGGAATTCGGATAGAACTCGAATAGTTCGGTCAACCGAATTGAACTTCCGAACCGAATTTCTGAACTGAACCAAACCGAATTTCTGAACTCGGTTCTGTTCGCCCATCCCTAGTGACTGTCAATCCCATTACAATCCCATGCACACAGACCCCTTTTAATCACCCTGAAAAATCTTTCTTACCTGTCAATTTTGTGTCGGGGACACTGTGTTGAATGGGAATACGCCCATCTTCTGCTACCTCCAACCACCCTTGGGATCAGCTTGGGCTCTTCAATAGCCTTCATGTCCATGCGAGTTTCCTCGTCACACTGGATAGGTGTACTAAAAAGAACTCTGGCCATAAGGATTCCTGTGGACTTCTTGTCCTCTGAACTTGAGCTAATGTAGCACTTTCAGTTCAAATGTCTCACCACCGGTGGTGGAATTGTCAGCTCCAAAGGCCTCGCTGGGGTAACATTACCAAGGTAAGCCATATCTCCTTCTCGTGTAGGCCCAAATGGAGTAAAAGAAAACTGGGTTGTGGTGTGTTTCACCACACTGCACAGTGTACAGAAAATGGCACCCCGCACACGCAGTCGCACAACCCTGTGGAAAAAGCTCTACAGAGGTTGGTCAAGGGCAGTAAGAGGAGTTCTTAGAGGGGTCACATGACCCCCTTTCTTCAAGTCACCCCACCCTGGAAACGGCACCCCATTGGACCATGTGGTCTCTCGGATGTGTGTGTGTGTGTGTAACCAACCCACTGGAACCCATCCCAATTTGTTCAGGCTGATGGGAAGAGATGTTTGAGGGGTCAAATGACTCGCATCTAAGGACCTTGCGGGGTCAGGGAGGGTGGAGCCTATGGTTATCCTCCAATCACACATCAGGAGCTTGTGGGGTCAGGGAGGGTGGAACTTACAGTTCCATCCACCCTGACCCACAAGTTATTCTCCATCACACATAAGAATCTTCTGGGATCAGGGAGGTTGGAACCCTAGGTTCCACCCCACCCTGACCAAGAAGCAATACCGCACTTCCACATCACTTCTGATGTCAGGTGGGACTTTCCGGGCACGTCATATCCCCTTCTGGACATGTCACTTCCCTTTCCGGCTACATCACGTCCGTTTCTGGTCACGTGTGTATGATGTCATTAATATGCAAATCAAGCCCCACCCACCTCATGAATATCCATGAGCAGTTCATTCGTATTCAAGGTGTCCCCTTATACTACTATCCTATCACAGAAGAGCTATGTAAAGCTTCTGTTAAACCGACAACTGATCACAGGCAGATCTTACTATAGGCAAGGAGTTAAAATGCACTGGAAAGCAGCTTTGCTTTTATAATTTTAATGTCCATCCCAAAGCTTAGAGGTGGGCAGGAATGCTTGGGTCCCAGTTGTACAGACCACCTTTATTGCCCCTGCTAATACCGCCTAAATGATTTTGTTTCATTTGGAAATTGAAGTGGGGCTTACTCTGAAGCCTAATGATATCATTCTTGAGAAGCCAGCAAGCTGGCTGCTGTCGAGTAATGCAATGCTTTCGCCCCTGGAGTTGGGTGTACCGCATTTATGTCCCTGACAGCCAAAGAGTCAACCAAGAAGTGAAATTCAGTTCCTCTCTTTCAAGAGGAGGCTGGCAGGCTATCTGCTTCCTTGAGTGGTGATGCTAATGTTCTTCTTACTACTCTTCACCAATAATTTATATTGATTATGCCTTCTTTCACCTATTCACATAACTAAACAAACATGATCTTGTTCTCATCATTACCCCTGTTGTCACTAGTCCCAATCCTCGCCTCTTTTAATTTGTATCATTTGCTTGTGCTTTAAATTAGACTGTGGGCAGATTCAGTCCATACACCGAGAGTGGACAGACAGTAGCACAAACTTGCATACCACTTCCTGCTTCCTTGGCAGTTCCTTGTTCTCTGCTACACGCTGCAAGAGGGATGCAAGGAAACCAGAAGTTGTGTGAATACAGGTGAAGGCAAACACAGTGGTACATTTGTAAGGGGGAAGAATGATGTAAATGATCCTGTAAATTTTTTGAGGTACAGATTGGCATCATTTCTATAGATAGTCATGCCCCTAAAGTACCCTTGTGTCTTCTTGTATAATCTGCATTTTGACAAGCACAGTGGGGGCTTAATTCAGATTGAATTCTTTGGATGCCGTTGTAATATCTATAAATGTTGGTGTCTTTGTAATTCATCTTCAAAAGTCTATCCCAGTTTTGTAGAAATGTGCCAGATGTATTGCCTTTGGTGTCAAACCATGAATTTGGTTTAGCCACCGCAGTTCTGTTCTAGTTTTTAAACCACCCATTTGTCAGAATCTCCTGAAATTCCTTTCTGAGTCTGAAGGGAATGCAAAATATTTAATGAGGAACTGGTTGGATGACCTCTTATCCCTGCAAATTATGCATTTCTACTGCAGAAAATATTTAATGATTTGAAGCACTGGACTGATTTGTCAGTGCGTAAAAACAGATGTGACACTGGCATGCTTTGGCCTGCTGTGGCCCAGGACCCACTGATGCGTGTGCTCGCACGCCGCCAGATGTTGGCCCGGGGCGGGTAGGTAGCTAGCCCGGGCTGCGACCTCAGAAAACTCTGAGGTCACAGCCTGGGCTAAGGGCCACTCATGAGGGTTAACGCAGGCCACAGCAGGCCAGTACGTCTGTTCTGCCCTGCCTTACCTGCTGCAAGCCAGGGTCTGGCATGGCTGGCCACCATGGAGGCCCGTCATTGTTTGCCATAGCTGTCCATCATAGGGAAGGGGGTCGAGGTGCTGGGAGCAGAGCAGAGGCAGAGCCGGCTGACTGGCTGCACATTTGTTCAGCTCCTTGCCCTATCCGGACCATGCAAGCAGTAGGACAGCTGTCTGGCCATAGGCATAATTGTTTGGTGCTGTTTCCCACCCTGGGCCAGGGAGTCACCTCACCGGCCGCCTGTCTGTTTTTACCCAATGATGTCAGTCAGTTAAGTTTACTGCTAATGTCCCACTGGTAGTAATATCACAAAAACAATTTTAAAAAATAGATTTTAAAATGTAGTCTCTCTGAATGTTTAGGGTTTAGATAGTTTTCCACCCAATTAACAAATTAAGAGTCGCATTGGAAGTTTACAATGGGTATTTTCAGACATTATGAGATCACAGTTGAACCACGATGAATACCCACCTTTGGTCACTGTGACTTGCACATCTGTTTGGCGGCCATCAGATGTTCGCCATGCTCAATCCCCACATGGGGTCAGTTTCAACCACGCTTCCCGGGCTAGCCGCACCAATTCCCCGGGAAGCGTGCGGTGGGGATCAAAAAAAGTAACGTCTGGTCGGTCGCCACAGCCTGGAAGCACCGGCGGGATTCCGGGCCGTGGCAGATTCAGCCAGACACTGCGGTGGCATTGGCCCCTCCAGCCGCCCGTCTCCCCAGAGGGCGGGGGGCAGGGAGCATGGAGGGGACGGTGTCGTGTGGCCGCATGTTGCGCCACGCGGCCCCACCCCCTCCCCAATTCCCCACCGGGATCCCTCGGCACGTCTGTTAGGGCGTGACGGGGTTGTCCTGGCGGGGGATGAATTTATTGTTTTTGTGACGGGGCCAACTGGCCCCATCACGTCTGAAAACACCCAATATGTCCTAGCTCAGCAGCAGTACGCTGCTGCATGATTTCAGGAGAAAACCAGTTAGATAATTGTGACTCTTTGCTCATTTTAATGGTTCTCTTATCTAAAAGGAAATTCTATTGCTACTGATCTAAGACAGTATTACTTTCCCCTTTGTACCAGCCTAGCTCTCTTGGCTGCAGTGCCAGATCCAAGGAGTGTGTGCATGCCCACACACGTGCACAGGTAGTCACCTTACAATAAACAGCAAAGTATCAGTGAGCTCCAGAGCACCAGGCAGTGGGATCCCACGTCTTTGCCCCCTCTACCAGGTAAGGGGATCCCACTCACTAGTGTCATTCACTGAATGAGTAGCCAGTTTCCTGGACACCTCCAGGAACCTGTGGAAGCAGTAAAAACCTCTGAACTACAAAACACTGACAGATCAAAAACAAACCAAAATCAATACAAAATTCACTCCTATAGATCATTGTTGTTGTGGCTAAACTCCCCTCTGCCCAACATAACATACTGTGAAGCTTGATGTTCAAACTGCTAGACCAAGGGTGGGCAAAGTTCCCAAAACCAAGAGCTGCATACCAAAATATTCATATTGCTGAGAGGCACAAGATGCATTACACTGACTGTGGCTTTCCCAGATCCCTAGAATGGGGCAGTGCAGCTCCTTGTAAATCCTGCATTCAAAGCTCTGGCTCCCAGACCTTTGGTTGGTTTGGGCAGCAGTCATAACGGCACAGGTCACGCTCCCGCTGTTCCCACATAGCCATGAGATTCCAGCAGCCAAAATAGCAGCTTAGCTTATCTTGCTCCTGAGGGAGCTGCATGGACCACCCTCCCCCACCAGCAGCCACTTTTGGCGGGAGTTGCAGTACAGGGGCCCAAGAGCTGCATGGGGCTCTTGAGCCACCATTTGCCCACCTCTGTGCTAGCCCAACAATTAAAAACATCAGGATTAGAACTGGAAATTGAGAGGCACAAAGCACACTGATACACACCTTATAAATATAGGGAAGTTTTGGTCTTTTAATCTTCTGGGTTTCTAAGTACACAAGTAAGTTCCAGATGCATTCTTCACACACACTGCCCTGAGGCAGCCTAAAGTAGCCACAGCTGTAGATGTGACAGGCTGCCATGGAAATCAAGTGACCACAGCTGCTTGGAGCAAAGCAGTTTGCCAGGAGAACTTTTTACACACAAAAGTTCTGGGAGAAGTTCTATGCAGAAGTTCAAAGAGCCAGATGTTTAAGATCTGGGTGAGTGATTTAGACACACAGAAAGTTCAGGATGTAACAGCAAACAT
>QEPC01012655.1:1024283-1052319 GCA_003113815.1 Sphenodon punctatus | reverse complement strand
GAGGGGCCCAGACCATGAAGGGCTTTGTAAATCAACACCAAAACCTTGAACCTGGCTCGGCACGCTATCGGCAACCAGTGCAGAGCTCGGAGCACAGGTGTAATATGCTCCTGACAACCTGTCCCCGTAAGGAGACGAGCCGCCACATTCTGCACTAGCTGCAGCCTCTGAACCAGGAACAACCCCACGTAGAGTGCGTTACAGTAGTCCAGCCTGGAGGTGACGAAAGCATGGATGAGGGAGGCCAGGTCCGGGCCGGAGACAAACGGATGCAGCCTACGCACCAGACTGGCGACTGCCTCCACCTGCCGCTCCAGGTGGAGGTCTGCGTCCAGTATCACCCCCAGACTCCGGACCTGCTGAGCTATAGGAGGGCAAACACCCCCAACCAGGGGGGCCACTACCTCCCTTGCTTTCCCCACCAACATCACCTCCGTCTTATCAGGGTTGAGCTTCAGTCTGCTCTGAAGCATCCATTCCGCCACGACCTCCAAACATTGGGATAGCAATGAGACAGCAGGGTCTGGATCAGTTGAAAAGGAGAGGTACAGCTGAGTATCATCAGCATACTGGTGACACCGCACCCCGAACCCTCTCACGACCTCCCCCAAGGGCTGCATAACAATGGAGACAGAATAGAATCCTGCGGAACGCCGCATGATAAGGCGCGGGGGCACGATGTCTCATCCCCCAACACCACCTGCTGGCTTCTCCTCAAGAGGAATGAATGGAACCATTCAAGAACAGTCCCATCCAGATTCCCCAGGTCACGCAGCTTTCTCAATAGCAGCCCATGGTCCACGGTATCAAAGGCGGCAGAGAGATCTAGCAGGATGAGAAATGTTGAACATCCTGCATCCATCTCCCAGCGGAAGTCATCTACCAAGGCCTCCAACGCTGTCTCAGTGCCATAGCTGGGACGGAACCCCGATTGAAAAGGGTCTAGGAAACCGATGCTATCCAGATGCAACTGGAGCTGGAGTGCCACCATCCGCTCAATAACCTTCCCTAAAAAGGGAAGGTTAGAGACAGGCCGGTAACTGGCCAGCGCATCCACGTCCAAAGATGGCTTCTTCAGCAGGGGGCGCACCACAGCCTCCTTGAGGCAAGGCGACAGCCTCCCCTGCTGCAAGGACGTGTTAACAACCCTCACCAGCACCATCCCCAATGTCTCCCTGGAGGCACCACAAACAATTACAAGACCCAACTCTGTGGCCTGTGGTTATCACTGTGTATTTTTTCTACATCACCGATGCAAGGCTTTATCTTTTGAACAAATTTTAGAAATGTATTCTGATAATTTAGCAGAAAATGATCAAATGGTGATAGATTATGTAAAAAATAAAAAGTATTTCTGTTTGGTCAGAACCTGGACTATGCCAGGTATGTTTCAACATGCCCAGACTTGTGTCTCCTGTACTGAATTTCATAGCCATGATTCACAATAAAAGTGACCCCCCCCCTTGTGGGGAATTTTAAATGTAACTCACCGTCTGTGTCTTTTTGTTCAACCCCCCTTTTTGAAGTAAAGACCCAGACAGCGTGATTCTTTTTTAAAAAAGAAAATCAATATTTATTTAAATTACATCACAGTAAAACAACAAGTTACATAGGGAGCCAGTTAAACTCTCTGGGATTCCTTCTATAGGCTTGAAGAGGGGACATGGGGGTGGTAAGCAGACTTGAGATGGGGCCAGATTTCATGGAGTCCAAAAACTCTCTGTTAGAGGAGTTTCTTATTAGAGATGAAGGAACATTAATGTCAGCCATAGCTTTCAAAAAAACATCCCATTCGGTGGGCGGTTTCTTGAGAGTGTGCTGCTGTGTGGCTGCACACACCAGGTCTAGCATGCTGGACCCTCTAACTGGTATGCCTTTGTACAGAAATTTACCGTTGTCATCCCAGGAGGCGTGCTTGGTATTCTGTTTTAATTTATTCAGCAGAAGCTGCACATTGGCCTGATTCTGCTTATTTATCCCTCTCAGCACCTCCTGTGTGATGGTGTTGGATTCCTGAGGGAGTTCAGGGTGTGGGGGTAGAGGCCAACTCTTCTGAAGGGTGAAGCATTAAAGTCAGTGTTCCTTTTTCTGCCTCCTCTGGTTTCATATAGGTTAAATATTTTTGAAGGACAGAGGCATACTGCTTAGCCTTCCCATACTCACCGAAACTGGGCCTATGCAGAATGGCTTTCATTTCCGCATCTAGAGAATGGTTAGCGGTGGTTCTGAAGTTCTCCTCAGAGGGAGAAGGTCTTCTTAACTGCTCTAGCTGCTGTGATGGCACCAAGTACATTTTTTTGGCATATTCCATCACTGTCTAGTCAAAAAGCCCATGATCAGAGGTATGGTGATGCTAAGCAGAGGTCCTAGAAAGCCACCCTTCTGCTTCAGAAGCTGTCTCTTTCTTTTAAGAGATGTTTTCTTATTAGAAAGGGTCTTTATATTTCCTTTTTCTTTTTTCAACACCCTTAGTTGCCTTGGGGTGAGAGGAATATTACCTTTTAAGGTATTTAAAGCAATTTCTGATATGGAAGCCACTAAATCATCAGAAGGAGCACAGAGAATAGCTTTTCATTGTGAAAGAGGTAATTTGAAAAGTTGCTTTAAAAGGGGGAGATTTCTCTTGACCCGGGATGACATACTTGCTCTGAAATGCGCCAATTGGGGTGAGGAAATAAGATCAGCAGCTTTTATTCCATTTTTTCAAAGTGTAAGTGACAGGCCAATCTGGTGGGAAAAGACCCGTTCTTAGTCTGTAAGCCTCTGGTGTGGAAGCATCTAAATCCACCACCAGATAGCCATAAGGTTTTTGGGTAGCATCTTCAAAGGCCTCATGAAAAAATTGTTTTATCCTGGATACATTTGCCGGACCAGAGTAGCAATCTGTAATTTATCTCTTGGGTTCTTAAACAAAATGATAAATCTACTGTTAAGATTAATAGTTCTGCTACATCTACCCTGGCAAAAATGTTCTGAACAATATAGAATATGGAGAGATTTCTGATGACAATATTTCGTAAACGCTTTCTCAATCTCACCATTTTCAGAAGCAAAGTCCATCAAATCATCTACTACAACACAATTGACTTTATTGGTAGGTAACAACACATCATCATTCAGTGTATCAGGCAAACTATCTACAAACTTGATAAAAGGATAATTACAAAGTAATTCTTTATACAAAGGCTGCCAGCAGCTATAACACCATAGAATATTCTCAGGTATAACAGACAATAAAATATCAGCATGATCCAAGACTTTTTTTATAAAATAGCTTTCCCCACAGTTACTAGGACTGGCCAGAATGGCTGAGAAAGGGTGTTTTTAATGGATGTCCATTTAAAAACCGTAAGGGACGGTGTTAAATTCCCCTCTGAGAACACGCTTGTTGTAAACGACTTTTTGTGTTTTCCTGAGGACCTTTGTTTCAACGAGTCACTGCTTTTTGTCCCTGACTATAGAGGGCTGCTGTATCCTGATTTCTTTATGGGAGTCCTCTGAACGGTCAGCTCTATAGTTCTGCACCAGGTCTTTTAAACTTTCAAAGTTAATTTTTTCTGAATTGGCAGCATTCAAAGTAATCCCTTTTACCTTCACACAGGTTTTTCCCCCTTACAGCTTATAAGAGTAAGTCTTGGGGCCACCCGAAACAAACTCTGTGATGTATTGATCTGAAGGAATCTCACTCATGAGCTCTCCTATGTAATCCTGCAGGGGTGGGTTTTCATCCCCAGGATGCGTTACAAAGATGATGCTATCTGCGTCATGTTAGAGACACCTTTTTTTCAACATGTCTAGCAAGTTGTATAGTTCTAAATGGGCATATGCTGTTGTGAATCAGGGTATGAAAATGTTGATGGTGCTAGATGTGGTGTGCCACCCTTTCATGTGTTTCCAAGTCATGCAGGCCACATCACCATCTTCAAGAAATTCACAGGAAGAAACGTCATATTTTGGGAGAAACACATATCCCATCAATGTCTGGGAATCCCTCATAATGCTAGGGTTAGCCAGGTTGGTTCTCTGCCCAAATTTTCCCCAGAGAGAATTGAAACAAAGTTTAGCCTGACTGCGTTTTGCAGGGTTCACAGTTATGTGGTCTGGGCGTACCTGTACACTCTCTTTTTCAAAATGATCACGGGCATACTTGTCCTTTTGGTCAGCTGTTTTACACCAGTCTGGATATCCTGAAGCCTCTTGCTTCTAGTGCATGTGCATTTTGATATAGTCTGAAAACAACGTGTCAGATTTGTTTTCAAAATGCCAAATTTTAAAAATCTTCACAATATGATACCCTTTCTCTACAGCCTTAACTACCTCCACAGGGGAGTCTGCGCATGCGTTGGACTGGCTAGGTAGGAGAAGTCCGAGCTCCGCACCCCCCGCTTCAAAAAAAGTCAAAAGAAAGGGAAAAAAAACAGCAAAGGGAACCTTCAAAGAGCAGGTATGCCTAACAAGCCTAAAAATAGGCAAAAAATCTCCCAAGCGAATGCGCTGGAGATATTCTGTCAGCGGAGGGATGCCGTGGGGCCTGAGGAGTGGGGGAAAGCCACCTGCAGTTCAAAATGGGTGCCAAAAAGCCCCGAGGGGAAGATTCTGCTATGTCTGAGACTGGGGAGCAGGCGGGGGGAATTGAAGCGGAGGAACAGGGATGCCCCCATCAAGCCCCATAGGAAGAGGAAGCATGAGGGAAGGGAGGAAAGAGCCTGAACAGGGAGAAAGGGCCACAAGTGGCAAAAGGAATTCCCTAGGCTCCAGGGAGTGGGGACAAGCCTCAGCCAGCATGAAAAGGGTGCCATAGCGGCATGAGAAAGAGGCAGACTCTGAGGACTCTAACTCAGAAATAGAACTGCAGGGGACCCCATTAAAAAACCTAATACTACAAATGAGGAAGGAGTTATTGGGAGAGATGAAAAAACTAAAGGGGGCAATTGAAGAAGGAAATAAAAAACTGAAGAATTTGACAAGAAGAACAGAGGCAGCAGAGGGAAGAATATCATCCCTAGAGGATCAGGCCCTGGAGAAGGAAGGAATATTAAACAAACTAAAAGGAGAGACAGCTTTATTAGAAATGTGAGGACTTAGAAAATCATGCAAGAAGGGTGAACATGAGAATACATGGGGTAAAAGAGAATGAAGGAGCAGAGCGCATTAATGAAATTATATGGACAATAATAAGGAAAAACTTCCCAGACAGGGGAAACCTGCACAATCCAGACACTGACAGGGCCCATAGAGTAGGACGCCTGAGACAGAGAGATTCGGAGCCCATTCATCCCATCATAGTGAAGTTTACCTCATATAACATTAAGGAGCAATTGCTGCAGGTGGCCAGGAACAACAGGAAGCTGACATATCAGCAAAACCCAATTAGAATGCTACCAGACTATGCAGCACAGACTGTTAAAAGAAGAATGAGATGGAACAAGTTCTTTGGAATAATGATAGAAAAAAATCTCAGCCCCAGAATCATCTTCCCTGCACAACTGTTGATCACGCATAAAGGAAAAAAGAAAATCTTTGATGCTACAGAAGACCTGGAAGCCTTTTTACTTTCCCTACCAGCGGTGACAAGTAATGCCAACGGGGTGGCAGCAGAATGAACTGGATTGACCCACATACAGGAACTTTTTCAGCACTAGAGTAATCCCAAGCAACTCAAACTAAGATCTAACTATGCAGAAGGGAGAAGAGATGAAAGACCATTAAAGGATCCCCTGGGGTCAGAAGGCAGGGTGAAATGGAGGGGTCTTGCTGAATTGGGGAACTGGGGGCAGGGAAGGAGGTTTACCTAGATAGCACTCAACTGCAGAGAGGAAGAGGGGGGTCTTGAAATGGGAAGCTGGGCATAATTTTAAACAAAGCATGGTTGGGGAGTAAAGGCAGGGTGGAATAGGGGGGTCTTGCTGCTCAATTAGAATTGGGCAACGGAAATGTAGGGAATGATGTGTTTCCTAGAAATTCAATACCAGAGAGGAAGAGGGGTTTTTTGAAATGGGCAGCTGGGCTTAACTTGTATATAAAGCTAGGTTAGGGACCGAAGGCAGGGTGGAACAGGGGGGTTTTGATGCCCAATTGGGGGGGGGGGAGCGGTTGCAGGAAATGAGGTGGATCCAGAGGAATAGGCTGCAGAGGGAAAAAGTTATTACTCCTATGCAAGAGCAGTAGGGAGCCCCCAAGATATGGACATCATGAGAGATTGGGAAGGCAGGAGGAAAGAAAGGGGTCTTGATACGTGGGGATGAAGGTTTTACTCAAGGTACAGATAATAAGTTGGCTTGTAGATAAAATTCTGAATTTCAAAGGGGGGGGAAGAGGGAGGGCCTGAAAAGAAGCAGGGGAAGAGAAAAATACCAAGGAGCTAGCACCATGTGAATCTCCATGGAGAGAAGTAAGGGTCCAAGAAGGAGGGGAGAGGGGAGGGAAGTTGTCGGGGAGGTTGTTTATTTGTGTGTTTTTTAGTGTGTTAAAGTTTGAAATGCTGTTAAAAGATGAAATGTGCAAGAAAGTGTGTGGAAAAAAAGAGGTGGTACATAGACATGAGTTTTATACAAGGGAAGACAAAGGATGGGAGGGAACAAATTTAGACAAAGGAAAAAGAAAGAGGACAAGGGACAGAATGGGGCATATAAAAAAAAAAAGGAAAAAGGCCCAATGAGTGGATTTAAAACAATTTCACTTAACATCAGAGGACTAAACTCCCCCCCAAAAAGGAAAAGGGTAAAAAATTTAATAGCTGAACAAAGAGCAAATATTTTCTTCCTACAGGAGACGCATCTGCTGAGGAAGGATTTAACAAGAATGGCAAGCCCCAAAATAGGAAAGATGTACTCCTCCTGCTCACAGAAAAAAAAAGCAGGAGTCCTTATTGGATTAGATAAAAATATAGACTTCAAGGAAGAAAAAATTATAACTGATAAGGAGGGGAGATTTTTATGTGTTATTGGTAGGCTGGGGGAACTTACAAATCTCATTAGTGAACATGTATGGCCCAAATGAAGGCAAAATGGAGTTCTATAAAATATACACCTCCATATTGATGGAAGAAGCCAGAGGATGGATTGCAGGGAGACTTAAACTCTATTTTGTCGAGTTTCGACCATTCAAAGGGAGAGGGGCTCAAGGCAGAGCAAAGGAAGATAGCTGGGCTGTTCCACGTAGTGGGGCTGGAGGATCTATGGAGGCACATAAATGGGAAGGCAAGAGAATATTCCTTCTATTCAGCAGTGCACAATATGTATTCACGTATAGACCATGTACTGTGCTCAAAAATGGAGCTGGGAAGATGTTGTAAGTGCTTCATTTTACCTGTGGTACTCTCAGATCACAATGCAATTGTTTCCATATTCAAAGATCCAAAGGAAACAAAGAGACCTGGAGGGAATTGGCGGCTAAGGAGATTCATCTTAAACGCAAAGGAAAACAGAGATCAAATTTTGGAAGACATAAAGGAGTTTTTTGAAATAAATGAGGGGTCAGTCTCATCTCCAGGAATACTGTGGGAAGCAGCCAAGGCAGTAATCAGGGGGAAGATAATTTAATTACAGGCGCAGATAGATAGAAGGAAAAGACAGAGTGCTAAGGATCTCTATAATGAGTTGCAAAAGCTAGAAGCCCAGAATAAAGTGAATCCCTCAGACAAGCTGCAACACGAAATCTTTAAAGCTAGGGAAATGATTAATATAGCAGAACTGGGGAAAGTAAAAATGCAACTGAAAAAATTTAGATTCCATTACTACGAATTTGGAAACAAGGCCAGCAAAGTACTGGCTAACCTAGTCAAATCCAAGCAAAGGAAGGCTTTTATCCCCAAAGTACAAAATGCACAAGGGGAATATTTAGGAGAACCTAAGCAAATTCAAATGGCCTTTCTGGACTTTTTTTTAAAAAAAGTACACATCATGTAGGCCCCAAAAAGAAAAAATAAATAGTTTCCTAAACTCTATAAAGATGCCTCAGATTAATGAAGACCAAAAGGCTTTCCTAAATACAGTAATAACCACGCAGGAAGTCATGGAGGCAATTGCCACATTAAAAAAAATAAGGCTTGTGGCCCAGATGGCTTCCCCAACTAATTTTACCAAACATTCCAGGAGACACTTGCCCCACATTTAGCCAATGCATTCAATAATATCTTGAAAGAAGCAGTCATGCCCAAAATTTTGTATTTATCAACTGTCACTCTAATTCCCAAACCAGGCAGGCCAGGGGAATTATGTGGCAGCTATCGTCCAATCTCCTTACTGAATTCAGATTACAAACTATTCGCAAAAATATTAGCAAACAGACTGAAATCAATAATTGGAGAGATAATTCACATTAATCAGGCAGGGTTCATACCCGGAAGACAGGGGAAAGATAATATAAGAAAGGTGATAAACATAATATACAATCTAGAATTGAATAAAACCCCAGCCTCCATAATTTCAGTGGATGCTGAGAAATCCTTTGATTTAGTTGAATTAGATTGTCTTTTTCTCACAATGGAAAAGATGGGATTTGAAGGGAACTTCCTAAACTATCAAACTATATACAAAAAGCCGCAATCTAGAATCTTAATTAATGGGGAACTCTCTGAGATCTTTGAGCTACAGAGGGGAACTAGGCAAGGATGTCCCCTGTCCCCTGTCCCCTGTTCAACATTGTCTTAGAAGTGCTGGCGAACGCGATCCGTCAAAATGAGAAAATTAAAGGGGTGAAAATTGGAGGGAAAGAACACAAGCTATTTCTATTTGTGGATGACTTACTGTTCTACGTGTCTGACCCACAGAGCTCGTGTAAAGAACTGTTAAAAGTGTTCGCGAAGTTTGGTGAAATCTCTGGTTACAGAATAAATAGAGGGAAGTCATACGCATTGGTATTTGGTAAAGATAAACAGCAGGAACAACACCTTGCAAAATCCTCGCCCTTCCCAATAAGCAATGCAGGTTTAAAATACTTGGGGATAACTTTACCCAGAAATACAAAAGATCTGTATGGAAAAAACTATGTCCCACTACTAAATAAACTGGAAGAAGAAATAAGGCCATGGAGAAACTTGATGGTGACGTGGATGGGGAAAATAAATTTATTTAAAATGATAACACGCCCAAAGATATTATATAGATTTAGCACAATTCCAATTCCACTCCCAGAGACCTTCTTTAAGAAATGTGACCGCATGCTAAACAATTTAATCTGGAATGGTAGGAAGCCAAGAATGAAAAAAATAACTCTTATGAAAACAAGGGACAAAGGACCAGACCTGGAAGTGTACTACAAAGCTGCAGTACTGGGTGCACTTTCAGATTGGTATATACAATTGGATGCTCAAGACTGGGTGGAGATAGAAAGAATGGTCATGCAAGTGGAGTCGCTAAAAAATGTAATTCTGGATTTGAACGAGGGTCAATTAGCCCTAGCAAAAGAACACCCCTTCGCAGGATTAGTATTAAAAATTTGGAGGAAAATTCAAAAAAGGGCAAAAATTGTACCAGGGAAATCTCCATACACCCCCACTGATATGAAGGAGGCCAAATTACTACAACTAGCTCCGGATCTGAGAAATAGTTTAAAAATGGGAGGAGTAACTAAAATCACCAATTATTCAGCAAGGGGAAGTTCATTCCCCTACATAAAATGGAGACATTGACACAACAAAAGCTGGAGATTCTCCAATACTTGCAATTAAAAGTGCAGCAAGCAGGAGAGAATTATGGGAGAGACCCATATAGAATTGAGAAACTATTATTTGAGAAAAGTAAAACTGCCAGTAGAATGGGGAGATTATATAAAGAACTTAAATCCATACTTTATAGCAGTAGGAATACTTACCTTGAAAGGTGGAGCAAAGATCTAAAAAAGGAGTTAGGAGAACAGGAAGCTAAAATCATCTGTGACCACATGCACAATTGTGCCTCCTCCTTAGAAATTAAAGAGGCTCAGATAAAATTGACCATGAGATTTTACCTAACCCCGGACAGAACAAGATATATGGTGTCAGGGGGTAAAGCGCTTTGCTGGAGGGGATGCGGAGAATGGGGAAACTACTTGCACTGCTGGTGGCATTGCAGCAAGGTGCAGATCTTCCGGGGCAGGGTCTGGAAAGTGATAAATCAATTAACAGGGACTTTGGTTCCATTCAGACCTGAAATAGCGCTTTTGGGGGTATACCCGAAGGGGGAATCTTTAAAAGGGAAAACCCAACCTTGCAGGATGATCTTCTTAGCTGCTATCAATATAATTCTTAGACATTGGAAAGATCAAAGTGAACTTCAGATGGAAGAATGGCTACAAAAGTTGTTCTTTATGTTTACAATGGAAAAACTGCATGCAAGTCTACATGGGAAGCTCAGCAGTTTTAAGGAAACTTGAATGCCCATAGTGCAAGCACTGAACAAAGAAATGTCATGGGAAAAAGATACCAGGACTCTATTTGATACTCAGTTCTAAAGGACCAATGACGATTGGGTCTCACAGGGAACACATGACCAGATTCAGACGCACCTCTGAGAAAAATGTGCCATAAAACACTCTTTTGTAACACACGCACAAAGTTTTTTCTTTATTTGGTTAATGTTTTGTACTTTATTACCAAAAATGTATGGTAACACGACAATTATATGGAGTACCAATTTCTGTTAAAATTGGAAATATTAATAAATATACAATTGAAAAAAAAAAAAAAACCTACCTCCAGAGAACACCAGGTCCCCTGGATGACCCTTTCCACATCTGTGTGGGTACATGGTTCCTGTTGTCTGCTTTCTGCGCATGCCTGGCACAAAGGGAACATGAGCTTCCCCACAATCCTGAGAGGCAACACTGGGGAAAAGAGACCACATGGTGGGAGCATTTTTACTTTTACAAGTCCAAAATAGTTTGAGATTGGTTCAAATTTCTCATAGATGATTTTGGGGTGGCCAATGGGGTACTCTTTGGTTTTGTTCACAAACTGATACAGGCTGGTAAAATCATAATAGTGTATCTCTTCGTTTTCACGTACTTTGTAGTTCAGGCAAAGGGCATTAGTTCTCCCCTCAAACAGCGCATCCCATGGGAGTAATGGATCAGGAAGCTGTTGTTGGGTTAAAAATTCAGCAATGCCCCAGTTTGATGTTAACATGTAATTCCATTCATGCTTCCAAATGACCCGAACTACAAAACCCAACCTTGTCAAATTGTCTACTTTTTGCTGCGTCCTGTAGTGCAGTAGGCCATAAGTAGTCCCTGTCAGGGGGTTATGGTCTGCTTCATTGTAACACAAGACACAGCCATGATAGAAACACCCTTGGAATTCAAAAGCTGTTTGTACGCCGTTGACCACCGCGTAACCATCTAAAAAGTAGTTGCCTACATGAAACTCCCCACCCTTCAGAGCGTATCGTATCTCTATACCCTCCTTGTGTTATATATACATGAGCCATTGTATACAGGGTGTTGAATATCTCTTTGTCTGTGTGTGATAGTTATCTGGGGGTAGAAGACCAATGGTTTGATCTTTTAGAAACATTGCCCTGTACATGGTCATACAGACAGAGGCCACTGTTAAACACTGAAGAGGGTCTAGCCTCACTATTTTCACAGTTTCCCCTGTCTGTAGTATACTCCTTTCCTATCAGCTCCAGAGTTTCCTTTCTGTACAGGGCACAGGCACTTCTCAAAATGTTCACATCTTGCTGGCAATAGTAAGCAATTTCTTTTTTAAAATGAAAGATCTTATTTTGGTTGTTCCTGTAACATGCCAGAAATTAATGTTTTTCCTTGGGCATCATACTGTCCACCCCATAGTACTCCAAACTGGGCATAGGCCCAACATAGTTCTGGTTAGCTTTAGTGTTAAAGAAATGGGGGGGGGGGAACCCTTAGACCCCTCAAAACCCATTGCCTGTGGTAGTTTGCTTAGTTTCATAGGTAAGAAGTTTAAAGAATCTATGAAATGTATATCCAAGGGTTTAATGGTGATACACATCAGTTTAGCACCCTGGATAATTAGCTGTAACTTGAACCTTTCTTTTATGAGATGTCTGACCATAAAGTATCCATCATAAGACCTAGAGTTATGAGCGATCATCGTGTCCTGGCGGAATTTGGTATGCACGAACTTCTTAATAAAGTTAGAAACACATTCTTCCCCCTCAAATTCCCAAGCATCCTCCTTCTCTAAATGCATGGCTTAGATATAATTGGGGACATGAACTCCTTCTTCCTGCCTGCATTCAATATCATAAACGATGTATTTATCTGATATGACTGACTTCTTAATAGCAGGCATGAAATACTGATATGTGTTTAGATTACCAGCCAGACCCTTGCACTGTGCACACTGCTTCCCCTGGCATTTGTGTTTCTTAGGCACATAGGACTGACATCTGTCACACAAAATTTTAGATCTGCATTCGACTTTGTTTTCGGATGCCAAGTCTGTATGTTTGGCTAAACAGTCTGCAGATTTACCAAATCAGGTGAAGTTGCAGGCTCTGAAGGGATCTCTGGAGAGTCACCCTCAGAGGTACAAGGGGGGTCCTCCAAGGAACCCTCTAGGGTTTCAGGAGTTACAGGTTCATTTCCCATGGCATCAACTTCAGCAACATTTTCCAAATCAGGGGGAGAGCCAGATTCTGAAGGGGTCTCTGGAGAGTCACCCTCAGAGGTAGAAAGGGGACCCACCAAGGAACCCTCTTTTTAAAGAATTTAAAGATTTTTAACATTATTAAGACTTTTATAATAATGTACTGCCACTTATTTTTAAACACAAGATGTTTATCAGCTTTTGGGGGCACACCTCTCCCACTCTGTATCGCCATACCTGTTTTTGCATCAACCACTGTCTGCTTTGATAGAAAAAAAACTTTGATAGAAAAAAAACTCACTTCTGTAACCTCTTTTTTAAGAGTCTGAGCTTTTTTTTTAAAGTATTCATCAACATTTTCATGGGGGTTGGCAATAGACAGCTGTTTGAAAATCACCTCATACTGTTTCCACATTTGGTTATTTGTACGAATACAATCACATATATTTTTAAGGCATTTGTAATAATGGCTCAATTTATCAAGTCGATCAGGACTTCAATGTAGAGAAGGTTTCCCCTTTGTGACTACCCTCTTGGGTTTTTTATGTGATGGTTCTGAGGGTTGATCCCCAACATTGGTTAAAATGTCCCCTTGTGAATGGTATGTTGTGTGGGTGGTCTTTTTTTTACCATTGTCTCTGACATAAGCAAGTTTTGGGGTATGTAGATTTTGTTTTGGAGGAGATGTTTGTGAAGCAGAGGGGAATCATGATGGGTGTATGTGATGTCTTCAGCCTCTTTGGAGGGTTTTCAGAAACAGAAGATCTTCCAGGGTCTAATGAGGAAAAAAACCAAACAGGCTTCTAACACTGGAGGAAGAATAGCTACGGTTTACAAAACACAAAACTCCCCATCTAAATAAAAATGGATCACACATGTCATCCCCAATACCTTTGCTAGGATATGTCTGAATTGCCACAGGACTCGCCGATATGGTGTCCTCTGTACAAACTGCTATATGTGAATTTATTGCTTTTTTCATTTTGAAGACCTAGGAACAGGGTTGTTTACAGACTCTCGCAAATTCGTTGGGGCACCGATGTGAACCTGTGCTGTGACTGTGGTTCCTTGAGGGGGCATAATGCCAGTTTCTGTAGGGACAGAGGTTTCAGTATGGCCTAACAAAAGGGAAGAAAAGAAATCAGGAAGGTGGTTTCTACAAAACGAATACAATTTTTTTTAAATTTTATTTTATTTTACATTTTAAGAAGAAAAGACTTACCACCATTTAGTGACTGAATCGGCTGTGCAGAGTTGTTTTTTTCTTGGGGGACAGAGGTTTCAGTAGGGCCTAGCAAAGGGGGAGAAAAAAAATCAGGAAGGTGGTTTCTACAAAATAAATACAAATTTTTTACATTTTAAGAAGGAAGACTTTTTACCAGCATTTGTTGTTTGAAACTATTGAGCTTCTTGTTGCCTGTGGTTTCTCCACCATGAACGTGAAAGTTTGTTTTCTGCAAAAAACAAGAAAACAGTGTTACATTTCATTTTATTTCAGTTTTTAAAACCACAGCCTATTCACTAAAACTTTAAAACAGTAACATCTGGAACAATTCCCCAAACACAGCATGTACTACAAGGTCCGCATGTTAAATCAAGCCAAAATAAATTTTATTTTTTATTCAGAAAATTAATTTTTTTTAGAAAAAAAAGCCAATGTGTTGTCTTTGCATTTAAGAATTTCCATCAAAGGGAAAAAAAAGTCAAGTATGTTATGGGTCTTAATGCAAGCCCAGGCTTGTCTCAAAAATAAAAATAAAAAAATAAAAATCACACCCCCCCACTCATTAGCTACTTGCATCCCCACCCTGATAAGATTAACTCTTACACTGGATGAGACTTTTTTCAAAAACTAACTTTTGACACAGCATGTGTTTTAAAAAGGACTGAGAAAAATAAAATGTAATATTCTAATGCTCTGCTTTTTAAAATTGACCTTTAAGAACACATAACCAGCAACACACACACACACACACACACCCACACACACCATGTGTTTTTAAAACATACCCTTTTTAGAATGTGGAGTAGACATTTGGGAACGCAGCGTCTTATTTCTCAGCTAATTGTGCGTCTTGTTATAAAGGTTTTCTACAGTAAAACACATCAACACATCTGTGTAAAGCATTCTATTTTACAACCAAATGGTAAATCAGTTGATTAAGTTTAAGGGGCAGAAAAAAGCCTGATTTAAAATAAGAGACCACATGCACCCACAGCATTTAAGTTAAAACACAGAGAGACCCCCAGAATATCACAAAGTTGTAAAGGGATCACCCTATCTCCTGCTACCCCATCCTAGCTACATGGTAGAACCCCCTATCACCACCACAAACCACAAGATTTGGGGGAAAACAGTTTTTTCTTTAAAAAGCAAAAATCATTCCCCTCCCATGTGGATCTTAACCCCCCTTAAACTAGATTATAGTTAACCCATGCACCCCCAGACCTGTAATGAGGCCTATGCATAACCCTCCTGTACAAAGATGGCCATGTGCTCACCTTCTGTGAAGCAGGTAGAGTTCCTCAAAGCAGACGGTGTGAGAAAGAAAGTGGGCGTGGTCTTTTAAAAGCTCCCATGGGTGCCCACCCCACAATCACCCATTGGCCGATGTGCCTTGAGGCTTATCATGGGGGAATATTTTTTTTGACCTTACGTTGATGTGCTTCACCACTAGATGACTGTATTGTATTACAAATGGACATAGGTAGACAAATCTATCGGCAAATTGATTTTTTTTCCAAAGACTTTTAGGAAACAAAATGTTGCTTTAACCCCTAACACTGATTTTATCTATTTGTTTGCCCCCCCCCCCTCTTTTTTTAAAAAAAAAACACAAATTTTTTGTTTGGATTTCCACAAGGTCTTAAATGCTAGCCCAGGCATGTCTCAAAAATCACTCAATTGCTCATTGCAACCCTCACCCTGATAAGATTAAGGCTTTTCTTCTAAAAACTGACTTTCAAGACCCACCCTCTGACTGAGAAACACTTCTCAGCCATCTGGCACAGTGTAACATTCTCTAATAAAAAAAAAATCTGTCCCCATTTTACCCATACTTTTCCAGGTCAAAAACCATAAGAGCACAAACACAGTCTTAAACAAATATTGTTTTATTTACAAAACATTGTATTACAGAAAAAAATCACACGTAGTTATGTTGCAGAATGCATTATTTTCTTACAAAACTCCTTTTTTAAAAAAAGATTTATACCCCCTCTTTTTAATCATGGTCTGTATAAATTCTAAGATGCGTTTATCCCCTGACTTAATGATGGATTCCAACACAGATTCAGGCTCGGAACTAGAATCAACTTTACAGAACAGCAATAGGGTTAGATTGAAAGTATCATGGGTTAAACATAAACATTGTAAAGCATAGGCCAGCATAATTTGAATGTGAAATACAGTTTATAAGCATAGATTATCACAAATGAATTTTAAGTTTTCTGTCTCGTTCCTCAGAAGTCCAAGTCACACAATCGTGGGCCCCTTGGCCTGGAGCGTCAAGAATACAACCCTCACAATCAGAATGTAGTTTCTCCTTCAAACAATGGGTTAAAACCCCATAGACTGACAGACTCACTATCGCTCTCATGGCGGATTTTCATCTTGAAGCGGGGATATAATCCTCTTCACAGATTTTTAAGCCTAGCTGTTTCTGCAGGCTGATATTTCTCCTCTTTCCTCTCAGGACAGAAACACTCAGGATGGTTTTCGGTAGATTCTTGTGGAGTTCCAAACAAATCCTGGAACAAGATTTAAAAGCTGTAATAAAGTAACAGTCTTTTTACAAGGCAACGCTTTGTGACACTCAGAAGTCTTTTTAAAACAGTTGAAAAAAAAACTTTCTTACCTGGGCATTTTGAGCCAGGACTGTTGAGCTGTGTGGGTCCACATCGTCTTCTATCACCTCTGGACAAACCGGAACCTCAGCAGGGCTCGGAAACTCCATCTGGGTTTCTCCATCAAGGTTAGGCACGCTAAAAAGAACCTTGGCCACAGGGTCGCTCTCACCATCTTCCTCCTCCAGACTGGAAATGTAAAGTTTTCTGTATAAATGTCTCACTACAGCAGGGGGACTAGTAAACAACATATATCTCACTGAGGTCATATTGCTAGAGAATGCTGTTTTTTCTTAGTTCAGCTTTTTTTTTTCCATTTAAGTGGTAGCAATCAGCTCTCTGCTCTGCAGAGTGCTCAGAAAATTGCAGTTCCCTCTTTCATACCCCTAGGGGCGGGTTTATGGGTCCTAAACCCTTTCCTATTGGTTGGGGTTGGTGGGGTCAGCGGTTTGAGACCTCACATGACCCCCTTTTGACCAATTCTGACTGCGCACACCTCTGTTCACACCCTAGGTCAGATCTGAACAACGGGCTGGGTTAGACCAATGAAACCTTCACTGATTGTTTCAGCTCAGTCCCCTGACTTGTTTGAACCCTCACATGACCCCCTTCAGCCAATCCGACATACCCCACGATCCACTGCCCCATTGGTTTGACAACTGACATGGGTCTAGGATGATGAAATCCTTTCCTATTGGTCCGGGGGTGGGTGGGGGTGGAGATGTTTGAGGGGGTCACACAACCCCCTTTCCGACCTTCCGGTCCCAGGGTACAAGTACCCCGGAAGTGTATTTTTGGGATTTCCGGGGACGTCACTTCCCCTTCTGACAACGTTACTTCCCCTTCCGGCAATGTCACTTCCGTCTCTGGGGCATGTGACTCCCCATTCTGGTGATGTCACATCCGTTTCTGGTCACGTGGGCAGGATTGCATGCATATGCAAATTAAGCACTGCCTACCTCATGAATATTCACGAGTAAGCCCTGTCTACTTAATTAGTATTTGAGGTTTACCCCTTTACTACTCGCATGTTTTTTTTGAGACTGCATTAAGTTACAGTTTCAGTTGCTTAGCTGAAAACTCATTTAAATGCATTTTAGAGAGAGAGAAGGAAGATGAGGAAAAGGCTTAAGAGAAGGTAATTGGGAGGTACTTGTAGGTTCCAAGGGAGGAGTGAAAGTCCAAAGGAGGGAGTTAGTAGAGAGGCAAGTGGGAGGGTAGAAGAAAGGTTGTGAGAGAATTAGAAGCAAACCAAGCACTGTTAATGTAATGCAATGAAGTAATGGGATAAGAAAACAAAAGGAGCCAGGGGAATGGGAGGTTCAGAGAACAGTGCACCAAGGTCTTCCAAACTTCATCAAATGCGGTTCTGTTATCATTTCTGTTACCTTAGAGTTGTCCTTAAAAATTTAGCACAAAATATTTTGGTCGAGATTATCAATGATACCATTTGAGCATCTAACCGTGAATATCTCAACATAGTCACTGTTTTTAAATAAATAAATAAATAAATGTCTTGGAAACAACCTCTAACTGGGGTGACTGTACTTCTGATTTCACAAGTTCTGTCACTTTGAATAACAGCATCAGAGCATGATGTAATGGGGTTGATTTCTGAGACAGTTTGATGTTTTCCGTTATTATCAGCTGATGATATCTAACTAGATTGTACTTGAGATCACAGGAGCTGAGTGGTGGACAAGGGAAACTCATATCTGGAGTCAGTTTTCTAGGACATAATCCAAGAACAAAATAGCTTTGAGCACAAGTTAAGCAAAAATAATCTCTCTCTCTCTCTCTCTCTCTCTCTCTCTCTCTCTCACTCACACACACACACACACGAAAACCTCTAAAAACGAAAAGGTTGAAATAAAAGACAAAAGGATAAAGGAGGAAACTTATGCTGTATCATTTTATGTTAAATCTGGCTTTCCCAACTTCTGCAGGGTTGGATACTTTGTGCTATTTTTAATGCTCAGGCTATCACTTTCCTAAAGTACTTGAATGAACACAGAAGGACAAAGGTATCATTCTGAAGGGTGTAGCTGTTTGCAGGGCGGTAGCTGTGGGATCGTTATTCTGTTGATTCAGTGTCAGATGAATGATAGGAGCTGCATCTGTCAGCAACATCCTCTTTAATGCATGCTCTCATGACAAAGTAGGCAGGTCAGTAAAATCCTAGTGTTATCCACTGACATCCTGCATCTTCATTGGTCGGGCTATTTAATCACACACACTACCTTTAACCTGTTCTCACTAACTTTTAAAATCCTGTCTATGGAAATTAATTGGAAAGGATCTTTCTTCTGGACATCAAGTTGCTTTATTGTTTAGGTAACCCACTTGTGTGTTTAACCACCTCCCACTAATTGAGCTATGCATGTCTGTTCATGTCTACAGAACCCCCAAACCCATTAAACTGAATTTAGGGATGTAGTAGGGAGAAGGCTGCTTGGGCACGCTTAGTCCTTTAAGGGAAGTAGCACCAGCACTTGAGATGCAGAATCATGATACTGAGGGCCATGTGCCTGAGGGGGAAGCAGGACAGTGCCTCGATGCTTCACACCAGAGTCAGCCCAATGCCTAATAATACTGTGCTAGGCTCAGGCTAGGGAGAGACTTTGAGGAGGCAGGAGCTAAGTGGAAGCTCTGCTTGGGGGATGCTGAGAGAGACAAGAAGGAAGCAGAGTCTGAGCTGCAGAGGCTTACACTTGGTCTGAGGAGGAGGGACTGTGCCTGACCAGTCATGGCTGTGATTGAAGCACCCTAGGCCTCAGAAGTATGGACTTGGAGTAGAGAGAGCCAGAGGGTTGGTGCTTGGTGTTGTATGTGCTAAGGGCTGTATAGGGAAGAGTTTCTCTATGGTGAAGGACTGTATATGTGAATAAAAGACACTGACTAATTTCTGTGTGGGCCTGGTTTTATTGTAGGGGTGCGACACCGGATCATCCGGTATCCAATACTGCCGGTATTTTGGTGTACCGGCAGTATTGGATTAACCTGGTAATCCAGCCCATTTACCGGATTCCTCCCCGTACCAGATTTTTTACATTGCGACCATTCAAATGAATGGCCGCAATGTAAAAAACACACACACAAAACACTAAACACTTTCCCTCCCCAAGTCCAGGCTGCACGGGTGGAAGGGGGGACACCCCCCACCCACCCTGCCCAGCCTGGATTTAAACAACAACAAAAATTTCCCCTAAGTCCCCCTTGTGCGGGCTCCGGGCTGCCGCCGGTGACCCAGAGCCAGCACCAGCAGCCAGCAGGTAAGTGTACCGGTACTGTACTGATCCCTGGGGTCGGGGTGTGTGTTCAACCACCCCTCACTCCAGGGATCAGTACAGTACCAGTACACTTACCTGCTGGCTGCTGGTGCTTGCTGGCTCTGGGTCACCGCCGGCGGCCTGGAGCCCGCACTTGGGGGACTTAGGGGAAATTTTTGTTGTTGTTTAAATCCAGGCTGGGCAGGGTGGGTGGGGGGTGTCCCCCCTTCCACCCGCACAGTCTGGGAGGGGGAGGTTTTTGTTTTTTTCCATTGATTTCAATGGGGACTGTTCCCCATTGAAATCAATGGAAAAGATCCAGTACTGGTAAACCGGTATTAATCCGGCAAGCCGTTTTTTTTAAATCCGGGAACTGGTAAAACTGGTACCCGGTATTTGCCCTAATGTCCCACCCCTACTTTATTGGGGTGTGGATCCTATGAAGACTTATTCCAGGCCAGACATCCTGGTACAAGGGATATGGCTGTATTCACATTTTTCAAAAGAACAAAAGAAGCGAGGAGCTGCGCTGTGCAAAAGAAAACAAACAAAAGGCCAAAAGGGGAGGTGAAGATAATTCATATTTTGGGATGCCGTCTTTTTCTTTTTGAAAGATTATTCACTTCTGGCTATTCCTATTAAGGGCAAAGGTATCACAGTATTAACATATTGTGATAGGTTAATTAAAAGTAATTTGAGTTATGGGTAGGGGTTTTCAAACTTTCTGGGACAGTTTTGCATTCATGTGTATGTTTGTCATGTAAAATCTGTCCACCTGTATTCATTTAAGTGCCAAACTTACAGAACTGAAGGATGAGGACCGAAGAATGCTACACATACTCTTTTTAAAAAATTAATATTTATTGAACAATATTAACAGCTAAGTGTACACAAATAAACAATTACATTGCATCAGAGTACCACAGATATTTCTTCCTGATTTGACACTGACTCAACCACTCCTAATCAATTATTTCCCCCCTTCCAAAACATAACATGAAAATGAGACAAAAAGGGGGGAACTCTCCCCAACAAACAAACAACTTTTCCTGCTAGTGTCCAATGTATTTCAGTTTATAACGAACAGCATACATCTTTCTCTTGTGTTAGGCCCCAGTCCTGAATATACTTATGCACATGTTATAATGATAAATACTTAACTGCATGAAGGGAAAATGGCAGAGTCCATGACTATGCAACAGGTACAGTGTAATGCAACCAGTAGGAATGTCATCTTCCTCATTTTGCTTTTAATGATTAAAAAGTTTGGTCTCAAGTCTACAAAAACCTCAGCTTTGTCATTGTGTTGATAAATGGGCTACATTAGATGAAATTTCTGTGTTGCATCATCAGCTTGAAAAGACACAGAGAACCCTGAACACTTATATTTCAGAGTAGCAGTGTTAGGATTACCAGTTAATAGCCGTATCTATGCTGTATGTTTCTCAGCCTGTATTATACAGCCACAGTAGCAGCTGTATGTTAAGCTATGCCCCCATTTTCAGGCTTATCATTGAAGTTCAGTCATAGTTTTTTTGATAATATGTTGTTGGTTTTCTCTGGTTTTTTTGTGGGTGTGTTGGGAATCATTACAATGGGTTTTGTGCAAATTTTCTTTTTGTCTCGTTCTCAATTTTGGAGTTATGTTTTGAAGTTTCTGCTTTCACATTTCCAGCTGTAACATTTGTATATTCCATCCTGTTTACAAGATATTTGGCAGGATTGTATCACATACCTTCCTTGCCATCTCTGCCAAACTACAGAACAATTTGATAAAGGGACCTAATTTTATAAGCAATTGAAGTTGTCCCCTTGAAGACCATTATTCAAATAAATAGCAGCACATGCAGTGCCAGTCAGAGGCAGGCACCCAGCATGGCAGGGGGAGAGAGGCTGTTTAGGAGGGAGGATGTGGATCAACCCAAAAGACTGACAGACACATTCACTGACCAATTACTGCATGCTTCTAACTTTAAAGGGCCAATCAGCAGTGACTTTGAGGCAGGCATAGGGGGCAGCTCTCAGGCGGGCATAGAAGGGACATAACTGGGACTTTGGAGATAGCATCCCAGAAATCATGAGACATAGTTTACACATTCAGACTGGATAGTTATCATCACAATCACATCCTGCAGCACTGTGACAGAGGGCATAAGAGAATCTCTACTGGCTCTTTCCTAAACAGATGCTTCTGACTTCCCAGTGACAAGTGGGGGAGAGATTTTGGGATGGTCACAGCACAGAATGAGGATATTTGGGTGACATTTCTGCTGGCCAATTGTCATCACAAACTGATCTTATACCACAGTGACACACAGAAGAATCCCTGGCATAGGCTCCTTCTCTGCATATGCTGTGCAGGCATATAAAATTGAGACCCTTTATCACATCTTTCTGATATGTGGCAGAGATGATCTTGAAAGTGTGATATAGATTCCTGCCAAATTTCATGTACACTGATTTGGACTACAAAGATGTTACAGTCAGACATATATTTATAAGTTAATTGCTTATACCACCAGGACCCTTTATCCAATCCTTCTGAAAGTTGTCAGAGATAGTAAATATAGGAAGGGGTATACATTTACCAAGTTTCATCTACATTAAGTGTGAGGAAAAGTCGTTACACCTAAGAATGTATATGAAGATTTTTGCAAAATAAATTAATACAACTGCTTCTAAAATTGAATTCCTTTATCCAATCATTTTGGAATTTGGTACACAAATACCTTCCATTGGAGGTATAAGCACTCCAGGATCCAGCCAAATATAGTGAAAAACAAAAAGGTTACAGCCAAAAATGTGTTTTCCATTGAAACCAATGGAAAACAAAAATGAAAGCAAAAACAAAAATGACAATTTGATATTTATGAAAACGAAAATGACAGATTTAAGTAACAAAAATTAAAGCATGGACCCCTGGTGCACACCTCTAACAAAAACCACCCAGAGGTCCCTCCAACACCCCCCCCCCCCATCCTCTCCCCAGCAAAGTCCTGGGTGCAGGTGAAATTGATGTCTTCGGTGCTACTCCCAGGGACTGGAAGGAGGAAGGAGCTGGGGGTGTCTCACAACAGACGGTTGCCTCTTCCCGTTCAGTTCAAAATCTCTGCACCAACACCAGTTCAGGAGTTGCTAGACTCTTAACCCATTGCAGTCTTATTTATTGGTGTTGGTGCAGGGAGTTGGAACAGGATGGGGGGTGCATTGTGGGTGCTGGGGAATATCCTCTCTCCGGCTACCATCCTAAACTCCCCTCTCAGGATCCCACCTTCTGAGCTCTCCTCCTATTCCACACCTCCAGAGCGAAGGATCCATTCGGTTTCTCTTTTGTGTACAGAGTAACCAAGGCTCCAGCTCCTTATATCCCTCAGCCCTCTATGCAACCTGGGACTCTGAGCCTGTTCAGAGAGCCCCTCCACTTCTTTCCCCTTCTTCATCAATGTCCCCTTTGCAAACACAACCCCTACCCCAGCACATTCAATTGGAGGATCACATTCACATGAATCTACCTCCATCTTGCTCCTCCCTTCCTTTGTGGACTTCTCTGAACTGTGAGATTGGGGGGATGAGTTTGCAGGCTGGGGGACCACCAACCCACTGTCCCCTCCCCCCATTCCAGAGGTGCTTTAGCTAGAGGTGGAAGAATGACAGATGGGGAGATCCAGCCATGCTCAAATTGGAGGGGGAAGTCTATGACCATTTAAAAAAAAACACTCCCACGCATGGATACCCAGTGTCTATGTGGGGGAGCATATTGTTTAAATGTGTGCATGCTACTGTGACCCACACATCTCCACCCACCCTTGACTCACAGAGCAATCAGCGAAAAGGCAGGTTGCTCTGTGCATGGAGGTGGGTGGAGATAGGTGTGTACCCATCTGCACTCTCCCCCCACACATGGCCCCCACAGCATCATGCCACCAGCCACACATGGACTTCCCTCTCAGTGGCGGTCCATTTTAAAATGGCGTTTAGGTGCTCAAATGTGGGGAAAGTCGGTGGAAGTATATGGATGTCACAGTATTGAGAGGATTGGCTGGACTGAGCCAGCTTCAGTACATGTCACAGCTTTTCTCCCCCCTTCTCTGCCCAAGAAAACAGACTGCACTGTCCACTGAGAAAAATGGACCCAATGGTGATCCTCTCCACTCTTGTTTCATTGCCGTATGTTCTCCGGTGTGCTGTGAATTTACATTGCCATTTGTAACATGACATAAAGCACCGTACTCCCTCTGTGCAGAAGGCACAAACTTAACCACTGTGCCCTTGTCCCCACTCCCACAACGAGGTCTTCTGCCTTTGGAGAACTGGCAGAGGCAAACAGACTGTGTACCGGGACCTAAACATATTTGATGTAGGCACAGAAATCTAAGAAGGGAGGGAGACAGCCTGTAGAAGTGATGGGACACTGTGAAGGTGCTGTGGAATGCAATAAGGTACCAAAATGAAGAAGAGCATACTTGATTTGGGCTTGTGTTGGAGAGGTGCTCTAGCTAGAGGTGGGGGGATGACAGATAGGGAGATCCAGCCATGCTCAAATGAGGGAGGGGGAAATCTATGGGTGCTCAAATGTGGGAGGGGGTGGGAGTCTATGGACATCACAATACTGAAAGGATTGGTTGGCCTCACCCAGCTTCAGTACATGTCACAGCTCGTCTTCCCACTTCTCTGCCCAAGAAAAGAGACCACACTGTCCACTGAGAAAAACTGGGAAGGGAGGGAGAGACTGGGTAGAAACTAGGGGAGCTACTGTAGAACCCAATTGGTGTTCCTCTCCTCTACATTTTCATTTTGTTTCCTAGTATGTTCTCCTATGTGCTGTGAATTTAACTTTGTACTTTGTGATGTGAAGCACCATACTCCCCCCACCCGATGGCAAAAGCACAAATTTTATCCGTGGTACCCTAGTCCCCTCACCCACAGCAACAACGAAGTCTCTTGCCTCTGAGGAACTGGAAGAGGCAAACAGACTGTGCACTGGGACCCAAACGTATTTGACACAGGCATGGAAATCCAAGGAGGGGGACAGTCCATACAAATGGTGAGACACTGAGAAGGCCCTATGGAACACAATTAGGAACCATGCTTGATTTGGTCTTGTGTTGTTGGAGAGGTTTTTTAATTAAGTTTTTTAAGATCCGTGGGACAGTGGCCCTATATACCCAGGCATGAAGAAGTGCATGGTTGCTTTGTGCAAATGGGGCTTCCTAGTGGGAGGTCCTGGTGGCATCTCATGCCATGTGCTGTTCCTTCCTTGGGTACATAAAGCCACCATCACTACTGTCCCACAACTTCCAAGAATCTGCATGAAAATGGGTGTCTTCAGATGTTACGAGATCATGGTGAACCACGGTGAATACCCACCTGTGGTCACCATGTCTCGAACGTCTGTTTGGCGGCCGCCAGATGTTCGCCACGGTGAATCCCCACATGGGGTCAGTTTGAACCACGCTTCCCGGGCTAGCCGGGGAAATGTCCTGGGAAGCGTGGTCAAACGGACCCCGGGCAGGGACCAACGAAAAGTAACATCTGGCCGTGCGCCACGGCCCGGGATCCCCGGCGGGATCCCGGGCCATGGTGCTTCCGGCCCGACGCGGTGGCCGCAATGGCCCCGGCGCCCGCCCGTCTCCTCGGAGGGCAGGCAGCGGGGTGCGTGGAGGGGACGGGGCCGTGCGGCTGCACGTTGCGCCGCACGGCCCCGCCCCCTCCCAGTTTCCCCACCGGGATCCCCCCGGCACGTCTGATATGGCGTGACAGGGTGACCCCGGGGGGGAATGAAGCCAGTGATTTCGGTCTGAAATCACCCAATATTACCAAGCCAGAAAGCTGCACAAAACTCCAGCTCCCTCCTAAGGTGTGGGAAGTCATGGAACACTGTAATTTGCAGCCAGTCAGCATTTCCTTAAAGTCCCCACTCAAAAGAACAGTTTGAAAACATACAAAAATTAGCAGTAAAACTAAACCAGGATATTAACAAAATGAAAAACCTCTCAGTTTCAAAAACGGTTCAGCTATAACACTGATATAAAATATCAAGTAACATATGCATGAAGCAAACCAAAACCAAATGCCACAAAAACAAGGAAATAACCAGTTAAGCTCTCCACCACAACAATCTCTTACAAATACTAACGTGTACTACAACCAATACACACATACTCATCCCAAACATCCCGCCTAACACAAACAACTAAAAAGAAGAGAAAGGAAAAAACAACAGCCAAGCCCATAAGAAATCATACCATTTGCAGAACCAACATTACAACACCATGTACAACATAGAGGACAACATTATCAAATTCCAAACAGATTAAAAAGCCACAAAAACACACCAGTAGATCACACTCCAGTTACATCCATTCCTTAAAAAAAAAATCATCCCCCACAAAAAAAACCCAAACATATACCATGAGACAACTACCCACAGAGAAAAAACTCCTCCCCACCCACAAAAAAGGTACTTGCCAGAGAAACTACTAAACAACCCAAAACATAACACAACATAGAACCCAACAAAGAAACAACAACAACAAAGGTTTACACATATGAAAGGATACCCACTTTAAATATAAACACAAAAAATCATTAGAGTAGATTAACGCATGGTGATAGAATAATGTGCATATGGTAAGTGGGTTTTCAAAATTTCAAATATCTCAATTTATAGTTGTTATTATTATTAGTAAGCATTTATATAGCACAAGCAATGTACCTGGTGCTTTATAAATTAATTGAATAGAGATTGTCCCTGCCGTAGGGTTTATAATCTGAGAGATGGGGGGTGGGGGAGATGAAGGAAAGGGAACAGGGAGAGACAAGGAGTGTAACATTCACAAAACTGCGAGATCCCAGGTGCACGCGCTTGACTTGGTTACATCAAGAATGATGGCTGGTTGGTCCATGTGGTGAGGATATGAGTACATGGACCTCAGGTAACAGATTGTACTGAATGGAGAGTATCAGCAGGAGTTAGGTGAGAGGAGCGAGGAGTCGGGGAGGACAGAGCGGAAGAGGTGGGTCTTGAGAAGGGATTTGAAGGTATGAAGGGAGGGAGTTCCCAGTGTGGGGGGCAGCTAGGGAGAAGGGATGAAGGCAGGTAGGTGAAGAGGGGAGGTGTGGGAGGGTGAGAAATGGGATAGAGGAGGAGCATAGTTCACAAACTGGAGTACTGAGGGAAATTAGCACAGAGAGGTAGGGGGGAGCAAGGTTGTTAAGAGCTTTATAGGTGAAGACTAGGAGCTTGTGCAGGATTTGTTCAGGAAGGGGGAGACAGTAAAGAGAGGAGAGGAGGGGTTTCACATGGTCAAAGCGACGAGTGAGGTGGATGACCCTGGCAGCAGAGTTTTGGAAAGAGATATGGGGAGAAAGGTGAGAGCAGGGGAGGCCGGTGAGAAGGAGGTTACAGTAATTGAGGCGAGAGATGACCAGGGCATGAACAAGTGTTTTAGCAGAGGAGACAGAGAGAAAAAGGCAAAACTTAGCAATGTTATGGAGGGAGACGCAACAGGATTTGGCAACAGAGTTTATGTAGGGTTTAAAAGAAAGGGTGATGAAGCCTAAACTACGGGCTTGGGTGACGGGAAGGATGGTGACCCCATTGATGAGGATCAACAGGGAAGAGGGAGGGGGGAAGATAACAGGGGCGGCTGGTGGGTGTTGAGGTTGGAGGGGCAGTAAGGCCGAATGGCGGGTGGGCCGAGCCAGGGCAACGATAGGTGGCATAACCCAGCAGCAAGGAGTTCCAAGGGTTAATGTTGCATGGACATTACATTACTTAATCAAGCAATTTCAGTTAGGTTAGGCAGGTTTAAAAGTAGGCAGACAACCTTAAACCTCACTTACAAGCAGTTTTAGCAAAGACACACACACACAGAGCAGAGGTTAAGAACGCTGCTTCAGAAAGAAGGGACTTGCTGCATGTATGTTGTAGGGACCCCAATCCCTTCTTCAGAAGTCCCTTCTGAAGCAGTATTTTTGCCCTCTGCTGCGTGTGTGTGTGTGTGTGTTGGGGGAGAATTTCAAGGTCCATGAATCAACAGACTCTAGGGCCGGACCAAGGGTTTGAGGGGCCATGTGCCAAGCCTTGCTGCGGGGCCCCAAAGGCTTGCCAGTCTGCTGGCGGCTTTGCCACCGGCGGGTTGGCAGAACCTTATGGCTGGCAGAGCTCTAGGGAAGGGTTTCACCATTGTAGGCGGAGCCTCCAAAAATCCAGCAACAAAGAGTTTTCAGCATTAAGATGTGATGGACAGAACATTAGTTTACACTGGGAACTCCTTGCTGCTGAGTAAAACCCTGCCACTTGGAGACTGAGAGAACCCTCCTACTAGCATCTCATCCAGTAAGTGGATGGGACTCCAGTAGGACAACT
>QEPC01012655.1:975853-990898 GCA_003113815.1 Sphenodon punctatus | reverse complement strand
TGAGGGGGTTTCAGGGCATGCAGTGTCATCAGTATGCTGATGACACTCAGCTCTACCTCTCCTTTTCCATCGACCCAGACCATGCAGTCTCCTTATTTTCCCAGTGTCTGTCAGCTGTGGGGACTTGGATGAGGTTGAGCCATCTGCAATTGAATCCTGACAAGACAGAGGTGATGTTGGTGGGCGAGGGCTTGGGGGTTCTGGGGGTGTTTGAATCTCCTCTTGTTGGGGGGGTTCACCCCCCTCCCCCCCCATGGTCTCTCAAGTGCGGAGTCTGGGTGTGCTCCTCGATTCGCGGCTCAGTTTGGAATCTCAGGTTGTGGCCGTGGCGGGGAGTGCGTTTCAGCAGTTACATCTTGTCCAGCGGCTTCGGCCATATCTCTCAGACTCCGACCTCGCCACTGTCATCCATGCCTTCATCACCTCGAGGTTGGATTACTGCAACGTGCTCTACGTGGGGCTGCCTGAGAAGCTCGTCCAGAGGCTGAAGCTGGTGCAGAATGCCGCGGCCCGTCTCCTGATGGGGGCAGGTCGCAGGGAGCACATGACACCAGTGCTCCGGGCTCTGCACTGGCTGCCTATAAAGTACCGGGCCAGGTTCGAGGAGCTGGTTTTAACCTTTAAAGCCCTTAACGGCCTGGGCCCTGCTTATCTGTGGGACCGCCTCACTCCCCATGTGCCCGTGCAACCCTTGAGATCGTCTGTGGGAGCCTTTTTGGAGGTTCCCTGGGCGAGGCGGGTGGCCACCGATGTTAGATCTTTTTCGGTGGTTGCCCCTGTGCTGTGGAATTCGCTCCTGGAGGAGGCTTGGCTGACTCCCAATCTCCTGCTGTTTTGGCGTATATGTAAGACCTGGCTGTTCCATCAGGCTTTTGGCGAGGTGTAGGAGAGGGGTGGGGATGGGAACGGGGGCCTTTCCCCACATACTGTATTTTAAATTGTTTTTAAAATTTTATATTATTTTAATGAATGTTGTTCGCCACCCCGGGCTGCCCTGTGGGCAGGAGGGGCGGGATATAAATTTTAAATAAATAAATAAAATTAAAAAATTAAGAGTCATCTCCTTATTATCCTGAGTATGCCGATTGAAATCTGAAGCACAGAGAAGTGTTTCTCAGGCTCTGTACTCACAGAGGCTTGCTCTGAAGCTATGACAAACCATTAGATGTCGGCATACATGCCAACAGGAGAAGCCCTACTGCTGCTGATCACACGGACATATAACCTCTCCTCACAGCAGCGAGGCTAGGACCCTAGGACCTTCCATCCACCTGTACAAACCTCTGTTAACTGGGTTACCGGAGCAGCTGATGGCCTCTCTTGAATTCAACCTCTAGAGAAGTAATTAAAACACTTGCCTGGTATTTACACCGTACTTTGCTAGTGGGCTAGAACAGAGGGAGTGTAGCTATGTTACAGGTTTGCTTGCAAAAGTCTTACGTTCTGTGCCTTGTAGAGCTTGTCTGTTAACTTGTTTATAGAAAATAAGATAAAGAGCAGAGGTGTCCTTACTTTGGAGGGCAGGGCTTTGGATATTGAGAAGTGTACTGGAAGCACAGTCAAAAAGAAGATTCAGAACCACGTGCTCCTGTGATCCCGTTCAGCCTAGAGCCCTGCAAACCAAACCAAGCCTCATGGGACCTAACTTCTCCTGTCGGGCTTGGCTCATTTTGGGAACCTTTCTGGCTTGGGCAATGCTGGGGTCCCCATGGACTAGAAGCTCTGCCCCCATGTAGTGTCCTGATACAGAGAGCTCCATGGGGGCGGGGGGGCTATATCAGAAAATGGGTGGGGTTAAGGCATCCACTGCCACTTTTATGACATGGCCTCACCCTTGAAGAGTGCTGTTATGTCTCATCGTTCCGTGGTGGTAGGACCTATCTTGCAACATTTCCATCTGCCAAACAGGGAAAAGTGCCCCCCCCAGTCAATAAGCTCTGCCCTCTGACTCATGTGTTCACATATACACCTCCCAACATTCCATGGGCATAAAGAGGAACAGAATCTCTCCTACTTATTCCACTTACTTTCTTGTCAGTCCAACATCTTCTCTTTGTCCTGTTAAATGGTCTTCTTGGGATGCAACCATGAAAGATGTGTCTGAGGTTTGAATACCAGTCTTTTTTGTTGTTTCTCTCTTGAAAGAGGGACTTTGACCCCTGAAAGAGAGAGAGTGGGATTCAGCACCCAAAGAGGGACTGGATAGGGACTGTTGGGAGGTATGGGGTGAGGTTATTTTGGACCTGGGTTTGGGGGAGCCCAGCTGGATCAGGACTGAACTTGGGCTGGTTCTGATGCACTCAAGCTTGGGCCTGATTTTTCAGCCCAAGACAGACTCTAGTTCAGAGTCCAGTTTTGAGGGTTAGGAGAACATACCCCAATCATACACAGCTGTTCTGTGCTGTGGTTTGAAGCACTGGAATCACAGCTGACAGGGTGAGATGTGGGGGAGGAGTCGTAGTCCTTCTTACTCAAATCCCAAATGAAATTCATCCCAGAGTTACCAGCGATGCTACTTATTTTGTGAACTCTATGGAGCAGGGACTGAGTTTGTGTTTGTCCAGAGCCTAGCACAGTGAGACTCTGGTCTTTGGTGTGCTGTTCTCTGTAAATCATAGGTTTGGAGATGGTAGTATACTAACAAGTACTACTTTGTTATAACTGATTTACAACACCTCCATTTGTAGGAGTTTCTGATACTCTCAACATGACTGCTCCTTCTGCTTGTCTCTTATGCCTCACTGGCCCCGCCCCTTCTTCTTCTATTTCTGTGGTTGCTCTTCCAGTCCTCTCTTAAAGGAGCCTTACCCTCACATCCCCCCCTTTTTTTAAACATCCCAGAACAAAAAAACAACAACAAAACAAAACATAACACAACACACTCGAATGAAATAACATGATGGATATGCAGATAGACACCCTCCGCATTTCAGTCCTGCGTCATTTTAGAAGTCTTCAATCAGTCTCCGTGGTGTTTTGCACAATCTCCTTGATCTATGTAGTATTTGTTCATCCTGTGACTGACTTTGTGCCTGGCGTTCTGGCATTCGCATCAGTTCACTCTTCCTTTGTTCAGATTGTAGTGGTCCTGTATTAGTTTGTGCCGGTTGCAGTGTCTCAGGTTTATACTCCTCAGTATGTCTAGCAATGAGTTGAAGATGCCGTCTGTTTCTTCTGTATGCGTGACCATCAGCTGTTTTTACCAGATAGGACCGTGGAACTTGTTCTGTGATGACTTTAGCTTTCTGTGTCCATGCTGCGCCATCATAAATGAGCACCTGGTCATTTGACTGCAATGGTGTCAATTCTCTGGAGCCCTTGTCATAATAAGCCTTTTGCTTTTGTTTCATACATTCTTTCTGTAAGTGTATCTCAGATTGTCCATCTCGCTCACTCGCTAATAAACACGGCAACCTTGTTCGAATACATCTTCCAAAGAGAAGGTCAGTAGAAGCTTTTCCATGCTCCAATGGTGCTGCCCTATAGTTCAATAAAGCTAAAAATGGGTCAGTGCCTGTCTCCTGTGCTTTTCTTAACAGTTTCTTGACAAATTTTACCCCATTTTCAGCAAGGCCATGAGACTCTGGATATGTGGGGCTTGAGGTGATATGGCGAAACCCGTATACCTGTGAAAAGTTCTTGAATTCCTGACAAGCATACTGAGGGCCGTTATCCATTCGAACCACCTGTGGTATGCCATGCCTGGCGAAAATAGACTTAATTTTATCAATGACCTGAGAAGCTGTGGTACTTGTTACTAAGGCAACCTCTGGATAGTGAGAAACATAGTCCACAATTAATACATATTGTTTTCCTGCATACACAAACAGATCTAGTCCCACTTTTGTCCAAGCGGCTACAGGCTCTTTGAGCACCAGCATAGGCTGTTTAGGTTGACATGACCTGTACTTCTGGCAAACCGAACACCCTCACACAACTGTTTCTATCTCACTGTTCATTTGTGGCCAAAACAAATGATCTCTTGCCCTCCATTTGCACTTCTCAATGCTCAAATGCCCTTCATGCAGTATTTCAAGCATATCGCTTTGCATGTTCTTTGGAATCACAAGACTCTTCCCTTTCAGTAAGATACCATCCAGCACTGACAGTTCTGCTTTGTAATGGTTGTACGGTGCTGAAATATGATGACCAGGCCACCCATCTGTAATAGCCCTGATAATTTTCTGCAAAGTCTCATCATGTGCAGTTGCTTCTGCCATCTTTGCCCACATTGCATATGAGACTGGATACATTTTCCTAATTACATTTACATGAATTATATCAACTTCCATCTCCTGCCTAGTAACTGTCCTATCATACGCTTTAGACAGGGTATCAGCTACTACAAAATCTTTACCTGGCTTGTATTGAAGGTTCAGATAATACAAGTGTAATTGAAGAAAAAAGTCTCTGCAGCCTAGGAGAAGTATCATACAATCCTTTTTTGCAGTTGAAACAAGAGGCTTGTGATCTGTTTCAGCCTCAACTGGTCTGCCATAAATAAAAATATGAAATTTCTTGCATCCACACACCAGAGCTAATGTCTCTTTTTCTATCTGTGCATAATTACATTCTGCCTGTGTTAGAGCCCTAGATGCATAAGCTACAGGTCTCCAGTAGTCTCCATATTTTTGCATCAGAGCTGCCCCAATGCCCTCTTTGGAGGCATCTGTAGACAGCTTGGTCAGACGTGTGCTACCATAATAACGCAGTACCGGAGCCTTTTGTATCAACTCTTTGAGTTTTTCAAACTCTTTCTGATGATAGCCTTCCCATGTCCACTGTGCATTTTTCACCAACAGTGATCTTAAGTGAGTAGTACACTCAGCTAGATTAGGTATATATCTCCCCACAAAATTTATCATTCCCAGAAACTTTTGCACCCCCTCTTTGTCTGTGGGTGCCGGCATGTTTATTCTTGCGGGGTCTACTTGGACTCCGTGATCAGTTAACCTCTCCCCCAGGTAGGATATCTCCTGTATTCGAAATTTGCATTTCTGTTTGTTTAACTTGAGGCCTGCAGCCCTAGCCCTTTCCAGTACTCTCTGCAGTCTCTGATTGTGTTCTTCCAGGGTCTTGCCCCAGATAAGGATATCATCAATATACACTTTAGTACCCTCTATGCCCTCAAAGATTTGCTGCACTTTCCTATGAAACACTTCAGGAGAGGACTTCAAACCAAATGGAAATCACAAAAAACAATATCTCCCAAACGGTGTGTTAAAAGTGCATAAGAGTGTACTGCGTTTTGTGAGAGGCACCTGCCAAAATCCACTAGAAGCATCCAATGTAGTGAAATATTTTGCCCCTGCCAGTTCACCCAAAATCTCTTCCCTAGTGGGAATTGGAAAGTGCTCCCTTTTGACATTAATTTAACTGTTTGGGATCTAAACAGAGATGAAGAGAGCCATCCTTCTTTTCTACTATCACCAAAGAGCCACTCCGTAGGCTCTTCAACCTTTTCTATAATTTGTAGGTCAACCAATTTATTCAGTTCACTTTTAAGGTTTTTTTGCAATGCTAATGGAACATTTCTAGGAGCATGTATATTTGGTCTATTTGGTATAATTAATTCTATATTGTATTCTATGTTCAATTTTCCTATTCCCTCAAAAACATCAGTAAAATTATCTTCCATATTACCATTTACTTGCTCCTCAATGGAATACAGTTTTTTTAATTAAACCCAATGCTTCACATGTTTGGAGACCCAAAATGGGTGGCTCATCATCCTCAGATACGATGACAAACACTGATTTTTGGGTCTTATTCTCCCACTTAACTTCTAGTTCACAGGTACCAACAGAATGTATTATTCTCCCCCCATATGCTCACAGCTTTACTTTTCTTTTGTCCCTAGAGCTGGGTGCTCTTTGTAACCAAGTTACTACCTTTTCATTGATCACATTTGTTTGTGCTCCAGTGTCCGGTTTAAAATTCACCATACTGCCATTTGTCTCCAAAGTAATATTCCAATCCTTTGGAGACACTGGTTTCTGTAAGACATTAATATAGAACTCCTCCTCACTAGAGTCAGAAAGTCTTTCTTCCTGCAACACTGTGTGCACACTCTGTAGTTTTTTTCTTGCAGTCTGCTGTTGTCTGCAAACTCTACCAAAATGTCCCATCTTTTTGCACCTGTTGCAAGTTTTCCCATAGGCCCTGCATTGTTGTGGTACTTACACGCTACCACATTGTCTGCAGCTTTTTGCTTGCTGTTCTCTTTGTTCAACTTTAAACTTTGGCCAGGATTCTCTCTGCACTCTGCTTTGGCTTCCTGAGGCCACAATCTTGTCCACCGACTCAGCACAGCTCTTACCCTCCACCAAGTCCACTCTCTGTCGTGTGAGTTCAGCAGCTTGACATACTTCAATAGCTTTTCCCAAGGTGAGATCTTTAATAAGGGATCAAAGTGTTCTGGGCATGCAGGGTTGCAGAATAAGAGGCAGATTGCTAGAAATTAATGAGTCAGCCAATACTCCAAAATTACAAGTCTGGCGGAGCCTTCTCAGATCTCTCTGAAACGTTTCCGCCTCCTTTTGTTTTCTTGTATGAAAAACATTTTTCTCAAAAGTCTCATTTTTACTTGGCACACAATATTCCTCAAACTTCGTTATCACAACATCATATTTGGATTTTTCTTCAGCAGTTAGTGAAAAGGTATTAAACCGATCAGCAGCTTGCAGGCCTGCAAGGTTCAATAAAAGGACTACCTTCCTCTTTTCTGTTTTGTCCCCACAGCTCCACTGGCTTCCATTAACAAGTCAACTGCTGTTTAAATCTTTTCCAGTGTCTGCAGCATGACTGGAGAGGTCTGGCATGCCTGGAATCCTCAGCTGTTCCATGTTGGTCTTTTTACTCACTTTTTTACGCTGCACCACCACTTTGCTGATCTGCACCCTACTCCTGATACCATGTGCTGCTGTTCTCTGTAAATCGCATCCTCTTGAATGTTTGTTTGTCTTCTCCCCTGTCTCTCCCACTGTCCCCTCTCCCTGTCTCCCCCTCCTTGTCTTTTAGATTGTAAGCCACAGGCAGGGACCTCGTCTATGTCTATGTTCTGTACAGTGCCAGGCACATGACCGGCGCTATATAAATGTTTATAATAAATAATAATAAAAGAATAATAATAATAATAATAATAATAATGGTAGTATACTAACAAGTACTACTTTATTATAACTGATTTACAACACCTCCATTTGTAGGAGCTTCTGATACTCTCAACATGGCTGCTCCTTCTGCTTGCCTCTGATGCCTCACTGGCCCCGTCCCTTCTTCTTCTTCTATCTCTGTGGTTGCTCTTCCAGTCCTTTCTTAAAGGAGCCTTACCCTCACAACTGGGACTCCTAGGTACTACAGCAGCAGCAGCAGCAGCAGGATAGTCAGGACTAAAGTGCACCAAGCAGCAGCTTTCACAGGAACAATACACTAGCCAAGAGATGGGGAATCCCTGGCCTGACAGCCAAATCTAGCTCACAGGTGTTCTTTTATTTGGCCCTTTTCCAGTTTCTGGATCTGGCCCATGAATCCAGCCCTTGCCTTCAAGAACTGAAAGAGGATGCTCAGGGTGCAGAGATGGGAATATGTACTCGAGGCTCAGGAATGGATTCATGGCACATACCTATGATCTGGACCCTCTCCTTCCCTCCCCCCAATCCTGAGCACATCCTCCATACCCCAACTCCTATCCAACTTGTGGAACTTCAACTAATTTTCGAAGTGTCCTATGGGAGGGAAAATCAAACCTGCCTATTCCTCTAGGCCTTCCCTAGATACTTTCTCCCCCCTGCCATTATTCAATTATGCTGTCCCTTTCACTCCGCATCTCTTCTCCTCTGTAACTAAGTGTCAGAAGAAGACAGGTTCTCAGGGGAGTGCAGATAGGGGAAACCCCACCCCCCTGAGGACAAGGAATAGGAAGGGCCCCGGTAAGGGAAGGGAACTTGTGGGAATGGGGTCTATCAGAGAGGGGACAGGGTATCGGGGGAATACGGATGAGGGAAACCCCACTCCCCTGCAGATAAGGAAGAGGGAGGACCCCCGTAAGGGGGGGGAGCTTGTAGGAAAGAGGACCTCTCAGAATAACTTGGAACCCAAGAGCCTGCTCTCTTCTTGTGGCCAGGAAACTCAGCTTCAGAGAGGGTCTAACTCATCATTGAGGTCAGAGAGAGGAAGGAAGAACCCACACCACAAGAGAGAGAAGGACAGGGGGATATGACACCCAGAGCTCTGAAATTGCAGGAGGCTGCAGGAACTGCAATTCTGGGAATTACCAGGAAGGAAGGACCCTAGTCCAGGGGTTCTTCAGGTACTGGGTCACAGAATAGGACTCCTAAGACCTGGGGGGAGGGGGAGGGCCCCTAGGTACTGGGGAACACCACACAAGGACGCCAAAGGGGACAGAGCAGTGGGAACCAACCCAGGACTCCCAGGCCATCAACCCAACACCCCCACAAAGGGTACCAGGCACGAGGGTCCCTGGAGGGTCAACCAGGTGGGGGGTGAAGGCACGATGCTCAAGTCTCAATACACTCCCAAGGAGGAATCAAGCTCATGGACTATGGGGGAAACCAGGAGGTAAGGGAACACACACATGCTATGAGGAGGAACAAGGAGGTAAGAGAGCACACCACGAGGGGATTGGGTACACAGGCTAAATGGGAAGCATGGAGGTAAGGAAGCACACCACAAAGGAATTGGGTACACAGGCTAAGGGGGGGAAGAGGTAAGGGAACACACTACAAAGGGATTGGGTACACAGGCTGAGGGGGAACCAAGAAGGTATGGGGGCACACCACAAGGGGATTGCGTACACAGGCTAAGGGAGGGGGAGGGAACAGGGAGGTAAGGCAACACACCACAAAGGGATTGGGTACAAAGGCTAAAGTGGAAACAAGGAGGTAAGGGGGCACACCACATACACACAATCACAAGGGAATCCCTGCTACCGAGCAGAGTACTTGACCCTACTTCACCGTATCCACAGCAGGGTTCAAGCGGGGAAGAGACATTGCTCCACCAGCTTCCTGTGGCCACACCAAGGCTTACATACTTCCTGTGGCCAATCAGGAAGCTGGGAGGCAGGGCTAAGGCAACCAGCTACAGCTGGGGAAGGGCATGGCACACAAGGAGCAACCATACAGGGGGAGATAGAAAGGGGGGAAACCAACACATTCCCAGGCCCACCAGGTGGCGCAGGGCCCTAGAGAACACTCCAGCCCCCAAGGGCCATTGGTTCAAGGCCCAACCGTGACACTAAGCTAAGCATGTGTACCTACAACTTCTCAACCTCATAAATGTATCCCTGTTTCTCCCTGCATTCCCCTCTCCCTTGTCACCCCTCCCTTGTCTTTCCTAGATTGTAAGCCCCTTGGAGAAGGGACTTGTCTCTAATTAAGATTGCACAGTGCAAGCCAGGTTCATTGCAGGTGTTATATAATAATTCATTTTTATAGCACACCCCTGCCTACATGGCACCCAGAGCATTTTACATTTTACATAAAAGCACAATATAAACAATTTAAAACAAGTAATTAAACAATTTTTAAATGGTAAGATAGGGGAAGAAAAAAGGGAGGACAAAATACATTAAGGGGACCAGCAGTGGATCCTAAAAGCACCTAGAAAATAAATATGTTTTCAGGTGCTTTTTAAAGGTAAGGATGGAGGCACTGAGATGCACATCCAGGGGGAGCGGGTTCCACCCCAAGGGACCCACTACAGCGAAATCCCCATTGGCTGCCAACTTAAGACACAACGGCAGAACCCCCAAACAGCAGGTGGTTCCTAAGCTCAGATAGCCATTAGTGTGAGGCTCCAGAAGGAGGTCTCAAATATAGTCAGGGCCTGGACAGTTCAGGGCCCTGAAAACCAGCAGTGCAATCTTAAACTCAATCCATCATTCTGCAGGCAGCCAACGCAAAGAACACAGGGCAGGTGTAATATGATCACAGTTCCCTAAACCAGTAAGCAGTTGCACTCCTGCATTCTGAACAAACTGCAAGTGACAGATAAGCAATGCCTGTAGCCAGTAGAAGAGGGAATTACAAAAATCAAGACTTGTAGTCACCAGGGCATGGGTTACTGTGACAAGGTCAGCCTGGGATAAATAAGGGCGTAACTTATGCAAATTGCATAGCTCAAAAAAGCATTTCTGCACCACGTATGATACCTGAGATTTCATGGACAGAGCGGGGTCGAAAATGACGCTCAATCCCAAGTTCTTTACCTGACCCACTGCCTCCACCTGGACCCCAGCCACATTCAGGGGCCCGAGAGAGGCAAGAGCATCCTCATATCAACTATCCCTTCCCACCAACATCACCTCAGTCTTCCCCAAATTGAGCATGAGGTAACTCCAATGCTATGTCAAAGCAGAGGCCAAGTTGGCAGGGCTCTGTGGGAAGAGATGTAAAGGTGTGGATCATCAGCGTACTGATGATACTCAACCCCGTGCTTGAGGTTTCCCTCAAGAATAATAAATATTTCCCCATCCCTGAACTAGCATATCCTAGTATGTATTTGCTATGCAAGGTAGATAATCTAATAAATAATAATAAAAAATAATAAAAGGTTCCCCATACCTGCACTAGCATATCCTAGTATGTATTTGCTATGCAAGGTAGATAATCTAATAATTTATGCACATGTGGGCAGACATTTATAGATTTTCTGCCTTGCACAGCAATACATACTAAGCTGTACTAGTATGGGGATGGAGAACCTTTTTATTATTATTTATATAATAAATTAAATAGGAATATAACTAGGGCTGAAATGAAGTCTTTGGAAACTTCAGAGTTCAGCGAATGGTATGGTATTCAGTTTGGAAATTCCGAATTCCAAAGTTCCGAGGACCAAAGCCATTATTCGGAAAACTTTGGAAACCGCTACATGTTTGGGGACTGGTGGACAATTGAGCTTCCCTTTTTCTGGAAATGAAACAGTGCCATATTTGGTAGGAGGGGGATATGGGAAGGTACAGTTGAGCGATGGTAAGCCAAATGGCAAGTTTTGATTAGATGACCAAGCCAGATGGCAAGCTTTTGATTGACTGGCAGGACAAAATAAATGTGACTGCAGCCATTTTGTCCATTCTCTTTGGTGAATTTGACTGTGCTGGATCTGTAAGTAATCAGCTGGGGGGGTGGGGCGGAGAGGTGCTTCTCATGGCATGGCATGGTTTGACCTGTCTTGTCCATAGGGCCAATGCTGGGGGATAGGGGTTACCTTTACCTTTACCATGCCATGCAGTTTTTTTTAAATAATAATAATTGGGTGCCACATTGCTTCTAGTTCTGCCTGCTGCTTGGTTGGCCCTGGCACCATGAGGCCAGAGGCATCTCCCTTCCTGGCTCCACTTCCCCTTGTCTGGTCTGTTCAAGTTACCAGTGCCACAGTACCAATACCAAGCCAAGAGGGTGCCCCTGGTTGGGGTGCAGGGGGTTGAATGTCTGGTTTTTTCATTTTGTGATTGCTATTATACCATACCATTCGCCTGGGCTTGCTGGCTTTTGGTGGGATTTATTTCTCCATGCAGTTGCAGACTGTTTTGTAGGATTGTTATATTCTTCTTGAGCTAATTGTCATGGGGACGGAGGTATCAGGGAGGCAAGCAGGGGGAGAGACCTGGGAAGGCGAGCTCATGGAAGAGCTTGTGAAGAAAAGGGACCTCTCAATGTGTCTCGTAGTCTCCTGGGACTGCTCTCATCTTGAGGCCAGGAAGCCTGCTTCAGAGAGGGTTTGGCTCATCATCGAGGTCAAGGAGAAGAGACAGAACCCCACACCAAATACACCAAGAGACCGAGGGTGGGGGGAGGGGAACTAGTCTAAGACACGGATCACAGCTTACTCGGGAGAGATTCAACATACAAGGGATAGAGGAGGGAATAGGGAGCTGGGCTGGGACGCAAACCCAATACCCCTGGGAGGGCTTCACACACACCAGGGCTACAGGAGGGAATAGGGGGCTGGGCTGGGACACAAACACAATACCCCTAGGAGGGGCTCAACACACCAGGGCTACAGGAGGGAATCGGAAGCAGGACACAGACGTACAGGGGGACACTTACTACATACAGCAGCACCCAGACAAACTATAGCAGTTCACGCTATCTCAGGACCCTAAGGGGGGTACGAGACGTTGCTCCACCAGCTTCCTGAGGCCACACCAGGGCTCAAATATCATCTGTGGCCAATCAGGAAACTGGGGGGTCGGACTAGGGTAACAAGCCCCAGGTGGGGAAGGGTGTGGACCTGTAAGGGGTGAGGAGACAGGGGAGCACATAAGAGTGAGGGATGCAGGGCATTATCAGGTCCACCGGGTGGCGCAGGTCCCAGAAGCGCCCCTCCCACGTCCCAAAGGGCAGGGGTTCCCTTGCTAGCCTGCATTTTTGTGCACTGCTTGATTAAAGTGGGTGCATTCACTGCTGATGATGGGCCATGCTGTGGTTACACTACTGTTGTTATTTGGGATTTCTGCAAGCAGTTGCACTTTTGTGGGGTTATCTTCTATAGCAATTATCCCATTCTTGCTGGCCTGTTTTTCTGGGTAGTGCTTTGGCTGTTGGTTCAAGAACTTTGCAACAACTTTCCAAAGTTTCCAAAGGTCCTGAATTCCAAGTCCAAATTCTGAAACTTTGGAAACAGCACCAACAGGCCGCATAGTACTCGGGCTGATTATTTGGAACTTTGGTATTCAGCCCAAGTACTCGGAAGTACTATTCGGTACAGCCCTAAATATAACCCTTAATTTCTCAGATAAGGATTGAGCAGATAGCATAGTTCTTACTTACCTCCCTAGCTACCACTGTAATTGGACCAGTATTCCAAGTTTAGAGGTCCTGCTCCAAGAGAATGGTGTAGATATGAGAGGTTCAGGCAAGCAATAAAAAATTTAGCACACCACTTATAGTGTAGGGCCTGCACACCTACAGGATCCACATAATTTGCATCTGTTGCTGATAGTGGTCTTTTCAGTGTAGGTATCTAATTTAAGGATCAGTAGACAATTAACAATTGATAACCAGCTCAAATAGCTCACTTGATATCTCTGTCTCTGAGGCATATTCCCACACTGTCACTGTCTCAGTGCACTTCCCCAGCTACACTGAACAATAACCTCAAATCAAAACAGAGGCAGCTGCAGCAACAATGTGAATATGAGAGAGACTGCCCAGCTGAAAAGAAAATTAGTATTTATTGGCTACTTTTCCTTTCACTTGGAAATCACTTGGAAATCTAAAAAATCTAAAGGGACATTGGGTAAAATAAGACATTTGGCTGGTATGGAAGTGATCTGACCAAGCTGGGTCAAGAAGTTGCAGAAGACACAGTCTGGGCTGGATTGGGGTGCCGAACAGACATGCCCACAGTCATCCAACCCCACCCCCGTACTGGACCCTGCACTCCACCCTCTTTCATGATGGGTAACCATGGTGGCTAATGACAGCCAGCTTTTGTATAGGGAGTTGTAAACCGTTATGTCCTTCGGATACGTCATTAATAAAACTTGATTGATTGACAGACAGCCATGGAGGTTGGCTATGACAGACCCCACCCAGGCCGTGTTTGCCAGCCCCAAAAGACATACGTGATATCCCGCTGTGGCTTGGATGCTCAGGCCTTGGCCCAGCATGTGACTTTGGGGGTTTCCCAAGGGTAGAGCCCGGCCTAGCCACCAACATGGCCCAGGGCAATCCTGGACCAACATAATTATGCACCTGCACAGATATGCAGGTGCGGTCCATGCCAAAGCATGACAAAGTGGGCCACAGTGGGCCTCTGTCATGTCTGTGTGTGTGTGTGTGTAACCATTTTTGCCGATGTAGAATGAAACCTTGTAGGAATGAAATAGGTTAAACTCGGTGTTTTCTTCTTATAGTGTTTAAGACAAGTGTTTAAGACCTGCGCCGACTGAAACAGGAAGGGCGAAAGTTAGAGTGACCGTGGCTTTGGACTCATACTAAAGATGACAGATTGCAGCATAGACCCAGTTTGAAAGTCTTTGCCGTGGCTGTGCGGGCATCAAAGAAGAGTTTCTTTGCTTCCATCATAGCGTCGGTGAAGTGTCGTCCAACTGAGCTTTTCCCGGTGGTGAAGGGACTGGTTGGTCTGGCCTGTTTCAACCTGGAGCTGGAATTTTCCGGCTCTCACTGTGACAGGTTTATTGAATGTTTCACTGACAAAATCACTTGCATTCACCACAGCTTTCATGTTGCACTTGATGCAGTAGAGGAACCAGAAGTAATTGATTTATTTAATTTATTTAAAATATATATCCCGCCCCTCCTGCCCACAGGGCAGTCCGGGGTGGTGAACAACATTCATTAAAACAGTATAAAATTTTAAAACATTTTAAAAATACAATATGTGGGGAAAACTCCCACCCCCACCCCACCCCTACCCCTCGCCAAAAGTCTGACGGAACAGCCAGGTCTTACATATACGCCAAAACAGCAGGAGAGTGGGTGCTAGCCGAGCGTCCTCCGGGAGTGAATTCCACAGAAAAGGGGCGGCCACCGAAAAAGATCTAACATCGGTGGCCACCCGCCTCGCTTGGGGAACCTCCAAAAAGGCTCCCACGGACGATCTCAAGGGTCGCACGGGCACATGGGGAGTGAGGCGGTCCCGCAGATAAGCAGGGCCCAGGCTGTTAAGGACTTTAAAGGTTAAAACCAGCACCTTGAACCTCGCACGGTACTTTATAGGCAGCCAGTGCAGAGCCCGGAGCACTGGTGTCATGTGCCCCCTGCGACCCGCCCCAGCCAGAAGACAGGCCGCGGCATTCTGCACCAGCTGCAGCCTCCAGACCAGCTTCTCGGGCAGCCCCACATAGAGCACGTTGCAGTAATCCTGCCTCGAGGTGATGAAGGCATGGATGACAGTGATGAGGTCAGAGTCTGAGAGATACGGCCAAAGCCGCTGGACAAGATGTAACTGCCGAAACGCACTCCCCACCATGGCCACAACCTGAGATTCCAAGCTGAGCTGCGAATCAAGGAGCACACCCAGACTCCGCACTTGAGAGACCATGGGGGGGGG
>QEPC01012655.1:909720-974894 GCA_003113815.1 Sphenodon punctatus | reverse complement strand
CCCACCCCCATCTCCCTCGGGAAAGGCCTGGCAGAACAGCCAGGTCTTACATTGTCTGCGGAATGAGGGGACCTGGCAGCCAAGCAGATCTCTGACAGGAGGGAGTTCCACAGCCACAGCGCAGCCACAGAGAATGCCCTCCTCATAGTGGACACCTGGGAAACCTGGGGGACCTCAAGCAGGGCATCCCCAGCCAACCGCAGGGGTCATTCCAGGACCCGGAGGGTGAGGCTGTCCTGCAGATAGACGGGGCCCAAGCCATTTAAGGCTTTAAAGGCCAACACCAATACCATGAATTGGGCCTGGAAACCTACCGGCAGCCAGTGCAGAGAGCGAAGCACCGGTGTAATATGCTCTTGTCGGCCCGTCCCAGTCAAGATACTGGGGGCCACTACTCTCGCTGTCCTCCTCACAACCATCATCTCCATCTTGTCAGGATTTAGCCTCAGGTGGCTCCCCCTCATCCAATCCCCCACAGCGGACAAACACCGGGTAAGCACTGAGACTGCAGGGCCTGAGTCGGAGGAAAATGAAAGATATAGCTGGGTGTCATCAGCATATTGATGACATCTCACTCCATACTCCCTAACAACCTCTCCCAGAGGCTGCATGTACACATTTAACAAGAGAGGGGATAAGATGGAACCCTGTGGTACTCCACATGTGAGGCCCCAGGGGGAAGATGAAAACTCCTCCAGCACCACATGCTGGGTTCTCCCAGCCAGGAAAGAGCGGAACCATTCAAGAACAGTCCCGCCAATCCCTGCCTGGTCCTGCAGCCGAGTAACCAGCAACTCATGATCAATGGTATCAAATGCAGCCAAGAGATCTAACAGGATCAGCAAGGTCGAACGACCCCAGTCCAACTCACGAGAGAGGTCGTCGGCCAAAGTCACAAGGTTATGACCTGGATGAAAGCCCGAATGTGAGGGATCGAGAAAATTAACCTGGTCCAAATGCCCCTGAAGCTGCTGAGCCACCACCCATTCAATAACCTTCCCTAACTGACAGGGGCATAAACATCCAAAGATGGTTTCTTGAGCAGGGGTCGCACCACTGCCCCTTGAGATAGCCCAGCAGCCTGCCCTCCCCAAGGGAGGCATTGATTATCCTTCCAGCAGCGGCCCCAGTGTCTCCTGGCTAGCCTTAACCAGCCAGGACAGGCATGGATCTAGTTCACAATAGGTGGCTTGAACAGTCCCAATGTCATGTATCCTGTATATAGGCATATATATTTTTGACATCTCTCGCCTTGATTACTGTTACCTCCTTCTCACTGGCCTCCCATGCTCTCACCTTTCTCTCCTTATCTCTGCTGCCAGGGTCATCCACCTTGCCAGTTGCTTCGACCACGTGCAGCCCCTCCTCTCCTCTCTTCTCTGACTCCCTCTTCCTGAACGAATCCTGCATAAGCTTCACCTATAAAGCTCTTCACAACCTTGCTCCCCCTACCTCTCTGTGCTAATTTCCCTCCGTATTCCAGTCTGTGAATTCCGCTCCTCCTCTGTCCCCTCTCTCTCCCTTCCACACCTCCCCATCTCCCCTAAGCACCTTCGTCCCTTCTCCCTAGCTGCCCCCCCATGCCTGGAACTCCCTCCCTGCCCACATCTGCCTCGCCCCCTCTCTTCGTAACTTCTATCAACAGCTGTTAGAGCAGGACGCTTGCCCGCTGATGGAGGCAGACGACTAGCCGCTGCAGTCCGGAACCTGCTGGTGTCCACTGCCCCTGCCTGCCTGCTTAGCAGCACAGTGCTGTGGCATGCCTTGAGGTGCCTCGTCATGGCAGTTGTGCCAAGGTTGATGAGCACCTGTCCATGCTTCACCGCCTTCTGGCACAAACTGAACTGCACCTCCCTGGGATCATCCACCTGCACTAACTTAAAATGCGCCCTGCCCAGTCCAAGGATTTTTTGTCCCCTCCTGCCTTTTGGCCTGCGCTGGGTGATGCACCGCTGACAGCACTGCTGGGAGGGGAAGAACAGCACCAGACATCTCCTCCTCGGGACTAGTGTCTGCCTCACTGTCCCCAATCAGAGTGATGTCCCACGAAAGGGAGTACTGGGACCTTGAGGCTGATGAACTGCCCACCATGTTTCTGCCACTCTCTCTGAGCCCCCTATGGCTGCTGCTGCTACTCCTCTCCCTGCTGCCATTGCCCGGGGATCGGGCCCTGCCTCTAGCAGCCGGGGTGGGATCCACCAGCCCTGGACTCCTGGGGATCACCTCAATAATGGGGGTCAGGGACATTGGTGGTCCTGGAGGAACATCCGACCCCAAAGCACCTGCACTTGCTCCTGCAGCCACCGCAGTGGAGACAGCCTCAGCCTCCTGGAGTGCAGACCTTCAAGTACCCTGCATGGCAGTGGAGGACTCTGGCAGGAGGCACCACCAAACCACACCCTGGCTAGTGCCAGTGCTGGGAGCCTCTGAAGCCTGACTGCCAAAATCAGGCCTATGCAGTTTGGGGTGTGGTGATGGGCTCGGGCTGCTGCTGCTGCCTGCTTCTGCTCTGCTGGCATGGCCCACGCTACCTCTGCCACATGCCCCATTGCCCACCTTACGGGCACCAGAACCAGGGAGGGCAGCTTCGAGTGTGCCAAAGACCAAAGCCCAGGCAAGATTTGACAGGTGGTTTGCTACTCACCCACATGGAGTTGCCCACATCCATATCCTGCACCCAGACGCAGTCCATGCTGATCTCTTTCTTGTTGGTGGGGCCGCTGTCCGTGAGTTCATCCAGGAAGCTTAAGTCGATGGGTTGAATGGAACATATGGGAGGGGCAGAAGATGGTGGTGACACAGCTCTCGGAGGGACATATGGCCGGCCCTGTCCAACGTGGCCAAGGGTCTCTTGTCCTGCCCACCAACCAGTGTCCCCAGCGAGCAGGTGTTTTCTATGGTGGGGGACATTTGCCCGCCTCACCTCCTGGGACTGGGGGTCAAGTTGGTGGAGCAGTTGCTTTTCATCAAGGTGTGTGTCTGCTGATGCTTCTGCTGCTGCCGCCATCCCTGGTATCACGGGCACAACCCAGGGTGCCAAGCGCCAAGGCTTCCTGGTCTCTGCTGCTGCTGCCACTGAGTCTCAGATGGCCAGCCCTGGTGCCATGGGCACCCCCAGGGGCCAAGCACCCAGCCTGCCTGCCCGGGCAAGCCAGGGTGCCAAGTGTCAAGCCTTCCCAGTCTCTGCTGCTGCTTCTGCTGGGTCTCTGATGGTCTGCCATGCCGCCATGGCCCCCCCTGGGGGTCCCTGGAGTGCCCCAAACCCCGCAGCAGGTCTGAACTCTGCCAAATGTTTGGCAAGACCCAACTTTTTCGAACTGAACAACCAAACCAGTATTCGGTTTTCAAACCGAACTACTGAACGACCGAACATCCGAACTGTACTCTGTTCGCACATCCCTACACATTTCCTCATGTGAAAGCCATTCTGTCCTCTGATCATTTCTCTTACCCTCTCTGTACCTTATCCAGTTTTACTTTTTTCTTTCCAAGCTGGTGAATCCAGTAGTACACACTGTATTCAAAGTGTGAGTCTGCCATAGATTTATATAGCACCACTATTTTTTATTTACTTTTGATCACTTTCCTAACAGTTCCTAGCATTCGCATGTTGACTCCTGCAATGCACTGAATGCTTCAGTGAATGATTCACAAGGATCCTTTAGAACTCAACACTATTTATAGCTAGGACTACTATTGACACTGTGATTACTATGTGTTTAGAAACTTTGAATTCCATCTGCCATTTTGTTTCTCCATCACTCATTTTTGCCAGATTCTTCTGGAACTCTTTGCAGTCTGCTTTGGAATGAACTATTTAAGATAATTTTGTATCATCTGCAAATTTCACAAACTTCCCATATGCCTATACTTGGACCTCTTAATGTCTGAGTCCTTTGACATTTGTAAACGAGCTTTTCCTCCTCTCAAGTTAGCTTTATTTAATTTATTTATTTATTTATTTATTACTAATCTCAAAATAAATTTATTTATTTATTTATTTTATTACACTTATATGCCACTCCCTCATGCCGATGGCATCTCGGGACGACTTCCAACAAATATAAAAACAATCTAAAACAACATAAAACCACATTAAAATCTAAAAAATTTCAATATTATTATTTAACAAATTTAAAACACCCCCCATACAGCAATTTAACCCACCCTCCCCTCCTCATCTCTGAAGACCTGGGGGAACAGCCATGTCTTACAGGCCCGACAGAAGGCCAATAGACTCGGAGCCAGCTGAAATAAAGGAGTGTATACACTATTTTGACTTTCACTTTGTAATGCAGAAAAAGGCATTTGCTGTAATTTTATAACATATGTCAGTCCAAGAGGGTTTGTGGTTTCTTTACACTTCATTACCTATATTCAGAAATCAATTTTATAATTCCTTGGTTAAACTTTAAAGATATGACAGTCGTAACCGTGAAACAGTGCTAGTCAAATGTTGAATATAGTATTAAAGAAAAGATAACTGTTGTGACTATTTAATGATCTGACCAGCCATATCTGATGAATACACAGTGGAGCCCTTCTTGGGCCACAAATTGTGCCCCAGTCCAATTGCATCTGGTCGGCGCTCAGGGGCTCTGCATTTGGGCAGGAATCCTACATTGAGTTCAACGACAGGCTTGATGTGTCAGGGATCCCACACAGAGCACCATGAAGTGGTGGCACTCGGGGGGAGGGGGCCACATTAGAAAAGGGCAGGGGAAAACCTTAGTGGACATAACCATGTAGCCTTTTCTGACATAGCCATGGCTCCACAGAGGGGTATGAGGAAGAACATGGGAAAAATCCATCCCATGTGGAAGTTGCTTTGTCGACGCACCCAATGAGACGCAGAGACTTATGTTGGTGTAAAACTGGCCGCACTGTTTATTAAATCATCAAGTTGTAGGCAGGTGGGGAATTGCACCTTACAATTGGGTCCAATATGCCATTTAACTCACAGAACTTATTAACTCGGGTACTGCCTGGACGTGCCTTCCGTTGACAGTATCCTAAACCAAATCTCCTCCCCTCTTTCGACAGGGCAAGGCCTAAAGGGGGGGAGAAACCCACTGTGGGTTTGAGTAAGAAGTGAAGCATCCACCAGTTCTGAAGACAGCGCATGTCCCTGCAGACTCTGGTTAAAACAGGGAGCGTGATCACAGTGCATGCTGTGCCCTGCATTATGCTGTGTATCATCTCCCCATCTCTTCATGAGATGACTCTTAGTATCTTAATAACCTACCTATTAAACTTTTACTAGCATATTGGACCCCTGCCACTAAGGGGTGGTCAAACCTAAGTGACCCCGACCCCCACCTCCTACCTATCTAATAAATTTTCAAGATGGCCAGCCAGAGCTGCTAGGTACATTTTGTTCCCTAGGTCCGACAAATGAACTCCATCGGCTCTATATAGCTCCGGCCTCATGTAGATGATCCCTAAATGGCGAATGTTTGAACCCCCTAATAATCTCAGCCATTTCCCTCCCTTTCGGTTAATATTTTTCCTAGTTTTATCTACTCAGCCTGGTCTAATGACCCTATTCCAATTAATTCTGGGCATCCAATCTGTCCAGACTAAACGAACCCCACTGAAATACTGCTTGACTACTAACATATCTTCCTTTATATTTATAATTAAACCAACTCCCTTCCTGTCAGCTAAATCATTCTCGCCCAGGTGTATTACCAGAATTCCTGGTGGTGGCAGTTGTCGCAAACCTTTCAGCATAGGGAGGAGCTGTCTCCAACGTAAGCCGCTCCTGCCCATCCATCTAATATGTGCCTTTCTACCAAGTCCTAACTGTGAACCCCATTTGGAGGCTGCAGCAGCTACTCCTGCCCACCGTACGAGACTGTGGTTGATGATCCACACCTCCTCTCGAGCAGCCCTGCTGGCCCGGGGTCCTGGTAGGTATAAACAAAAATAATTAGTGATGATACGGTCGGATATATTTCTTATATGCTTTCGACCGCCACCTTCCTACAGCTTGAATAGCAGACTCAGGTAACCCAGCCACCGCTGCCATCGTTGCTGCCCCAATACGGAAGGAATGCGACCCGAATTCGTTTGCTGGAAGGCCGATCTTTTTTAACGTTGCCCTGATAATTGCATTGATACACTGTGGCAACTACACCCGTCTGGTGAATAAATAATGAACCTGGGAGACTAGGTCGGATTGCCATGTATTTCTGCATCTGTGTTACAGGGCATATCCCCGGCGGTCCCCTTCAATAAAGCTCCACCCTTTGCCCACGCCCCCTCTGATCGGTCTTTGAATGGCAAAGCCATAATATTACTTGGGGCAGGACTGTTCCAAACAAAAGGCTGTCCGGGACAAATCCTGGGCCAAATTACAGACAACTTCGCTAACCCTAAAACCCACGAAATACATAATAGCATATATTGTTTGGAAAAGTTGTGTCTCATAAGTGTTGTAGCAAACATCTACTAGGGTAACAACCAAACGAATCAATATGGGCGATGTTATGGGGGCACACAGCTTACGTACTGAATTCTGTTGGCGTGCCCATGACTCTAGCATATGTTTTAAATAAAACCTGTTGTCTGGTGTTGGAAGCCCTTTCAGTCTACTGACAAAATTGATGGCAGCTATTTTCCAGCTATGGTTCCTACAGCTAACCCCCGTTTATGCAGGTCCAATGCAAATTGGAGAACCTCTGGTTCCCGTACGGGTAACCCTGTCCCCCACCTTTTATTTGCTCTAAATCTTTGAAAATCCCCGAAGGTCCTACCATATGCAGCCTGTGTTCGAGGGGCCAATGCCCCTTTGACGATGGTCTGCACCTCTACCTCCCAAGGTTCCAGATCCCTTGAGGAATGAGGTCTGGCTCTGCCCGAGCTTCCGGTGCCAGTTCCTGAAACTGGTCCATCTGGAATCGAGAAAGGGCATCTGCTATCCCATTGTCGATTCCAGGGACATGCCGTGCAATAAACAGGATGTTATCTTTCAAACTTGCCAGAACTAATGCCCGGACCAATGTCATGACTCTCGGGGACCTTGAGGCGAGTGAGTTAACTACGTGGACAACTGCGAAGTTGTCACACCAGAAAACCACCATCCGGTTGGCAAATGACTTAGCCCACAAAAGTACCGCTACTACAATGGGGAATAATTCTAAAAAGGTGAAATCCCTAGTAACCCCCATTTGGTGCCACTCCCAGGGCCATGGGGGCATCGCACCAATATCCTCTAAAGTATAGGCTAAATCTCGCCCTTCCTGATGCATCTGATTGTACCTGCAGGTCATCTTGAAGGAGCCATAGCTCCCTCCAGAAACTTACTCCGTTGAAACCTTCAAGAAATGTCATCCAACCCTCATGTCCTGCCGCATTTCGCTGGTGACTTGGATGCGGTAATGCGGAGGTAATTCCCCTTTCAATTTTCTGTATAACTGGGATAGAAATGCCCTCCCTGGCTCAACCACCCGGCAAGCAAAATTTAAACTCCCAATCAAGGACTGGAGGGCTTGCGGGCTGCTAAACACTCGGTAATCTTATTTATTTTTATTTATTTATTTTATAAATTTCTACCCCGCCCCTCCTGCCATGCAGCTCGGGGCGGCTTCCAAACATTAAATACAATAAAACCACTTTAAAATTTTCATAAATATTATAAAATATTAAAACAGGGCTAAGATACAGTCTAAAACCAAAAATCCAAAATAGGTGGGGGAACTAACCCCCCCCCACTCACCCTCCCTCCCAAAGGCCTGGGCGAACAGCTAGGTCTTACAATTTCATCGGAATGTTAACAGGCTAGGGGCCAAGCAAGCTTCCTCCGGAAGGGAGTTCCACAGCCGCGGCCCCACTACCGAGAATGCCCTCTCCATTGTGGTCCCCCACTTAACACAGGGGACCTCCAGGAAGGCACCCCCGGCAGACCGCAGGAGCCGCTCTGGGGCTTATTACGAATACCTGCCAACTTTTCCATGGGTAACCTGGTGGACATGTCTTCTGTGTCCAGTTCAATCCCCAGATAGGTGAGCCTTGTCGTTGGCCCCTCTGTTTTTTCAGGGGCCAGGGGAACACCTAGCTCAGCCGCTACTTCTTGAAACAATCATAGGGCGGCGGCACATTTGCCTGTCTTTAGCGCTCCAATTATGAGGAAGTCATCTAAGTATTTTGTTACTGCTTCCCCATTAAGCCTTCGAGTAAAGACCCATTCAACCAAAGTGCTGAATTGTTCAAAAACCAAGCAGGAAATTGAACAGCCCATTGGTATAGCTCGGTCATAATAATAGCCACCCTGGAATTGAAAGCCGAGGAGATGGAAACTCTTTGGGTGCACCGGCAACAATCGAAATGCTGATTTTACATCGCATTTTGCCAATAGTGCTCCCTTACCTGCGGCCCTAACTTTTGCCACTGCGTCGTCAAACGACACGTATTTAATGGTTGATAGTTCCTTGGGGATGGCATCATTGACCAAGCTACCCCAGGGGTGGTACAAATGATGAATTAATCGGAATTCACCTTTCACTTTCTTAGGGACAATACCCAGAGGCAATACGACAAGGTTCGCCAGGGGGGGCGCTCAAAAGGGCCCGCGACTCTTCCTTCCCATATCTCCTTTTTGATCTTGGCCATCACTATCTCTTCCATCCCTATTGTTGACCTCAGGTTCTTTACATTTGTTTGCTGCCTAACAAAACCCGCTGGAATAATAAAACCTTTCTTAAAACCCTGAACTATATAATTAACCTTAGCCCTATTCGGGTGCCCTTGCAGGGCCCTTTTGAACTCCTCAATTTTGACTGTGGTCGGGTCCTTTTGGGTTACATGACCCCACGGGGACATTGGAGCCCGATTTTGCGGCTCCTCCCCCTTGGGCATAACCCCCTTTTCCTCCCCTTTGCCCTGGTCTATAATAATTAATTGCTGGGTGTCCCCCTCCACAGTTGAAGCACATATGCCGATACTTACACATCTGCCGGTTGCATCAACCCCTCTTATTATATTCCCAAGAGGGGGCTGTGTTGCTCTGGGCACTCCATTGGTTATCGCCTCGAAAGGAGTCCTGTCCCCACGCCACCCCACCCCGGACCAGGGGATGGCCACTGTCGGCCCTTTGCGCCTTCGTAACATCGACCATGCACTCTAACCATAAGTCAGGTGCATGTTTGTCTCATCGAAGTCCGGGTGTGGTAGCCACCCTGTGGCAGAATGCCTCATCGTAGCGCAACCATGCGCCCACCGACCCTGTTCCATATGCACGCCACACAATGTCGGCATATTTATGGAGTTCAAGCCCCCGGCTCGGGTCGGACTGGAGTATGACCCACATGTATATTGCAAAGGCCAACGTCCAATTTGCCCAATTCCGGTCGACTTTGAGTCGTTTGAATTTCTCCTTCTCCTTTCCTTCCTCGGGTTCAGTGTGATCCAGGATCGGATCACTGAACAGGACGGCATAAATGTCGACATATTCTCCCTTTAAGATCTTTTCCTTCACCGCTGATAATAAATGGGCCCCAAATGGAGCTGCTACACTGGGTATGGTCCCACCTGGTGGTGGGGGCGGGCGAGTGGTTGCCTGTTCCTTCACCCCAGTACCTGTTCCTCGGGTGTCTCTCCCCTTTTTTCGGCATCGGCCACCCTTTCTACTCCTTGCGCTACTCCTGCATTGTTGGCTTCTGACAATCTTTGGCTCCCCCCCCCCCCCCGGGCTGGGCATTACATCATGAGATGTTCCTCCTAACGTCTTGGGTCTCTATATTTCCCCTGTGGGACCTGCCCATATTTGGTCGTGCCCTGTTGTCCCCTCAGGGGGAGGAGGTGCGGGGGATACCCATACCCAACCTCCATTTAAACATACTAACTGCGGGATCCCCCCCAGGGGCAATAATGCCCCTGCTGTTGACGTATGACTCCTTAGTGTCTCGCTTACTTGTCTTTGGTTAGCTAGTGCGACCGCACCCCCTGCACAAGTAAACTACCAGATATGCCCCTGTTCATTTCTACACCCCCTGCTGTTTCCTGCTCACCTTGTACATTCAGTGGATAGCTCCTCTCTGGTTCTGGGGCTGGTTCGCCCGCTCCCGCTGTCCCCCTTCTCCCTTCTCCATGAAGCTCCTCCTCTATGGTGCAGATCCTCCTCCAGATTTCTTCATCACAGTCTTGCTCCCAGGTTCCCATGGCCTCTACCTGCCTTCAAGCTGCTGGGGGTCATCTGTCATACTGCGATGTCCTGGACAAGAGAGGGGGAACGGGCACCCCACTCGGGGATCCTTGTACAGGCCCAGGGCCCTGCCGCATGGTTGACTGCAAGGTCGAACCTTGACTCTGGAAATGGGCTAGACCCGGGACCCTGTAGGTGTCTGCTCATCCTGACGGCGATGCCCAGGTAACTCCTTGTGTGTCTGTCCCGCCCAGGTACCCCTGGTGGAACAAGGGCACCATGGTTCCCTGGGGACTTGATGTCCCAGGCTGTTCCATCCCTGCATACCCTTGGGGTGCTTGTGTAACCTGTGTGCCCCTTTGTTCCCCTCCCCTGGGGTTCTCCTGTTCCCTTTCCTGCCCAGTGCCACACAGCCCCTGCTGGGGAATGCTATTGTCGCCATCCCTATAGCGGGCTGTGGGCCGCACTGCCCGCTTCTCTCTCCTTCTGGGGGTGGGGGGAGCCCCCCCTGTTGCCCCTGTATCAGCCTCCCTGTGTGTCCCCCCAGTGAGGGATGGGTCTAATGCTGTTCCCCCATCTCCCCTCCACGAGGACTCACTCGTATTGGGGGGTGAGCCCTCAACAGGGCCTCACACTCCCGGAGCCACTCAAGCATGGTGGCCCGGGTCGGAAGTCTCTCTTCCTGGTTGGGCGCCCCGGGGGTCCAGTCTCCTGGTCACTTCACCCTTGCCATACAGGCAGCGCCTTCTTTTTGTTGCCCCCCCCTGCATTCTTCTTCTTTGTGCGCCCCATCACCTTCCCTTAGGCCCTGATCTGAAAAGAGTCACAGCAAGAAACTCTTCCTGCTGACTCTTCACCGCCAATTAAGGAATGCTGCTCCACGCGGCAAACACAGAGGTCTGCCCCTCCTAAAAGGGGCGGGTCCCTCACAGTCCAACAAGGCATGGTTGCGTGACCTCACTCCAGGACGGCTGCTATGGCAACCAGCTTGCAGGCAACAAAAGGCTCTCTAGCGAGCTTTGTTGCCAGGCCCTGCCTCTGCGTCTTTCCATGAGGGGGTGGGGGATGCGACAATTACCCCGTCGCCGCCATTTTGGCGGTGAAGGGGATGATCTAGAGAAAGTGCAGTTGTCATGTGGATCACAAATATTAAGTGATGGAGATGAAGTAGTTCAAATGTTACCTTTCCTTGGACCAACTTCTGTTAGTGTGAAGGGGCCTTCCTCAGGTATGTCGTGGTCCAAGTCAGATGTTGCTGATATTTGAAGCTGCCTGGTTTGTGGCTGTGGCAGAGTGTTGCCTGACCTGGGCAGGAGTCACCTGTCAGCTGGTCATAGGATCCATTTGGCTCTAGGGCATACCAAGCCCAATTCTCAGCTATCTCTGCAAAGACAAGGGAAGGGGATGGGGTGTCCCTCTTGACTCTCACTGTAGGGAGATTGGGAGGGGAAGGGGTGTGCCTCCTCCCCTCCCAATCCAGATATTAAGAACATAAATACATCAGAACTGAAAGAAGTCAGACTAATGGGCCACCAAGCCCAGCATCCTGTCTCCAATACTGGCCATTTTCAATAGGGGTGTGCAGAATATGCCTTATTCTTTTTTGTTTTAATTTTTAAAAACCCATTTGTTTTCATTTAAAATTTTAAACTATTAAAAAAAAAATTTAAATCATTGCACATGCATAAATGGCTGTCAGACCATTCTACGCATTTTCATTCTTTCCCAAAATGGTGGAGGCAGCGTCAACACCTTTTTGGAAAAGGGCAGCCAGTCTGTACATGTGCAGTGGTCATTTTGCACATGCACAGACTGGCCGCCCTTTTCCAAAATGGGTGCGCATATGCAGAATGGTCCGGCGGCTGTTTTGTGCATGTGCAATGATTTTCATTTAATGCAAATGTATTAAAGCAAACAAATGTTGTTTTTTTCTTCATTCGTTTTCAGATCTTTAGTTACAAAAATGAATGGGGTGCAATTTGTTTTAGTAACTATGAAAATTAATGACAAATCCCTAATTTGGAGAAGTACCCAACAGGACATAATGTAGTGAGCCATCCCCTGCTGTTCTCTCTCAGCTCCCAACAATTACAGGGGATTTTACATCCCCCAACCTACTTGGCTAATAGCCATTAATGAACCTATCCTCCAAGGATGGCAGAGGTTGTCCTGGGGGAAAAAGGAGGCAAAAGTCAGGAGCTGAAAAAGGCATGCTCCAACCCCTTCCCGCCTCTCCACAGCAAGAGCTGAGGGCCAGGCATGAATTTCCTAGAGCCAGATGGATCCGATAACTAGCTTATGGGTGAGTCCTGCCTCGCTGAGGGTAGGTGGGAAAGGGCAAGGTGCACTGGGTGATATTGCCAGATATTATTCTGGCTATCACAATTGCATACCCCGCATGGGGAGCCTGCTAAATACTTCAGGACAGTGGGCCAAGCATGCAGAAGCCAAGTAGAAGGAATCATGTACCCATAAAAACAATATCATATGCACTCTTGCAGTCTAAACTAGTAGCTAGCATAACATGAGATTATACCCACAGTCTCCCCCAACCCCATGATCTGGCTTGTCTATTTAGAATGTAAGCTTCAGGATATAGTACATTTGCATCATTCCTAGGAACATTAATTTGTATTATAACTTTCTACAAAGATATTTGTGCAGACACTGGATGTTTTCAGACATGACAATAGCCCGCATTTCCATGCTTTGACCTGCATGGAATTGCAGGCTACTGTCACACATGAATGCGCCACCAGATGTTAGCCTGGGTGGTGTTGGTGAGTAGCCTGGGTTGTGACTCAGGAACATCCTCAGGTTATAGCCCAGGCTAAGCGCCAACACTGCCTGGGGAGCAGCTGCCCGTCTGGGTGTAAAGTATGCCGTTACAGATAAACAGCTGCTTTACTTCACTTGGTTGGGGGTCCCCCTCGTGCTGGGTGACATGGTGGTTGCCATTAGCCACTATGGCTGCTGCACAGATGCATGATCATGCATATCCCCCCACCCCTCCTGGCCACCATTATGTTTGTTCAGTGACCAGGCCAGATCCCCACCAGAGTGATTCCCCATTCCCCCCCCCCGCCAAGAGAAGTCCATGGCAGTGGTGGGAGCAATTGCATCTGAAAACATCCAGAGTGTTTTCCCCCTGTTTTCTTCTCCTGACTTTATGTTTCATTTGAGTAAGTGTTCTTTAGATAATGCCATTTTGAGATACAACATATTTTAAATGTATTTTTAAAAATAAACGTGTAATGATTTTCCAACAAAATTTCTAATTCTGATCCCTTCTAACAACAGATCTGCTGATGTGAGACCTTGAGAGTCTGACCTACAGTCTGCTGCAATGCTGCTGAAGATCATGCTACTCGAGTTGTTTCAAATTAGGATGCCCCTGCTGCGGCAGCAGTTCTAGTCGGCATGCATGACTGAACATCCACAATGAATGTTTTATGTGAGCCATGTGGAAGCTGTTAGGCCTTGAATTGAGGAAACAAAGGTGATACAAAAATGTAATGCCTGAGCAGAATCTCACTTGACTTTCAACTGTTTTGCAAATGATCAATCATACCTTAAACTTAAAGACTTTTATGTCTATGTGTTAGTTCTGATTGGTTCACTGTTATCTCCCCAAATATTATTTTGTAATACCCAAGTGATGCTCAAGAAGTATTATAAGTGGTATTACCTGCAGATGTAAGTAGCCAAGAAGACCTCAGCTCACAATGGAGTAACAGTGGAACATACCACTCCTGCCAATTTTCACTTTTCTGGACTGGAAATACTGTTCAGCAATGTTCCTCAACAGGCAGACCAGGGGTTAAATCCAGCTTGTGAAGCCTGTTTCTGTGGTCCCTGATTCCCTGCTTCAAATAGACAGCTCAGCCTCAGTTTCAGTAAATGGAAGGGACTTCTTTTTGCTCCACACGGTCAAAAGCTGCCCCGAGCTGTTTGCAGGAGGGGCGGGGTATAAATATATTAAATATAATTAAATAAATAAATAAAAGGCAGAACAGGAAAATGCTCCCTCCCAAGTATGTGTGTGTATCTGTGTGTGAGAGAGTGAGCACTTGGTTTTGTGTCTGTCTGTCTGAGAAAGTATCTGCCTGGTCTCTGTGGGTCTGTGTGACAGAGTATGTGTGAGAGACAAAGAGGGCACCTTTAGATGCAACAGAAATGGCTATCTGGATGTGCGTTGACATCACTGTTTAGCCACTCGTATGTCCCTGTGTTTACAGCGTTGCAGTACTTACATGATTACATCTACTGGTGCTTAACTTAAACACTGGATGTCAGAGGTGACGCGCATCCCTCCACAGCTTCCCTGGATGATATACCATAATGTGCTGCTCCCACTCCTCAGTTGGTTGCTGCACCCCAGCTTATGAGCAAGACAAAAGCGGCTTCAAAAGTTTTGCAGGAAGTTTCAGGATAAACTAAAGCCACTCTACATGTTGTACTCTATGATCACTCACTGGAAGTAATGGCAAACATACTAACACATACTTACACATCACTTTAAGCATGTGTGTCCCGGACACAGTAATTAGGTACCCAAGATATCTATGCAACCAAGGAGGAGTTAATGGGAGGCTAATGGGGAGCAGACCAGTGGCCAAAAATAGTGACAGTGCTTAGAAACAACACACAATCACATGGCTAGCATCTTAATCACCCAACCACCATTGTGTCTAAAGGTGCCCAAAGAGATATTGAGAGAATGGCCATTTTTACATGGATGCGGTGGGTAGTGGGATGGGTGTGCTCGTGCGGTGGGTGAAGGTGGGCATGTGTTCTTTTGCACTGACACACACTAGAGCAGCGTGGCCAAACTGGGAATGGGATCAGTCATTGCTTCTTTCATCTTTGGTATGACCTCTTCCTGACCATGACCAGTCATTTCAAGGTATCACATGCAATCACTCCTGCTATTGTTGTGCAGTGGCTAAATTTCCAAAGGAAATTCAGAGGTAATGAGATGACTTAGGCTGGATTCAGAAAGTTGTCACATGGCAGTTTTCTATGTCCTTTCCAAAACATATCTTTGGCATCCAAGACTTTTGCTTGGTTAGGCAATATTTCTTTGATGATTGGCAGAGGACAGCACAAAAAATTTAATTGCTTTATTAAGGTGCTTAGTAGCTATGCAGAATGGCAGCTTTCCAGGCTTGCAATCTGCTATGATATTAAAGAGCTGCATAATTAGCTCTATAGTTAAGGCGGTTTTCACACTCTGTTAAAATCACAATAATTCTACTCATAAAAACAAGATGATTCATCCTATTCTTGTGAAATTTTTTAGGGAGGATCACTTCGGTGATGGGTAGAAGCTGTCCTAATTTCCATCAGATGTGTTGAGGAATGGTTGAGTATAGGAGTTTGAAAATTGGAGGCAGAACTATTTTTTTCTGTTTTGCCACCATTTCTGTTGACAGAGAAAAGTGTGTTTAAAGTTATCTGTCTGGAAGTGTAGATGTGTCAGAAAATTCAGGTTTCCATTCTAGTCACTCCCTGAGTTTTGATTTTTAAAATCTGTCCAGTAGTTTTTAAGTTATAATGTTTTGAAGTTCCCATGTTATCCTACAGAGAGAGTGAGATTGTGAAGTTATGCAGCGCATACACAGAATGCTGGCAGGCTGGCGGGTTATGTGAGGTTGGAAGTGGATTATACATGTCCCACTATGAAGGAGCATTGCAGAGATATTTGCTGGTCTAGGAGACCTGAGGCAGCTGCCAATCTCCTCCCAATGTGAAGCTTAGGGGCAGACAATTTTAAAGTTATGTTGGAATGGATATGTTTAAAGTTATGTTGGTTATGTTGGACTATGTTGGTTATGTTGGAATGAATGGTTATGTTATGTTTAAAGTTATGTTGCATTTTATTTGTGTGTCCCTCTATCCAGGAGCACCTCTTTACCCCTAACTCCCACTCTCCCGTAAACCCCACCACTCCCTCAGGTGCCAGGTCTGGATCACGGTGCTGTGCCTGGCTCTCTTCACTGGTCTTTGGGAGAGACACCATGCTGGCCATTGGGAGGGGGGCAATCAAGGCCATGGACTTGTTTTTTCCCCTTGCTTAGAGGCTCGATTAAGATGTAGAGATTACACTTATTGTTGGGCCAAATACTACCAGAGTCAACAGAGGCAGCAAACAAAAGTGTTTGTTGGGCAGGCTAGTCCTGCTGGGACCTGGTGCACTACACCAACTACAATGTATCTGTAAATTACCCCATTCTGCTGATGTGTTTGCACCATAATTAATTTAATGAAGTTCCTATGAAGCTATTAAAGACAGGGAGAGGCCGGACTGGAGGCACCCCAGATCACCCACTGTGGGCTGGTTAACTCCGCTGAGCTCCTTGGAAAGACACTGGGGCTAATAGGGGAAGTCACAGCTGTTCCAGGATGAAGTTTCCTGGTCCAAGCAGCTGCCTCCCCACTTCTGTGGTGGGCTTTGCCCCCAGAGACCCTGCCCCTGGACTCTTTTTTATCTTTAGGGGAGTCTAACTCAACTTGAGGGATTTTAATCCTAAATAGGGGCATTTAATGCCACTTGGGGATTTTAACTCCACTTAGATTATATACCATTTTATAGGGATTCTAACCACTATTAGGGGATTTCAACCCCTCTTGCCATTTACATAAGGGATCATAAACCTTTGGGGTTGGGAAGCTGGCCCACCCAATCCTTCCGAACATTCTCCCCGGGACCCTTTGTACTTGTTAATATACATATGGCATACAGCACTACACATTCATACTTTCACAGAGTTCTCTGTACATTTTACAATAAACGTCATACCTCAACGTACATGTAAGTAACTATACCAGTTCATCTCCGTACACCGTTATCCCATTTCTCCACTTGGGAACTTCAGTTCCTGCTCCCGGAATTCTTTATGCCTTTCCCTCCTTTTGGTCTGCTTTGCTCCTTGCTTCATCAAGCTCTGTCTTTGGTAACTGGGGGTCCTTGGTGTTCCCACATACTACATAGACTACAGCCCACTGGTATAGGGCATTGACCTGGCATATAACCTGCCCAATTACTCTCCCATTTACATATATATATGACCTGATTGAGGATCTCCCTTCATTTTGGGTTGAGATCTCTTCCTCATATACTCCTTGACCCTTAAACTCCTTCAGGTTTTCTATGGCTGTATATTAATTTACAAGGCCCCAAAAGTCTCCTCATCCATGCTCCATGCAGACTCCCATCAGTCAGGACTCTTCTTGAGAGACTCTATTACCCTTTGAACCTCTTCCAATTGGACTCTTACCTGCATTAGTTCCTGTCCTTTTTTTACTGCCCTTGTGATCAATTTCTCCTTTAACTCCCTATCTAGTGAGGCCATTATTACCTGAGCCCCAAAGTCCACATTTCCAACTCCTGCTAGAATCCAACTTGTTTGAGTCCTGGTATGAGCTAACTCCTCTTGCTTCTCTACTTGAGATCCAACATCTTGTAATCCTGACAGTCCTTCAGCTTGGGCACACACATTATATAGGCTCAACACCTCCAATTTTAGTTGCAGCAAGGATTTCTGCACCCCAACTTCCATTGTTTCATACGAGATATAGGCCCAGTCTGCCTGTATCTCAGCATGTGTAACTTCCTTGCCCCCTTCTGTTTGTGTTACTCTCCCTTGGACATCCTCCCATCCTCCTACTTGGGTGCCTCTGTGCCACCCTTCAGCATGTAACGCCACTTGCACCCCACACTCTGGGTGATTTCAGACGTTATGAGATCACAGTCAACCACAGTGAACCACACACAACCCCGCAGCGGGGCCAAAGGGCCCCGAACGTCTGTTTGGCAGTCGCCAGATGTTCACCACAGACAATCCCCAGCAGAGGACAAAGTTAACCACCTTTCCAGAGGTCCGGCCTGGACCATCTCAGGAAGGGTGGTCAAAGCAATTCCCACCGGGAAACAGCAAAACGTAATGACTGAACAGCAACCACCAGCCGGAAGTAATTGAAATGATATCCAGCCGGGGACAAAACACGCAGCATTGCTGCCAGGCAGCAAGCTGCAACACAGGCTGGGGAGAGATTTAAAGGGCACACAGCAGCAGTGGAATGTCGTGGGATGGAGCGAAGCAGAAGGGAGAGGAGAGCAGAGGGCAAGCGAGCAAGGGAGGAGGAGGAGGAAGAGGAAGCGCTGGTGGAGGAGGTGGTCATGCTACACATGGAGGCGGTGGAGGGAGAGCAGCAGCAGCAGCTGGGACAGGCCACCTCAGAGCCGACAACCAGCCCGGGGGATGAGGCACCCTGGAAATGGGTAAGGGGACTGAGGGGGGGGCAGCGGCACAGGGAAACCAAGGTTAGACCACCAGGGAACCTGACTTTTAAGACGTTCCACTGGTAAATAATAATTACCAGGAGCCTTCCCTGACTTTAAACGCAGAATTCGTTCTCTGATGTCATTAGTGGTAACAGAATTCCAGTGCTGAAATGTATCTGCTGAGACCATTTCTAGGTTTGAAGGCAAAACCATTCTCCCCTCAAAGAGTTCAGTAAAATGTTTTTCCCAAGCTTGGGGGGGCACATGAGATGTAAGAAGGTCTTTTTTATTAGTTCTCAAAGACCGCACCATCCTCCAGAAGAGTTTAGAATTGTTTGCATTAACTGCATCCAAAAGAAGGGACCATTGTTTTAAATAGAACTCTTGTTTTTTTCATTCATAAGAGGCACCTGTATTGAGCTCTTCTAGTTGTAAATGTTAGTCTATTAAATTTTGAGGGATTATAATTCAAATATCTAACACTTTTTCTAAGAACTTTTCTTAGTTTCTTACATTGTGCATCAAACCAGGAGGGATTAGTTATCGTCAGGGTTATTGACAAACTCATAGTCGTTAATAATGGTTGCAAGCAATCTATGAGTTTTTCGTAACAGTCAACCACCGGTCCTGAGGACGTTATGATTTCATCAACCAGTAAGCAAACATGTTCTTGCTTAATGAATGATGCAAAGACCGCTTCTAGCAAGGGTGACCATGGTTTACATAATAGGACCCTAGACCTGCCACTCTGTACACACTTGTATTTTATCAGGCTGTCTTTGCCCTCTACCTGTTTGTTCTTTTATAGTCAGTGCCAAAGGAAAATGATTAGTAATATACACTGGTATGATTTTAAATTCCAGAATAGAGGGGACAAATGTGTCTTAAACTAAGAAGTAGTCAATTGTACTAGAGCCCAGTGCTGAGTGGTATGTGTAGTGTCCCTCTAAGTCACCATCAATATGCCCATTCATTATCATTAGGTCTAAGTTTTGAATTAATTTATTCATTAAGGGAGCCCTTGCACATTTTATTTGGTCGTGTCCTGCTAAAAAAGGGATCCAATAGGTTCTCCCCATCAGAGGACACAAAGCTTTGCTGAGCCTCACCTAATCTGGTATTAAAATCCCCTCCAATTATCATCCCAGCACCAGGATATTGCATCAATAACCCTTGTAACCTTATCGTAAAATCTAGCCAAATAACCTGGGAATAGTAGGGTGATAATGCTGGTGGTATATATATATATATATATATATATATATATATATATATATATATATTTACTAGCAATACATTTAAACCACTGGGGAAGTTACAGAGCCAAGACCCAAAATAAGCTGAACAAGCCTCCAGTGGTATACATTCAACATCCAATGTATTAGAAATCAATAATGCTACACCACCAGTGGCTCGCCCCTTACGCTTCAAATGAAGGGCCAGAATAAAAAACGTCTTATAGTCCAAACACTCAAATCCCTTATCCCCCCAAGTTTCTTGGAGAAAAATAATTGAAATTCTGAAATAACTTGCAAGAATTCTAGGTCTTGTAATTTAGACCTTATGCCTGCAATATTCCAAGATAGCATTCTCATCTAACCTGGCAAACTCACATGATGTCACTTCCCATCACGGGAAGTGATATCCTGATAAAACTGTCTATGTTCTTTTTCTTTCTGACTATCTCGAAACAAAAATACACCAGGGAGTAAATTGGTTTGAACACCTATTGGTTGTTCTTGAGCCTTCTGTAAACAACTAAGATCCTTCAATGAAGAAGTTTTAGATTTACTAGAGATGGATGCTATCTTTAGTTAACTGAGGAGCTACCTTAGAAATGAATTGAACATTTTCCTGTACATTCAGAGGCACTGGACTTACCAGTTCTAATCTTTGCTTTGTTACTACCTCAATTCTCTTCGAAATCTCACTCCTAGATCGAAGGGGTGTTGAGGCCGCAGTGGGGATGTCAACTATTAAAAAGGATTGGGAAAGTAAAGATATTTTTGCACATGATACCTCCCTCTTAGAATCTTTCTGGGCAGGACTATGACTTTCAACAGTTTTTACTTTCTCAAGTCGAGCACAAAACATGTCTAGTCTATCCAAAAAATTGTTGAAATTGGCCATTTGATCTTTTGGATGTACTCTTTGAGTAAGAGGAGGAGACTTCTGAAGAGTCTCAGTTTTCTCTTGAAGTTCCAGTCTTTGAGAGTCCTCACTTCCAATAGAAATCAGCTTATTCTCATTATTAATTTTACGAGGTAAGTCCCCATGTTGCGTTATTGCCACTATATGCGGCTTTCTTTTTGGGACTGGTTCATTTAAGGTTAACTGTGTTCCAACTGGGTCAACTTTTAATAAATCTGGATACAATATTTTGGAAACAAAAGCTCCTTTGCTATTCAAGAAGGCTTCTTTAAGAAAAAAATCAGCAACTACCTCCCTGGAGTTCAATGAAATGACTAACATCCAGTGCTTCTTAACATTATATACTGGATCAATAGCTGCTATATCCTTTCTAGTTACTGTCGTTTCTAATAGTATCCACAGGTGCTCTGCCACATCTAGTGTCGTGTTCCAGAACGGCAGAAAACCCGAAGGCAAGGGTAATATAATAAATAAAAATTTAGCCATAGAGTGACAATACTGTCTTTGATTAGCCGCTAATAGAGACCCCGAAAGAACAGGGTCTGCCATTGGGTTCTTGCAATTACACTGTGAAGAGGAAGGATGCTTTGCCGAATCTAAGGGATGAGAAGGATTCTGCTTAGCATGTAGATCTACTGTCAGATGATTAAACTGGGCAGGAATGTCCTTAAGGGCCTCAATCTTACTATCAATTAGATGCAACTGAGAGAACAGACAACGGAGAGTGTACGAAGTTAAGGTTGCAAATTCTGCCAGAAACATTGTACATCTAGAGTCCTCAGTGACTTTCTGTGGGGGGAAGTTCTGTCTGGACAATCTGTTTATCAGAGCAATCATTTCTAGAATGCTGAACATTAAAATAATACACTGCATCTTTACTAGATTGAATCTGCGGGTTCATTAGTGCAGAATAGTGATTGGCTAAGGGTATACTGTCTGGACAATTTACACCTTTCTGGTTCTGAGAAACAGAAAGAAAAGTATCTATTTTCCTTTGTTTAGAGATCTTCCCAGGAGAGGCTGAATAGGGAGCCACCTCTTTTCGGGAGCGTTTATGATTTGGCATCCCAATCAACACAATATAAAATCAGGGTACGTAAATATCCCTTAATGATGAGGCCCCACAGCCTTTTACTAAACAAAGGAGTTACTATAAACATATAAATGTTTAATAATAATAATACTTAATTATACTTAAGCTATAACCCTTCCAGTAACACAAGAAATCAAGTCAATTCTTTCCAACAAAAAAAAGGGAGAGAAATAGTCTCCAGAAAACGGGCCAGAAAAGATAGCCACCGACCGCCTGTTCTCTTTTGTACTTCTACAGGACTCTGGCAGCTCCCTGCTCTCGTCAGATACCACTGCCGGGGGGTGGGGGACGGGGTTCAAAAGGAAATCCTCATACACCAACCTGCTTCGCTCCTTTAGAAACCGATGAGGATGTCCCTCGAAGAGGGGGATGCCACCGCCTCCTTGGCCCCAACAACGGCTGACACCCTTAGGTGTCGCCCGTCAGCTGGCGCCCAAGGGCTGATGCCCAAGGGGGCTCCAGCCCCTGTATAAGTACCTGGAAGGGGATGGAAACAGCCAATGTACTCTGGGAACAGGCAGGCAAGGTGCCTCTCTTCTCCCCTCCCCCAACTCCACTCAGATGCACACACTCTAGATCATCAAACTGACTAAGTCAGGAACAGCTTCTGCCAAGGGTGGAGCATGCTTATTCAACTGACGGTAATCAATAGTCATACACCAACTCCCATTAGATTTCTTCACTGGCCAGACTGGACTATTAAATGGGGTGACTGCTGGTCTAATAATACCAGCCTCCTCCAAGCCTTTAATGGTCTGTGTGATCTCAGCATGTCCCCCTGGGAAGCAATACTGCTATACCACAACAGGCTCCTTGGGAGGGGGAATGCAAAGAGGAGTCCACTTAGCATCCCCCACTACCCACTGTCCTCACCCCAAAGGTGAATTTTCCGGTGGAAAGCTGCACTTCCTTGCCTTGCAACACATTCATCCCCAGAATATACTATGGGGCAGCAGTGATCAAAACATCTGCCCAGGGGGGAGGGTCACCCGTCCAATGGCCAATCGCACCTTTGTCCATGTGACCTCATTCTCCACCCCCTCCAAAAGCACACATACACACACACACCGTTGTTTAGTATGTTTCTGAGAATTTCCATGTATCAGTGTGATTTCTGCCCCAGTGTCTATTAGGGCCATCACCTTTTGTCTGTGGCCAGGGACCCAATGAATTGTCAGAGGGACGTAGTGTTTCAGGTCGCCTGGGGTAGCCATCTTTATTGGCCCTACTGTGGTGACCTGACCACCCTGTCATTCAGGCTTCGGCACTTTCCAATGCTGACAGTTCAGGATACAAGGTGAAGGGAGCCTCCTCTGCCAGAGCAGGGGGAATTTCAGACCTCTATCTTATCTTTTACTTTCACTTCTCCCTTACATTTCTCCTTTTACAAAGCATATAAATCAGGGGTAGGAATGCCATCAATCTGAGACTTTGACATGCCAGCTTTCAACAAAGCAAGGAACATTTCTTATGAGCTATTTTTGCTTTTGGGCAGTTTTGCTGATCTCTGCCCGTTCCTTCTTTTGTTGCCGAGCAACGTGAGCTCGAATCTTCAATGTCCCCATGCTGTCCCATTAGCAGCACTACGTCACCTACCGCACGCCCCTGTGCCGGCCCCAGCAGAGCTAACAGGGCCTCCCTCAAATGGTGAGGCCCAGCTCTCATTAATCTTGTCTGCATTCCAGCAGTGAAAGGTTCTCTATCTGGCCAAATCAAAGTTATTTGAATAAATTCCTAACTAGGTAGCCAGATGCCACAGACTCCCCCCTCCTCCCTCCTGCAGTTTTTCAATGCTCTGTGCTATCATCCTCCCAATCCATGGGATCAGGAAAGCACCCAGTCAAATAATGAATGTGTCACATTGTGGGCCGCTCTAAACACCTGATTAATCATGGGATTCTTATCTAGAACCCCCAACTTAAGTAATTCTCCATCCAGTAAAAAGAGGCCACTTGCCCCCTGATACCACAATCTAGTTTGTCATGCCCCCAGTGTCTCTTGGGGCAACTGGCAATGTTGCTGAGCTATGTCCTGTAGCTCTGTCTGGGTGAAATCTCTCACCACCTGGATAGCTTGCCCGCCTCCTCCAGGTTGCCCTTTAGTCTTATTTGTTATGAGGGGACGATCCTGGGCCATGGGTGAGTCAGTTTCAGGAGGGTCCTTTGAACCCTCTTCTCCCTCATTCCATTCCTCAGAAGAGGAGGAATTCCAGATATTCCCATCCCATGTGGCTTGATCCCAGTCCGAGTCATGCACCAGCACCCACACATTTGCTTTATTTACTGTCCAATTACGGTGCTGGGCAGCCTTTCAGTATTTTGCCTGGGCTAGACACACAGCAGCAGTCATAGCCTGCTCCTCTGCTCTTTGCCCCCACTTCTGGGCTGCTTCCAGCCTTTCATGTAACAAAGCACTTCACTGCTTCACAGCTATTAATTCCTCAGCTGTGCTCTGACATTGCCTCTCTAACCGCTCCTGTCTTTCCCACAGTCCTTTTACCATGGTAAGGAGCACCCAGCCATTCCAGAGACTGCTTTCTTGCCCCCCTCCAGGACCCCCAACTCCTGCAGGCATTTCTCAATTGCCTGAGATGTGAGCCCCCTGGGACACAGCAGCTCTGCCCAACTAACCGGTGGAGATATCCGGCACAACATTTGAGCAACCGGAGCCCATTCAGAGGTGGCAGACTACACCGGGATCCGGGTTTGTTCGGGCCCAACAGCTTTTCTGAACCACATGTTTGGCTCGCTGAACTGATCCTGCTGACTACGCTAATTGTCTCACAAGTATTTTTCGTTTAGATCAGTTTCAGTAATAGCTCCAACAATGGGTGCCAAAAAGCTGTTTTATTAAATATAATAAAGCATAAAGATAAAAACAATAACCCCAATGAATACAGAAAGTAAAAGAGACTTCTCACACATCCCTATATGCATGCTGGGGCACTCCAACACTGGCTGCAAGATGTTCCCCAAGCGGGGCCCAGGTTCTGCTGCACCCCTCCACCCGTCTGCAAAGTAGCCAGCAACCAAGTTCCAAGATGGGACCCCGACTGCTGGGTCTTATAAGATTCTGATGTACACACTCACTCTACAAATCCTGCACATGTGTGATCAATTCTAGCTAGTGGAGCTGTATCTTTCCTTAGCCTGAGTCATCCTCAGTTTCCCAATTAGCCTTTCTCTGACCACTGATAAACGCTTCTCATAACATCTAGTTACTTGGCCTTGACATTCTAAACAACAATTACCATAGAATACAAAAAGTTGCCAAAGAGGCTTACGTAAGACTCATGCATATTGGATTTCCACTCGGAATGAATTTGAGTCTTTGTGAAGTGGAAAGAAGGGGATGATTTTTATATAATGAAGTGAGTTTCCAATTCTCAACGTTTATGCTACATATATATTTTTACATATTTATTAAACAAGATGGATTCTACAGCATATGCAGGCCAAATTAAGATATATAAGTGTCTGTCCACTATCTGGTTAAGCTGGTGTACAAAGGTCTTCTCGCAATCTTTTCACTACAGCGCCATCGGAAGCCTTGTCTTACTGTGCAGTGCAGTGACAATCCGGTCCCCTCCACTGGAAGCAGATGATACTAGCAGCCACTGGCGGCACACAAATTCAAGCCGCAGAGGGAACCAGACTGCACAGTCTGAGCATCAGCAAGGCAAGGCTTCCTAAGGTGGCCACCCGCCCACCCGGGGAGAGTAGAGAGTGGTGGGAGTGGGCGGCCCACTGAAAGCAGCGCCACCACCCCAGCTGCTGCTTCAGCTGCTGCCATCCCAGCCACCGCCACCCCAACCACCGCTGATCCACACATCATGGGTAGGTGAGAGGAGAAGTGGGAGGGGCAGAGGAGGAAGGGATTGCTGGGCGGGTGTGGCCTGCTGCTGCTCTGCACAGTTGGTGGGTGGGGGTTGGAGTAGGTGGGGGAGCAGCATGAACTAATTATGGGGATGGGGGGCACAATGGTTGTGGGGTGGGGGCAGCTGATTATTGGGGACACAAATGACCTGGTTATGGGTGGGGGGCAGTGTGAATTGATTATATGGGGATGCAACTGATTATGGGGTGAGAGGCAATGTAAATTGATTATGGGGGCACAAATGAACTGGTTATCGGTCATATGCATGCGAGCCCAGCTGAGCCAGGCAGTGCCCCTAGGCCTGCTGGCCTGCTGTCAGCTTTGCCGCTGGCAGGGAAAAAAGGGACAGAGGGGAGGCCCATTCCACCCTAGCTACGCCCCTGTGTGGTAACATGAACAAATACACTCACCTGCTATGGCTCGCCTAGGTGGCCCTTGGGCCTGGACTGTGGGCCCAATTCCTTCCGGGCCCAGGATTCCTGGACAGCTGCCTGCCTGGTCAGGGGCTATAGAAAGCCGACAACTGTCAGACCACTAACATACATGCAGCTAAGGTTCTTGTCCAGACGGGCCATAGCAGTCAGAATCATGTTTATTAACACGCAATGGCAAATCTCCGATTAACTTCAATTGAGTCAGGATTGCACACGTTTCTAATGAACATGGAAAAAACTATTTTTAAAAGTGTGTCTGTCTGTGATTACTTCCAGCTATTTAAAAGGCAAATACCTGTTCTAAACCATTCACTTCCATGCAGTGTGAAAGAGACACTCGGTCTTCTCCCTTATGCAAGGACATTGAGTCTTTCTGTGAATCCAGCATAGTCAAATGCAGAAGTACTTTGCAGGAGACAAAAAAATAAAACACCACTCCTTGTTTTACAGGTCAGGCTTAGGAAATTCAGATGAGGCTAATGATATGAACATGTGGATGTGCACATCCCTTCCCAAACAGTTCTGTGAAGAAAAAAATCAATATGGTAAAAAAATTCTCTAACAAACTCTTCCTGTGGTCAGAATCTGTCAAAGTGGATGTGATCCACCCTTTAACAAGGATATTTCAGGTTTGCAGAGATGACTGAGTTCTTATACATATTCCTGAGGAATTCTAACCAGCTCCAGTTAGAGAGATCTAATCTCACGGACTTGGTTGTTCATTGACTGTGATTCAGACCATTCCATTTGAGATGAGAAAGCAGTTGGATTCAGTTCATTTTCTGTGCCTTTTTCTTTGCCTAATGCAAATAAATAAATAAATAAATAAATAAAATTAAATAAAAATCAGCCCCTTCTTTCCAGTTCACAAAGACTCAAATTCATTCCGAGTGGAAATCCAATATGCATGAGAAAGAAATACCTACAAGGTGGTGGCCTGATGGGATTCTGGATAAGAACAAATTGTGTTTGGTGCAAAATTCTAAAACGAATCAGACTTTTTCTAGGAAATCATTTATAAGATTCCTATTTCTTTTGTTGAGCAATCTCACCATGTCAACTAGACAAAGAAATAGTAATGAGGCAAAAGTCAGGAAGAGCCACTACACTCTACAAACGTGGCCAATGTCAAAGAACAGAATCTGTACATTTTGTTTGATGAATGCAAAAAGACAATCCTTTCTTCACAGTCCTAAATTCTATCATGTAACACTGCAGTCTATAACACAAGGGGCAACGTGAGCATGAAACCAGGCACCGGGGGCAGCAGTGTCACAATACTCTTTATACAAACATTTCCATCAAAGAAAATAAACAATACCAGGCATTATGTACAACGAGCCTGATGGAACAATTCTTGCTGGGTGCTTTTGTAATCCTTACAATGATATCCTTTCTTCCTTAGGACTCTCATACTGAACTTCTTCTTTGTTTTGTTGCTTAATACCTAAAGCTAACATCTACTGAATCACCTGCAGCCCATATTCAGAACGCTAATGTAATTACTGTCTCTGGCAGAGCTAATATAAATTGCACAGAAAAAGATGAGTTTATATAATAAAACAGGGTAATTTCATAGGGTGAAGCCACATGATAAAGGCAGAAGAGACTACCATGCCTTGGGTAGTCTCACCTCTCCCAAAGCAGTCGAGCCATGTGATGCAGTGCATCATGTGGCTGGGACGTACCAGATGTTCCCCCATAGCTGACTGCTATGTGATGCACTCTTGGAAAAATTCTGAGGACGGACATGTTTCAGAGCAGCCTTACCCCAACTAAGGTAAGGCTTCCCAAGGTGGGGCTACTTGTGTGGAGGGACTTTGCTTGCCCTGCCACACAGGGAACACTGTGGGGCCTTTAGCAGTGAGCTCTGTTACCTGTCTCCTAAGGCAGCTTCATAGCTGGGGGCAGGATCTTGGTCAGGCTGGGGGAAACGGACACCAGCTTGTGTGGCCAGTGATGTTACCCTTTCCAGTTATGGTGGGATTTCTGAGAGCAGCCCAGATTCCTCACGGGGGTAGGGGTACTCATGTGCCCAGCTCCCCAAGCTGGCCCCACAGAATGACGGCCACACTTGAATGCCATGGGGCCAGCATGGGGATGAGGCCCTCATTGCTCGTGTGGTCTCGTCCATTGACTTAAAATTTCTGGGTGTTTCTTTGGTCAAGTTAATGGAACAATTAATATCTTTCAAAGTTAAATATATGCTTATTTTTTTCTGGCTCAGGCTGTGCCCTTGCTATACAAACTTGAGGAGCAGAGGGTACATGCAAAACATTGCTCCTGGAAGACTTCATAGGGGACATCGAGAAGGAGGACATCTTTTAGATATCTGGGGAACAGGACATTTATAGCTGTATAGGTAAAAAAACAAAAAAACAAAACAAAACCACCAAACAAAAAAACACAGCACCTTGAATTCCATTCGGAAAGCTCTGGGAGCCACTGCACTCTGGAGCTCTGGAGTAATGTGTTTCCAGCAACCCACCCCAGACAGAAATCCGACTGCTGTATTCTGCACCAGCTGAACCTTCTGAACAGTCATTAAAGGCAGACAGGGATTGAATCATATAGATTACAAGTTTTATATCTAGCTGTAGAAAGGCAGAGTAGTCCTGCTCCCACAAGCCCTGGGCCCAAGAGACATGGCTTCTGGGGCAGGCTTGGGTCTCCGAGATTCATTTGTTTACAAATTAGGCACTAGGAGCAGCCCTACATAGACTTCATTGCAGTAGTGTAGCCTCAAGGTTATGATATTAGTTTTAAAATAGAATGTATAGAATAGTCTCTATGTGGACAAATACATATTTATAAAACAGTGTAGAGAAAAATAGCCTGGTGATATCTTTTATTGGACCAACTCCACTTGGTGGAGGTTCGCAAGCTTTCAGACCGCACAGGGCCCTTCATCAGGCAGGTCTGATGTCAGAACTGCAGACACAGTGAAAGAGTGTATTAACAGAAAAGTATTTATTTCACTGGATCAAGACTGAGCAAACATTTTATTATGAATGCTAAATTCATTAATTATTATTATAAAATTGTCTATATCAGATAAAAATTCAGCTTAATTTATATGAAATTTAGGCTGTTTAAATCAGGTTGCAAATGCAAAATCTGCTTAGTTCAGACACTGACTAAAAAAAGACTAATAATAATAATAATAATTTATTATGCACCATGAGCCAACTTCTCTACTGATAGAAACTGACACTGCTTCATTGAGGTTTATGGAGCTGTATTAGTTTACAGTAGAAAAGAATCTATTTCAAGATGCTTAAAGTACATACTCAATTACTTTTGAATTGAAAGGGAGAAGTGAGAAGGATGGGAAAGAGGAGAAGGTTTCTACCTTTTTACACCTATACAAATGATGAATATAATAGATAAATGCCTGGATCAATTGAAGTCAGTGATGACACTCCCAAAATTTTTAGTGAAGCCAGGATTTCATCATCTGTATGTTATATGTACAAGGGTGAGCTGACTGAAGCTGAATCCAGACGAGACTGAAGTGATGATGGTTGGCGGACCTTGTGACTTGGAGGGGTTTGGGGCCCCTGTAATTGAGAAGGTCTGGCCCCTTCTAGTTACTCAGGTTTGTGGCTTTGGTCTGCTTCTGGAGCCCCTGCTACACTCTGGGGTCCATGACTACTGTGTTGAAGAATCCTGTTTCCCCCATTCCGTTGTGGTATGGTGAATAAAAAGTGACATGTTATTGCCTAATGTGCCATCCATGTGTGTTTCCCCTGGGTTTGTTCTTCCCTCCACAGCCAGAGACAGGGTTCTGATGCCATCCCTGTGGCTGCAGATTCCCCTCCCTGCTAATGTGGTCAGGTGTCCCTGTATCACAGAGGGCCCAAGTTTACTGTCTGCAATTAGCTGGCCTCCCAGCATTCCTGGGTGGGTGGGTGTGGTTCTGTTATCTAGCGGCCTTGGGACACAGTTGCATCTGGTTGCAAGTGCCCTGGTCATCTGGGAGAGCCCTCCTCGAAGTCCCCCGGGTATCTCTGGTGGGAACAATGAGGGGGGCATTCTTGGTGGCCACACCTCAGCTGTGGAACTCCATTCCGATGGAGGTCCGCCTGGTCCTAGACCTCTCTTTCCAAAGACCTGGCTGTTCTGCCGGGCCTTTGGCGAGGGTGATGGGTGGGGGGTTGGGTTGGGGGTAGGTTAGCTCTGTCTTAGGGTTTTTACTGTTGAATTTATATTGTTATTTATTGGGCTTTTAGGCATGTTTATATTTATTTGTTTATATTTTAGTGTGTTGTAAGCTGCCCCAAGCTGCTTTAGCAGGAGGGGGCGGCATATACATAAAATTTGCCTGCCATGCCACAGGGTAGTCATTGCTTGCTGTGGCCATTATATGTCAGATATATTCTGGGTCCCTAGCCCCCTGTCATGTGGTGGGGTGGGTACAGATGTTTGGGGTGTCTGTTCACCTTAGGCAGGGCCCCGAGGGAAACGCGGGTCTGCGAATCGCAGATTTCCCGTGGAATTCCCCTCCCCCCGCGGAATCTCCTGCCCCGCTTACCCCAGCGCAGAATTTCCAGCCTGCGCTGCGGGGACGCGGGGCAGGAGATTCTACGGGGGAAGGGGAATGAACAAACCCTCGGGGCTTCCCCTCCCCAGCCTCCCCAGTTGCCAGGGCCCTTTAATTTGCTTACCAGGGATGGCAGCAGCAGCTGCTCCGTCCAGCGTGCTCTTTTCCTGCTCGTACTTCCTGGCCCCTCCCGACGGGGCTCTCAGGGCGACGCAGCCAGATGACGTCATCCGGCTGCGTCGCCCTGAGAGGCCCCGTCGGGAGGGGCCAGGAAGTACGAGCAGGAAAAGAGCGCGCTGGACGGAGCAGCTGCTGCTGCCATCCCTGGTAAGACAAATCCTTTGGGGTTTTTTTGGGGGGGTAGGGGGTGGGAGTCAAGCACGCCCCAGCAGCTGGGGAGGGCAAGCCCCGGCAGCTGGGGAGGGGAGGCCCTGAGGGTTTACCAGTGCGGGGGGAGGAGGAGGCAAACCAAGCCCCCCCCCGCATGGTAAATCGCGCCGAGGCGCAGAATTGGCCCCTGACTCCCGCGGAATTTTTTAAAAAATTCCGCGGAAGAATCGGGGCCCTGACCTTAGGTGAACTGTGGCTTAGGGCTGATGTACAACAGCTGTTGGCCAACCCCTGTCCATGCATGATGGGTAAGACATTTTGTTGCAAAACCTGTTGCTGCTGGGACATCATGTGTGCAGGTGGAGAGGAGCGGGGAGCTGGGATCAGCATGCCTCATTCTTCACACTTACCTGACACCTGTGCGTGGGAGCGGAGCTGGGGTGGCGCCTGCAAGCGGGAGGAAGAAAAGCGACCAGTTAGTCTACGGCCGCTGCGGAGAGGAGCGGGGAGCTGGGACCAGTGTGTCTCATTCTTCACACTTACCTGACACCTGTGCCTGGGGGCGGAGCTGGGGCGGAGCCTGTAAGCGGGAGGATCAATGAATATTTATTCAATAGCGTAGCCATAGGCCATTGCTAGACTTACATACACATAACCAACACATAACACAAAACTGCGAACAATGGAACCAAAATTACATACCCTGTATTCCAACATGCCTGGGCCCAAAAACACCCCCCCATTCCCCCAAGGGCCATCTAATCTTCAGTCACCCCCACCAGTTCCAGAGCAGGCATTAAGGGTCTAAAGTTAATAAACTGATGCCTCCTACTAATTGCAGCAATCAAAAACTTCATCACAGCAGCAGTGTTGTCAAAGTGGGCATCTCTGAGCAAGTATCCCAATCTCTTCTTATCAGACCATGAGCAGTGGCTAGGGAAAAGAGGCCACAATATCCCCGCTCGCAGCTGATCATACAGGTGGCATCTGAATAACAGATACTCGAAAGATTCGACCTCAAGCTGATCGAAGGGGCAGACTCTCTGCATAAAAGGGACCCTGGCATGTCTGCCCTCCCATAAACTCATTGGAAGGGCATTAAATCTTACAGCCATCATCAACCACTTCCCTCTTTTAGAGTACTCCTTGGCCAAATAATGGGCTAAGTTGTCAATCTGTGGGGTCCACCTCAAATAGTGGAGCATGTGAACAGAGGCTGCCACCAGGCCCCTCTCCTCCTGCAGGTCCACATCCTCCCATCGGTGCCTTATTTCTACCACCACTGCCTCTAGCTCCTTAGAAAGGATATAAGGGTGGGAAAAACCCAGTCTATTGAGGTGGACCTCGACCCTCCGGGCCCACCAGGTTCTAACGGTATCCGCCTGAAGGTGGGGGAACAACCCCATGTGGAATGGGTCATGGAGCCTAAGCCAAAACTTATGGGCCCTAACCCAAGCCCAAAAGAGCCACCTCCACTGGCCCAATTCAAGGCAAATGGCTGCCCCCGGGGTTCCCCCGGGGCCCTAAGGAGCGCCCTAAGAAAAGATGACTGGACTCTGTCCAAGTGGGAGATAGTAAAAGGTGCCCAAAGGTCCGCGCCATAAAGGGCCTGAGAAGAGGACTTGGCATTAAAGGCCCGTAGGACCAACTTGAACTCTACTCTCCCCGAAACAGATTTATTTTTGAATACCAAAAGCAGATTGTTTAGCCTCCAACACAGTTCCCTCGATGTGTTTTTTCCACCCCCCTCCTGCTTGAAACATGAACCCCAAATACTTGAACTCTTTCACCTGGAGGATCTGGGTACCCTCGACCCTCCAGGTATACCAATTTGTCCTGGGGGAATTGGCAAAAACGACCACTTTTGATTTGGCAAGATTTAAAGTCAAATCATTCTCCCTGCAGTAGTCCGCAAAGGCATCCAATTGCCTACTTAATCCCTTCCGAGTCTGAGACAACAGGGCGAGATCGTTGGAGAATAATAAACAGCCCATATGGCACGAGGCCAAATGGGGAGGGAAAAATTGAAGCAAAGCCATGCTTGGGATCACATAATTGAAGAATAAATTAAATAATGTGGGTGCAAGCACACAACCTTGCCTGACTCCACGCTTAACTGGGACCTCCTCTGAGATATGTTCCTGGGGACCCAACCTAACCACCAAGTTGGAGTCGGCATACAGGAGTCTGATAAGGGCCAACAACCTTGGCTCCACAGATAATTTTTCCAATTTGGACCACAGGATCAGCTTACTCACCGAGTCAAAAGCCATCCTGAGGTCCAAGAAGGCAACAAAAAATCTTCTGTTGCGATGTTTTTACTTTTCAATTAAATGCATGAGAGTAAAGCAGTGGTCATTCATTGATCTGGCCCTCTGGAACCCAGCCTGCTCGGGGTGAATGGTGCCAGAGTCCTCACACCAAGCACTAAGTCTACTCACGCCTCGGTTTAACCTCATGGGCTATGATACTGCCACTGCACAAAGCTTCCCTGAAGGTATATCTTTTGTAATAGTTTATGTCTAGTATGATATGTGAAGTGAAATGGTTTTCTTTGTGCTAAGTATGTACATATTTATTTATATGGTTGGGTATGGTAAAAGTTTGAGTTATAATAATAAGATTAAAGGAAGGAAAGGAGGGAAATGGATAGAGATTAAGTTGTAGGGTGGGATGTAAAGTTGTATATGTATATGCTTTTATATACCTGTATATTTTAGACTTTATGTTTATACAGATGGATTGTGTAAGTGTGGATGGATGTATTTGTGAATTTGTCAATTAATTGTTGGTTTGTTGGTTTGTTATTTGGTTGGTTGTCTGTTTGTTTGGCCGATGGCGGAAGCTAAGGCCGTAATAAACCATTTCATTTCATGCTAAGTATACTCAACAGATGTTTGGCGTAAAGTTTGCTTATAACGCAAAGGAGACTTATAGGACTGTAGTTCTCCGGCTTGATGCTATTGCCCTTTTTAAAAATGGGCACCACTACAGCCCGAGTGCAAAAAGACGGGACACACCCCGAGGAGTCAATAGCCAAAAAAAGCACCGCCAACAAAGGCACCCACCACTCCTTAAAATTCTTAAGGAAATTGACGGAGATGAGAGCCCAGCCTGGGGCCTTATTACTCTTGCAGGAGTCAATTAAGTTACTAACCTCCCCAAATGAAACTGGGGGCCAAGTTGGAGCTCCCTCCAATAAGGCGACAAATCCACCTACATCCACCTGACAGACAGATGTGGGGTAAATGTTTGAAAAATACTTGGTCCAAACTTGAGCAGGGATGGATGGCATGCTCCTGGGCGTACTAGACTCCGATCATGAGTTTAAACGTATGCAAAACTGTCAGGAGTTACCTCTCAAAGCTTCCTCAATTAGCGACTTCCAGGAAGCCGCCCAATAAGCTTTCTTTTTATTTTTAATCAATGCCCAGTATTCTCTCTTAACCTGAAAGTATAAAGGAGGCAATTGCTTATCCCCCGCCCGCCGATACTCCAAGTAAATTCCTTTCAACTGGAATCTAGCCCTACAACACTCCTGGTCAAACCATGCCTGCCCAGCTGCATGGGCTTGACACTGGACGGGGTGCTCCCCTTCCTTGAACAGGGCCTGAAACTTACATGACAAAGCAGCGAATGCCTCCATCACCCCAGAACAATCCTGGCCAAGACAGGTCATACCTCTCAATTCCTCTATGTCAGGATCTTTCAGCCACCCTGCTAAGTCTAAGGCTGAGGCTTTGTCCCAGCTAATTGACCACAATATCTCCAGCTTAGCAACCTCCTCATGCTGGGGCGGACCTGCCTGCAACCATCCCCCCCGCGGGCCCCCAAACAGATCAACTACCATGGCTACTGACAAATGATCGCTAGCCAGCTCCTTACCCACTGCAAATTCTTTAACCAGGGGTAACACATTAGGGGATACCAAAATGAGATCAATCACGCTGGAGCCCCTCGCATCCAAAAAGGTAAATTCCCCAAGGCAATCTCCCAGAAAGGCCCAATTGAGAAGGAAAAGGTTGAACCCCGCCTTTAACCTTGCCAAAAGAAGCCCCCCCATATTAATAATGTGATCCTTGGATTGATGAGGTAATAGTGGTGGATAGGCCAAAGGGGGAGCAAGAACACTATGGGCAATCAGTGCATGATCGTCCTGGCCCAATCTGGCATTAAAATCACCTGTCAGGAAAAGATAACTATTGGGATTAGCTGTCAAAGTATCATCTATCACAGTTTCTAACTTAGCCCAAGTCGTGGGATCATACCGTGGTACATTATAAGGCGGGACATACACATTAAAAATTATATATTTCCTACCTCCCAACAAAAAAATTAAACCCAGTAGAAATGGGGGTTGTTTTACAATGGAAATAAGCTTGTCATAATATGTTTCATGCAAGAGACACGCCAAACCCCCACAAGCATGCCCCCTCCGAGCCATGGGTATTGCAGGGAGGGAAACTGCTTTAAAGTGAACTAAGGCTGGGGGAAGCACCAACGGAGCTACTGCCCAGGTCTCCTGAAGGCAAAGTAGCCCAAACTCTCTAATAAACTTAATAAAGTCTACCTCCCCCACCCTTGAACCCCACCCAGCGATGTTCCAGGAACCAACCCTACACCCCAAGCTCCTTGGAACAGCAGAGTGTAAGAGGACAACCCCCGGCTTAGCCCCCTCAACCCAACTTTGGTCCCTTGGTGACCGTCCAAGAGTCATGGCTCCACGCTGTTCCTCCCCTGCCGCCCTACCCTGCCCCGGATCCCCTGGCTTGGCTGGCCCTACTTCTGTGCGTGACGACCCACCCTCAGGTGCCTGCTCCGGGCTCTTATGGGAGCTATATAGATAGAAGACAAGATATAGATAGATATAGATCTGTCTGGGGAGCTATATAGATAGAAGACAAGGAGGTTTTTGGGAGAAGTGACTCCACCTCAAAGCTCCTCGACGAGGCACACCCCTCTGAGATTTTACACAATTGCTTATTAATTGAGGTCCCCTGGGATGAAGCTAAAATAAGCTTAGGCTCCTCAGGAATCCCGCCCAGTCGATGGCTGGGCGTGGTTGGCCCAAAATTGGCAGGACCAGTAGGCTGGGCAGTCTACGACTTAGCCATGGGATGGACAGCTAATTCCTTCAGTACCTCCCCTACATAAACACCCCAGGAGGCAAGTAAGGTTGCCTGATCCAGCACTCTAGAGGCGATATGTGGCATAGTAAAGTAGATGACAAGTCTCTGACACCAGGCATTGGCAGGAAGTACCTGGAATGATCTAATCACACCCAGTGGAATCCATCCCAATAGGGTTACTAAATGGTGCAATATATTGGGTATTGAATTCCACCTGGGAAACAGCCCATTAGGCAGGAGGAAAATCTTGAGGACTACTCCCCCAGTTACTGGCACCAGCTTCCTACTTCTGGCCTTACCCCCTCATCCCCTACTCTGGGCATTACATTTTCCAAAGGCCTCCCCCTATCTATCCCTACTTGCCCCTCCACCCAATTTCCCTGAGGCTTAGCAATCTCCATACCATAGCAATCCCTTGATGGTGCTCCCCTCTGATGCACTTTAAGGTCTATGAGCTGCTGTAGAATAGATGTTAACTGCCCCTGTTGTCCCTGAATCAGAGCAATGGTGTCCCCAAAATGGTGTCCCCAAACGGGTTTCCTAGGCCCGTTTCAATCTGGGTTCCGCCCTGACTATGGCACCGAGACGGTGTTGGTGGCCTTGGTCGACGATCTCCGCCGGGAGATGGATGCAGGATGTTCAACTTTTCTCATCCTGCTAGATCTCTCGGCCGCTTTTGACACCGTGGACCATGGGCTGTTGTTGAGACGGCTGTGTGACCTGGGGGGTCTGGATGGGACTGTTCTTGAATGGTTCCGTTCATTCCTCTCGGGGAGAAGCCAGCGGGTGGTGCTGGGGGAGGAGACATCTTGCCCCCACGCCTTATCATGCGGCGTTCCACAGGGTTCGATTCTGTCTCCGTTATTATTTAATGTTTATATGCAGCCCCTGGGGGAGGTCGTGAGGGGGTTCGGGGTGCGTTGTCACCAATATGCTGATGATACTCAGCTGTACCTCTCTTTTTCAGCGGACCCAGACCCTGCTATCTCGGTGCTATCCCAGTGTTTGGAGGCCATGGCGGAATGGATGTGGCAGAGCAGACTGAAGCTCAACCCCGATAAGACGGAGGTGATGGTGGTGGGGAGACCGAAGGAGGTGTCGGCCCCCCTTATTGGGGGGGTTCGCCCTCCTATAGCTCAGCAGGTCTGGAGTATGGGGGTGGTGCTGGACGTAGATCTCCGCCTAGAGCGGCAGGTGGTGGCGGTCGCAAAGGCTACCTTTTGCCAGTTATATCTGGTGCGGAGGCTGTGTCCATTCATCTCCGGTCCGGACCTGGCCTCCCTCATTCATGCCTTTGTCTCCTCAAGGCTGGACTATTGCAACGCACTCTACGTGGGACTTCCCTTGTGTTTGGTTCAGAGGCTGCAGCTAGTGCAGAATGCGGCGGCCCGTCTCCTTTCTGGGACAAGCTGCCGGGAGCACATAACACCTGTGCTCCAGGCTCTGCACTGGCTGCTGATAGCGTACTGAGCCAGGTTCAAGGTGTTGGTATTGATTTACAAAGCCCTGCACAGTCTTGGCCCCTCATACCTCAGGGACCGCCTTGCCCTCCGCGCTCCTGCAGTCTGCCGGGGGTGCCTTCCTGGAGGTCCCCCATGTTAAGCGGGGGGCCACAATGGAGAGGGCATTCTCGGTGGCCACGCCGCGCCTCTGGAACTCCCTGCCGGAGGAGGCCCTCCTAGCCCCAAGCCTTTTAGTATTTCAGCGAAGATGCAAGACCTGGTTGTTCGCCCGGGCCTTCAGGGAGGGGGGTGGGTAGTTGATTTTTATTCCCTTACCCCCAGTAATTTATGTCCCAGGCCCTGTTTATATGTTATTTTAAATGTTTATATATGGTATTTTAAGTATTGGATTGTTTTATATTGTATTTTATGGTTGTAAGCCACCCCGAGCTGGGTTCAGGATGGGGCGGGGTATAAATTAAATAAATAAATAAATAAATAAATAAATAAATTTCCCCAACATTTGGGCCACCAAATCCCCCATGAGCGCACACTGTTTCCCCAACACCTCCACATAACTAGGGCCCACTTTCGCCTTAGGAATAGAGTCCACGGATGAAGACTGCTTGGACTCATGCGTAAAATAGGGTTCCAAGCACCGCAAAACAGGATCGGCAAACAATGGTCATGGCTCAGCCACGTTAAAGGTAGGTGATACATTGGGCCCTCTAGACGTAGCTAGATCCATTGCTTGGGTAGGCCGGCCCGGGGACGCGTCATGGGTCAGTGAGCGCAAGGAGTAGAAGTTGTCCAGGCTCTGCTGTCCCACCTGCGGCTGGTCTAACAAAGACCCAGCTGCCTGGTGCTTGATCTTCCGGGTATTTCTCCTCCCCGCCATAAATACAGGGTCTGGGTTGACCCCCCTGTTCCAGATGCCTCAACAGTTACCCTGCCAAACCTTGAACTACAAATGATCAGGGGTCCTGGCCACACTCCCAAGCACTCCTAAGGGCACTCCAAAGGGTTTGCACCCTTGTGCGCATGGCCCTTAGGCGCGTGACCACGGCGCCACCACAGGTTCACTGGCAACTTTTCTATGTGCAGGTCATCGACTCTGCCGCCACGCTGGTCCCGGACTCCAGGCTCCCCACAGCTGACAGGTAAGGACCCGCTGGACTAAATGTCAGCCCCCAACAGGGCTACCCCCTTCTCACACTGCTGCAGGCTCACTGGGAACTTTTCTACATGCAGGTCACCGGCTCCACCCCCAAGCGGGAGGAAGAAAAGCAACCAGTTTGTCTACGGCTGCTGTGGAGAGGAGCGGGGAGCTGGGATCAGCGTGCCTCATTCTTCACACTTACCTGACACCTGTGCCTGGGAGCGGAGCTGGGATGGCACCTGCAAGCGGGAGGAAGAAAAGCAACCAGTTAGTCTACGGCTGCGGTGTAGGTGCACACCTAGGCTGCGTGCCGAAGGGCCACGCACACAAGGGCGCACCCTTTTTCTCACCTTTTGGCGCATCCAAAAGGGGAACTCTACTGGTCAAATTGAGGTAGTTGGCGGAGCAGACTTTTTTTTGTGGAAAACGTCAAACCCTAAATGCTTGCGGAAAGAAGCCCCATGTGCTTTACCTCCTGTGACAAAACTTCCAAAACAGAGGGAAATTGATGTACTTTTGGGTGGTCCTGGTGGGACTCCTAGGGGGTCCTTGCCTCCCCCAGGGAGAGGAATCTAATACATTTATGATTCTCTCAAGTTCCCACCAAAGTAATAAGACTAGCTGGGAAGTAACCAACTTTGACCTTGGTAGGGGGGACGGTGATGTAATGGAACCCTCAGTAATTGTAATTCATAAGGACTTAAGAGATGCCACACAAATTGAGTTACTGGCGGATCTAGCATTAATGACTGCTCACACACTAAAATGTATGTTTGCCCAGATGAAGGACCTTGCTAGAAAGATGTAGTCAGGGACAGTGGCAGGGGTAGCAGCAGGTGGTATTCAAATTAACCCAGGAGTTGGGGCATTGGTAGGTGGTTCCCAAACTAGATCAGCCCCTCATTCCAGTCTTCACTCCCCTTTGCAGTCTAATCTTCAAGACCGACCTCCAGAAATTAAGGAAGCTTCAAAGTTGCTGGGTGTTCAGGAGGGTATAATAAAAGATAAGCGGCTGAAGATGTCTTATTTACCAAATAGTTTGATTTTTGCCATTCTGCCACTAGCCTCGGGTCTTTTGCCCTTTTGGAACACCCCGTATGATGTCACAGAACATCTGAGGTTGATCCTGGACTTCACGGTCACCAGTAGGGATATTGTGATGCTTGACCATGTACATAACATAAAGAAGTGTTGGCTGATTAAGGCCACTCTTGGGTCTACTCAACTGGTTGCACATATATTGGGAAAAAGAGACGTATTAAAAGAGAAGAACGTTTTTGTCTCTAGGGTTTTAATGGTGGGTGATAGGGGAAAACTCCCTAACCAGGGAGAACCAGTATTAGAAATTCCTAGTCATCCTAAGCATAATGCTGCCTCGGAATCCCTGCTGAGTATCGCCCCGATGCGATCTGGAAATCCTGAAGGGTCAATTATGGATGCCCAGTTGATTGATAGGGCAAAATTGAATGAGGACCCTGGTATCTTTCAGCTTCCTATTAAAGAGCGGGCGAGCATGAAGGCTGCTAGGATATTGTCTAGGCAAACTGATCTCCCACTAGAGCCAGATTTTCTCATTAGCTGTCTGGACTATATAAGTGGGCAACTTTGGAAAACCAAGGTGGGAGAGAGATTTCACCAAGAGATGGTGACTTGCTCAAATAAGGAATCACAGATTGGTTCCTTAGATAGTGACGGCCCTTCCTTTTCCTGGGCAGGTAATCCATCAGTGGTCTCTACCCTGGTAGGTGGGAAAAAGAAAGGGGAAGGGAAGGGGACATTAAAAGCTCCTGGCAAAGGGGCGAAGCCTGTTAGCGCACCAAATTTAAAGAAGATTCATACAGCTATTTTCCCCGTCCCAGCACCTGTTAATTTGCATTCTAGAGGCCCACATGAGGCTCAGAGCTCGGCACCTCCAGGGTTGGGTTCTGTTGGGCTCGTGTCTGGAGACTCTGAGCCCTCCCTACAGGGAGTAGCTGCAGCATTCCATAGTTTGCAGTCTGAAGGTGGTCGTATTCTACCGGGGGTTTATTCCTTCAAAGATACGAAAAAGGCTAAGGAGCAGAGGAAGTTATCCTAGCATCCTGGCCGCCTCTAGAGACCATCTGAACTCTCTGGTAGGGAAGAAAGTTGGCCTGACTGGAGGTAGGGACTCTTGGGCAGCATTAACCTGGAACATAGCTGGCTGGAAGGCACGTTGTCTTGAGGAGGATTTTTGTCCTTTTCTGGAGAATTTTGACATTCTTATTCTCCAGGACACTTGGCTGGTGGGAATCTCTGGGCTCATAAAGTTCTCGGGATTTGAGAGCTTTTGTGTGGTAGCTACTCCATCCACGAAGGGCGGAAGACCTAGTAGGGGCCTTGTATTTTTGGTAGCGCAGGAAATGGGGGCCAAAGTTAAGATTCTGGCCATGTATAAATCAAATGTTATATTATTATATTGTTTGTTCCCTGGTGGGTTAGAATTGCTCCTAGGGAATGTCTATGGTCCCCCAATAAAGTTGTCATACTATCCTGATGAAATATGGCTGGAAATGTCTAACTTAATTATGAGGGCGATGAGTGAGTATCCGGATGCAGTATTGCTACTGGCGGGAGACTTTAATACCAGACTGGGGAACCCAGCTGATCGATTGGCAATTGCACCTTTGGAGGAGTCTCTGCATAATTCTCCACTCCCCCCTCGGTGTTCTCTGGACACTGTGGTTGGGCCGGGAAGTGAGGTGATGGAGAACTTCATCCGAACTTTAGATCTGGCAATTGTAAATGGGCAAGTTGGGGGAGATAGGCAGGGTAAATTCACTTTCCACTCATATAATGGCTCCAGTCTAATTGATTACTTCCTGGTCTCCCGCTCAGCATTCAGATGTATTCTAGGACTGCAGGTTCTATTGAGACAAGATACGGTTCATCTCCCTGTTTTGCTGGAACTGATCCTCCCGGTGGGGAAGAATGGAGCCTTTATCCACCGATCTCGGCCCACCCTCTATGGACAGAATGGAGAGCCAATTATTAGACCCAGGTGCGCTAATGCCCTCATGGAGGCATTTGGGGAGTTTATTGGAATGCCGGAGGTGGCACTATTGTGTGAGGAGCTGAGATCGCAGCCCTTGGAGGTTCTGGAGCGGTACAACAGGTTGGTGAATCTGCTTGAACCACAGTTGACTTTTACAGTTACCCCTAGGAGATGGTGAGAGGGTCAGGAGAAACTGGTGACTTGGTTTGACTGTGAGTGTAGGGATGCATCCTAGCATCCCTTAGGTGACTAACGAAAGGGTTAAGAAATGGTGCCTTGCCTGAGATCCGGATCCAACTCCAGGCCCAACGCAAACAGTATAGGGCCCTCCTAATGGAGAAAAAACGGGCCTTTCAAAGGGCATTATGGACAGATCTGCAGCTCGCCACTGTGAAAAAGGACAATAACAAATTCTGGAAGTTGATTCGTTCTATGCACTGGAAGGGTAGTACAATTCATTCCCATCTGATTTCTCCAAACGATTGGGAACAATTCTACACCAAGTTGTTCTCATACGCTTCTCCAATTCCCAAGTCTGTGCAATGTAGTCCAGGTAACAGATTTGAGAGTTGGCCACCAGTTACAGTAGAGGAAGTTAGGTCCTTGATAACATCCCTCAAGTTGGGCAAGGTCCCGGGCTCTGACATGGTCTCGGCGGAGTTAATTAAAGCACTTCCTGAGTGGTGGGTCAAGCTCTTGGCCCCCCTTTTCTCAACTATAAATGACTCTGGGGAGATCCTGGACTCCTGGTTGAAGAGTACTCTGATCCCTATTTACAAGAAGGGTGAGGTGTCGGCCCCGAGTAATTATTGTCTGATCAGTCTGCTCAGCATTATCAGGAAGATGTATTCCAGATATTTGGTGGGCAGACTGAAGCTCTGGATCCAGGAGTCTGGAGCAATTGAGCCAGAACAAGCTGGTTTTTGTGAGGGAAGGGCTACCATAGATCATATTTTGGTAATTGCCTCACTGATTAAGAAGTATGTTGGCATGCAGGGGAAACTCTACTTTTGCTTTGTGGACCTCGAGAAGGCCTTTGACTCCATAAGTAGAGAGCGCCTTTGGGTTAAGTTGCGGGCCTCTTCAATAGACCCTAGGTTACTCTTTCTTATGATGAACTTGCACTTGGGGAACACTTTGCAGGTGAGATATGGCCATCAAGGAGCACCATCTAGGATGATTCCGGTTGAACGTGGGGTCAGACAAGGTTGCTTCCTGGCCCCGGCTTTATTTAACCTGTATTTGAACAACGTTGTGCCCTACATTAAATCAGTGGATTCCCACGCCCCTCTGGTGGGGAAAAGGCGGTTACCAATTATTCTATATGCGGATGACACCATGCTGTTGTCTCAATCAATGGCGAACCTTAAGAGATTGCTTCATCGTTTGGGTGAATAGTGTCAATTAGAAATGCTAAAAATTAATTATTCTAAAACTAAAATCTTAATTGTGGGGAAATGAAGAACCTGGACAATGCATTCTTGGAATATAAAGGGGGAACCTATAGATCAAGTATGTTCCTTCAAATATCTGGGGGTTACATTTTCATCATTCCCTTCCTGGAAGACCCACCTTGACCTAGTTAGGGCGCAGGCTAAAGGATCGACTGTCGCAATCTTGAAATTTTATTTTGGACAAGGGAGTAAACTGATAGAACCGGCGTTGCGGCTATTTAAAGCTAAAGTGTTAAGCCAAGTCTTGTATGCAGCACCTACTTGGACTTTGGACTCCCTGGAGGTGATGGAAAATATTCAAAATGACATTTTGGCCTCCTTACCTGGCCTCCCTCAAGGCTCCCCCCAAGTGTTGCTGCGAGCAGAAACTTGTGTTTTGCCAGTTCGTACGGTGATACTCCAGTTGCTCTCCAACTATTGGGCAAAGGTTGTGGCATTGCCGGAGAGAGAAATCTCACTGTTATGTATGGCTCGCAAGGCTGGCCTATTGGCCCCATGGGTTGCAGAGGCCAGACTTGAAAACTACAGAATGGGTTTCTCCAGAGAGGTGCTTAATAATGTAGGCATGGATCTGTTTAAAAAATTGACCCAGAAGAGACTGAGCGATCTCAGACCCAGATTGTCAGAGTGCAGCTCCTAATTACATCTCCTATAACCCCTTGGAGCCCAGCCCAAGTTATTTATTCAATTGGTTGGACACCTCCAGGAGAGTGGCATTTACCAGGCTCCGATGCAACTCTTTCCCTTTCTCTTATCTTGAAGGAAGATTTAAGAGATTTCTCGTTATTTGAGATTTTGTGTGTTATGTGATAGTGGGACCCCCAGACATGGTGTCTCATATTTTATTAATTTGTCCCTTTTTCGAAGGGTTAAGATCTAAATACCTGGCGGGGTTCCGGAAGGTTCCTGAATTTAAAATATTGCAGAAGCTCCTGAGCCCTGTAGATATGGACGTAACTATGTGAGTTGCTGAATTTGCCTGCCAGGCAATAGTGCTGAGACAGAGATTTTTGGAGAGATTAGCCCAGAGCGGGGTGTTGAACACAGGGCCCAAGAAGCCTTGAGAAGCTGGGAGATGTTTCCTTTGTCTATGGGCTCAAGGGGGGCTCTGGGATTTCCTGGACCTTGTGGTTGGACAGATCTAGGTTTAGATCATTTTTAAGGTTATTTTAATTTTAGGAGCCTTTGTAGGCCACATCGCAGTGCTGGTGCAGAATGCTGAGGCCCGTCTCCTTACGGAGGAGGGTCGCAGGGAGCACATGACACCAGTGCTCCGGGCTCTGCAGTGGCTGCCTATAAAGTACCGGGCCCAGTTCAAGGTGCTGGTTTTAACCTTTAAAGTCCTTCACGGCCTGGGCCCTGCTTATCTGAGGGACCGCCTCACTCCCCATGTGCCCATGCAACCCTTGAGATCATCCGTGGGAGCCTTTTTGGAGGTTCCCTGGGCGAGGCGGGTGGCCACTGATGTTAGATCTTTTTCGGTGGCCACCCCTGTGCTGTGGAATTCGCTCCCAGAGGAGGCTCGGTTGGCTCCCACTCTCCTGCTTTTTCGGCATGTATGTAAGACCTGACTGTTCCGTCAGGCTTTTGGTGAGGGGTAGGGGTGGGGGGGGTTTCCCCCACATATTGTATTTTAAATTGTTTTTTAAAATTTTATATTGTTTTTATTGAATGTTGTTCGCCGCCCCGGGCTGCCCTGTGGGCAGGAGGGGTGGGATATAAATTTTAAATAAATAAATAAATAATCTAACCATTTGGGACTATTTACCCAAATTGGTTGAATTGTTGCTATTATGTGAATGTTATGTATGATTCTATTTGTGTTAATGAATAATTGTTCCCTTTTCTCAGATGATGTGATATCGGATATGCTAATAATTGTTGGTTTGCAATGGCTAAGGCCAAGCAATAAATTTATATATATATATATATATATGTGTGTGTGTGTGTGTGTGTGTGTGCAGCTGTGACTGCCAGTGGAGGGTGAGCAAGTTTTGGTACCGTGTTCTGGAGCCCTAGGATGGGCCCCCAGCAGGAATGCTACTACTATGGGAGGCGAGTGAGAGTGTTGTTTTGCAGGAGATTTTTAGCCTCCTGGAGTTCCGCCTGTGCCTTTGTGGTCACTCACCACATCGAATGGGGGTCTCTACCTGACCATGGAGCTTACTGAAGTGGATATGGCTGTCCTGTACAAGATCTGGACCTGGTCAGATGTTTGCATGGGTGGTGTATGTGGAGAGTGCATGGTTCCTGACTTGGGCTGTCCCGCTACCATAACCTGACTTCAGAACAACACTTGGTGGTTGTGGCCCTCTCCGCCTCTCGTGTTCCTGTGTGGGACTCTACCTGCTTGACTTTGCCCTTGGACTGTGCCATTCCAGTCCCTCTTCTGTGACTTCCCTCCCCTCCACGACATCGCGTTGTGAGCCGCCTGTGTGAGTCTGTAACCAGACAGAGGATGGGAGTCAATACGTGACTTGTTTGGCCATTATATAACCCTGAATGGCCATGGCTTGTTAAATGGATCATTATATTCTCTGTATTTGATTAAGGTACAAGGCATTGTACTCTTCAGTAGGGACAGAGGGCACAGTGGACTTGGGGAAGTTATACCATGAGGGGCAGGTCAGAGTAGGACAATGGGTGCCAGTCATGCCCAAGCTCTTCTTAATGGGGCTACAAAAGTGCCTAGCCAGCCCAGCTTTGCCAAAAGGGGGCTGGGGAAGTTCCTCTCTACAGTCAGATGAATGTAGAATGGGAAATCTCAAGCGGATTCCAGTCCCAGGCTAGGAAAAGATATATAAGACATTTCACCAAAGGACACTGTCTTCCTTCAACCTGCTGCCCAAGGTGATAGGCCAAAACAGGGGAGAAGACCCAGCCCTAAGATAAGGGGTCATGAGCCTACACAGATTAGGGAGAGTCAGATTAGGAAACCAACTGAGTTCTGATAAAAGCGTGTATAGTTATAACTTTGCTGCTGTCACTAACTGGCTTTGTTCGTATACTTTTTTGGAATAAAATGTTTCTCCTTTACTACACTGTGTGTGTGTGTGAGGGGGGGGATTCCAATGCCCCGTAGACCTTCAGGGAAGCCTGACTCTGTCTACCTAGAGAAACCCTATCCTTCTTCTATACCCATGGGATTGAACTAACCACTCTGCAATTCTGGGCTACACAACCCATGGGAGTACAGCTGGCAGCGTCAGGGAGCTGGGGCACTGGGAAACAGGGACTAGGAATGTCTACCTCTGTGTAGGTGTCTGGTTGGAGGCTAGAGGGGAAACCCCACCAAGCCAGAGCCCTGCTCAATCAGTCACAGTGGTGCCCAATTATTTGCCCTTGTATTACTGTGGGTTGTGTGACATGCCCCAGGGTTCCGTGTGTTTTTGCCCAGTGCCCTTGTGGCTAGTGGCCAGCCCTGCATGCTGTCTCAGGTGTATGGGACTGCCTTCCCCTGTCCCTCCCCCCTAGCTGGTGAAAAGGCTGTCCATTTGAACTGTGATCTGGGCTGGTGGGTGGAGGAATGGGTGGGTGGGGGCCATGTGGGTGGGGGCCGTGGACTCCCTGGGCGCCGCTTATTTGAATCCCTCCCCACTCATTCCATGTGAATGAGCACTCCATGATTAATCCACTTAATGGACACAGACCCACCCCCCAGCTGTGCTTGTTTAAAAACAGTCAACGTGCTTTGTGGGTTAGGTTGCATATAATTAACTAGTGTATGATATTCTATATGGAAAGAGCAAAAGTGAGTTCATGGTTTCAAGAGTAGCTGAGGGCTGGTATGTGGAAATGGAAAGAGGACTTTAACTGTGTCTGCACGACTGAGTTATAGGTCATATGTCTAGTTAATGACTGACATTATAATGAGTCTGCTGTTGTACACCTTGAAAGGTGTTACACACTGGTACCAAATCTGGGAGGCACTGAGATGGAAGAGGTACAGTGTGAGGGGAGAAAAGGTTTATGGAACTAGAGAGAGCTGGGTGATTTTAACTGAATAAAGCTGCATGTAAAAAAGAACAAAAAATTAGATGCTTTTTGTTCCTAAAGCAGTGCATACTAGTGACAGATGGTATAAAAATGCCTTAAGCTTTAGTGAGTGAACTCTGTACCCTGCTGATCCTTTTTTTAAAAAAAAAACCCAACCAATAAGATTCGCATTAGTAGAAAGAGCATTCTAGATTTTCCACAGTCAGGCAGTTTTTTTAAAGATATAATTCAACAGGTATTCAAGACTTCGGGTGTTCACAAACATAACGTTGGCCCAGTAGGGCTGACCAGCTGTGGTCCCAGTGCAAACCTGGTCTGGGAAGATGGCCAGGCTGGAAATGTGGGCCCAGATCAAAGCGGACCCACAATCCGTGCCCAGCTACCACCCATTTTAGCCAGACTGGGCAAACCAGGTGGAAACTAGGGATGTGCAAACAGAATGGGGTTCGGATGTTCAGATGTTCAGTCTGAAAACTTAGTTTGAGTTCATAGGTTCAGTCCTGCGGAGTTCGGACCTCCCCCCAAATGGTCGGAAGGTTCAGCCATGGCAGAGGCTTGGGGCGCTCCAGGGGTGGGGGCATGGCAGGTTGTTGGAGACACAGCAGCAGCAGCAGCAGCAGAGACCGGGAAGGTTTGGGGCTTGGCATCCTGGGTTGCCCGGGCAGGCAGGCTCAGCGCTTGTCCCCTGGGAGTGCCCGTGGCACCATGGCTGGTCATCTGAGACTCAGAAGCAGCAGCAGAGGCTGTGAAGACTTGGGGCTTTGTGGCTGGCCTGGCATCCCTACTTGGTCAGGCATTGCAGGCTTCCAGGCATTGGTGGAGCAGCAGCAGACATTGGATTGCCCGATAGCAGGACCCATGGTACAACAGAGGCATCAGCGGCAGAAGCAGAAGACAGGAGCATGGCATGAGCAGCGGAAGGCAGGCTTAGGCAGGGTTTGAGATTGGCAACCAAGGTGGGCAGACAGGCAGCGTGGCATGAGAGGCAGTATGGAAGGCAGGCTGGGACCTTGTAAGGGCACTCAGATAGGTTGGCAAAGACTGTGCAGTGAGAGAGAGAGCCAGTCAAATAGGCGGGCCGAGATCATCTAGCCAGAGGCTGGCTGGTATGCTTACAGCTTCCCAATGCCACCCGGCGTCATGAGGTCAGTCAGATAGGCCGGCCGAGGCCGTCTAGTGAGAGAGAGAGAGGCAGGCAGGGCAGGTGCCGGGCATCGGGAGGGAGGGACAGCACCTCAGCAGCAGAAGCCCAGATTGAGGAGGAGCCCCGTCCAAAGACTACCACTGGCATGGGATGTAAGGATGTGTAAAGAGAGCTGGGTGATTTTATGTTTGGCCTGAACATGGGGTGTTTGGGCCATTCGTGAACACCCTGAACCCGAACTGCCCCCCGCCTGAACCAGCCAAACAAAGTTCAGGTTTCAAAGCCGTTTGGGTGGGGAGCGAGGAACAGGGGGGAACCTGGTTTTCCCTCCCCCCTCCAGGCTGCATGGGTGGAAGGGGTGGTGGGGCTCATCCGTCCCACCCCCCGCCCAGCCTGGTAAAACTTTAAAAAAAAACACAAAAGAAAAAAACCCACACCAGGGATTGACCTACCTGTTGGTGCCAGGGCTCAAGCCCCGGGTCTGGCGGTGGCAGCGGCAGCGGGTCAAGTTTTGGCGGTGCTCCGGAGTGCTTCAGGCCTCTTCTAGGCCTTCCGGGAACTGAAGGAGGGCTTCCAGAACCTCCCTTTTGGTGATGAGGGGCCGGAAGCCCTCCTTCAGTTCCCAGAAGGCCTAGAAGAGGCCTAAAGTACTCTGGAGTGCTGCTGGAGCTGAACCCGGACCTGCTGCTGCCGGACCCAGGGCCAGATTTCTGGCACCACCAGGTTGGTCAATCCCTGGGTTGGGGTTGTTTTGTTTTTTAAAATTTACCAGGCTGGGCGGGGTGGGTGGGGGGTGAGCCTCCTGGAGGGGGGAGGGAAAATCAGGTTCCCCCACCCCTGAACATGAACCCGAATGGTTTCAGGGGGGCCAAACCCCAAACGGGCCAAACCCCAAACCCCCAGTGTTTGCACATCCCTAATGGGATGGTGTGTGCCACTGCACCATCAATCCATCTCCAGGGACAGCTCAGGGAATCCCAGCAGCAAAAGGTTGACCTTGACGAAAAGCAACTGCTCCACCAACTTAGCCCCCAGTCTCAGGCGGTGCGGCAAGCAAATATCCCCCGCCATAGAGAACACCCGCTCACTGGAGACACTCGCTGGTGGACAGGACAACAGAGCCTTGGCCACTTTGGACAGGGCTGTCCCTCCAAGAGCTGTGTTGTCACCATGTTCTGCCCCTCCCATCAATGCTTTCAGTGGTGCAGCATCAGCAGCATGAGCAGCAGCCAGTTGAGGCCCAGAAGCGTCAGTGCACCATGTAGGAGCTGGGGTGGGCTTTCAGTTGAAAGCCATATTCATCTTGGGGGAAATGATTGCACTCAATGGGCAGTCCTTCTCAGTTGTCGGGGACATGGGTTTAGGCACCTGATTGGGTTCCTGGCCCCCCAGTTTAAGCTACCCTCGCACACCACCCTGAGTCAGCAAGTGGTGCCAGCCTTCTACCGGGCTTTAAAGGAGTGGGTGAGGGAGCAGCTGGCAGGGGCTGGAGGTGCCACCGTACACTTCACCACCGACTTGTGGTCGAGCAGAAATGTGCTGCATGCCTGCCTGGCAGTGACGGCGCACTGGTGGCAGGACCTGGAGGCAGAATTTGGGAGTGACAGAAGGGGTCTCAAACCAGGGTATAGGTGGGCCCTGATTCAGGTGGAAGTGATGGATGCCGCACCCCCCACACATCTCAGAACATCAAGGCAGCACTGACCACCATGGTGAGGGAGTGAGTCACACAAGGTGCGCCCTTCACCAAGGGGTGCATGGTGACACACAATGCGGCCAACTTATTGAGGACAGTCCTCAAGGGGACTTCACCAGCATCTCTTGCACCGTACACACCCTTCACCTGGTGGTCAGGGATGCTCTGGGCTTGGGGGAGAAGGGGATTGGGGCAGGCACCCTTAGCTCCCTGATTGAGCAGGGGAGGAAGCTAGCCAGTTTCTTTAACCAGAGCGTGAAGGGCAGTGACCTCCTCTGGGTGAAACAGGACAAGCAAGGCTCCCCAGTGCACCAGCTGGTGCAGGATGTGTCCACCAGGTGGAATTCTATGTTCCTGATGCTTGAGCAGCTTCTCAAACAGAAAGCTGCCTTGCAACAGGTTGAACTGGTGATGGACAGCGGGCCACCTCCAGGGTACAATGGGGTGGAATGGGAAATCCTGGATCACACGGTCTTCATGCTCAGACCATTCCTGGCCATGATTGAGACCATCAGCTCCTCCACGGTCACCATCAGTCAGGTGACCTCTCTGGTCCAGAGTCTCCGCGGGAGGCTGGAGGAGATTCTCCAGGGGCAGAATTGTGGCCCTCAGGGCAAGAAGCTGGTGGCTAAGGTGGGTGCCCTGGTGTGGCAGCTGAAGGCAGGGCTGAAGGTGCAGTTTGATGAGCTCCCATAGCAAGAGTAATATGTGTTAACAACCATGTTGGACCCCAGGGTCAAGGGCAGCATGGCACATCAGACACCGCTCTATGGCCACTGGAAAGGTGAGCGGGTGGAGAGGATCCAGCAGGCAGAGAGGGAGGGCTCTTGAGAGTGCATGGTGGCAGCAGCAGCAGTATGCCCCTGGGGATGGTGGGAGTGGTAGCAGCCACCCCTTTCAGCTGGCGGCATCTATTCCTGCCCCCAGCCCTAGCAGTAGAAGCACCAGCAGCAGGCTGAGCAGTAGCAGCACCCGTATTGGTTCTGGATGATGTGGATGGACAGCCCTTCCTTCCTGTAACGTAGGCCCCAGAACCCTGAGGGTGGTTCCTGGAGCTGGACTGGCTGATTCTTGAAGTGGTGGAATGACAGCTCCCGGTGAGCAGAATGATGGCTCCAGAACCCTGATGGTGGGTCCTGGGACAGGAGTGGCAGCTTCTGGATGAAGTGGATGGACAGCCCTTCCTACCTGTAATGTAGGCCCCAGAACCCTGATGGTGGAACCTGGGGCTAGAGTGGCTGGCTGTTTCTTGATGTAATGGAATGACAGCTCCCCGTGCATGGAATGACAGCCTCCGAACCCTGATGGTGGGTCCTGGGACAAGAGTGGCAGCTTCTGGATGACATGAATGGACAGCCCTCCCTTCCTGTAACATAGGCCCCAGAACCCTGGGTTCTGGGACTGGAGTGGCTGGCTGTTTCTTGATGTGGTGGAATGATGACTCCCCATGAGTGAAATGATGGCCCCAGAACCCTGATGGTGGGTCCTGGGGCTGGAGTGGCTATTTCTTGATGCCTTGGAATGATGGATCTTCTTGACTGTAACATATTCCCCAGAACCCTGATGGTGGGTCCTGGGACAGGAGTGGCAGCTTCTGGATGAGGTGGAATGACAGCCCTCCCTGCCTGTAATGTAGGCCCCAGAACTCTTATGGTGGGTCCTGGGGCTGGAGTGGCTGGCTGTTTCTTGATGTGGTAGAATGATGGCTCCCTGTGAGTGGAATGACGGCCCCAGAACCCTTATGGTGGGTCCTGGGACTAGAGGGGCAGCTTCTGGATGAAGTGGCTGGACCGCTCTCCCTGCCTGTAACATAGGCCCCAGAACCCTGATGGTGGGTCCTGGGGCTGGATTGACTGCTCCTTGATGCAGTGGAATGATGGCTCCCTGTGAATGGAATGACAGTCCCAGAACCCTGACAGTGGGTCCTGGGACTAGAGTGGCTGTTTCTTGATGTGATGGAATGACAGCTCCTTGTGAGCAGAATGACAGCCCCAGAACCCTGATGGTGGGTCCTGGGGCTGGAGTGGCTGGCATACTCAGCTGAGTGTTGCAGGCTGGCTTGCATCGGTGGAGCAGTGGCAGAGACCCGGCCAGGGCTCAGTGGGTGGCACCTCTACTTGACCAGGCATTACAGGCTGGCATCCTACTCAACTGAGCTCAAGAAGCTCTATTGCAAACTGGGAAAACCTTGCCTGCAGGCGCACTCATCTGAGCTATGCCAGTCTACAAGAGTGTGGAGCAAATGGCTGAAGTGCAGTACCAGCAGCAGCAGCAGCAGAAGACATTGGATTGCCCGGGTACAGTAACTGCAGCTGGCACCCCTGCTTGGCCAGGCATTGCAGGCTGGCTGGCATCGGTGGAGCAGTGGCAAAGGCCTGGCCAGGGCTCAGTGGATGGCACCCCTGCTCGGCTGGGCATTGCAGGCTGACTGGCNGGGGACATGGGTTTAGGCACCTGATTGGGTTCCTGGCCCCCCAGTTTAAGCTACCCTCGCACACCACCCTGAGTCAGCAAGTGGTGCCAGCCTTCTACCGGGCTTTAAAGGAGTGGGTGAGGGAGCAGCTGGCAGGGGCTGGAGGTGCCACCGTACACTTCACCACCGACTTGTGGTCGAGCAGAAATGTGCTGCATGCCTGCCTGGCAGTGACGGCGCACTGGTGGCAGGACCTGGAGGCAGAATTTGGGAGTGACAGAAGGGGTCTCAAACCAGGGTATAGGTGGGCCCTGATTCAGGTGGAAGTGATGGATGCCGCACCCCCCACACATCTCAGAACATCAAGGCAGCACTGACCACCATGGTGAGGGAGTGAGTCACACAAGGTGCGCCCTTCACCAAGGGGTGCATGGTGACACACAATGCGGCCAACTTATTGAGGACAGTCCTCAAGGGGACTTCACCAGCATCTCTTGCACCGTACACACCCTTCACCTGGTGGTCAGGGATGCTCTGGGCTTGGGGGAGAAGGGGATTGGGGCAGGCACCCTTAGCTCCCTGATTGTGCAGGGGAGGAAGCTAGCCAGTTTCTTTAACCAGAGCGTGAAGGGCAGTGACCTCCTCTGGGTGAAACAGGACAAGCAAGGCTCCCCAGTGCACCAGCTGGTGCAGGATGTGTCCACCAGGTGGAATTCTATGTTCCTGATGCTTGAGCAGCTTCTCAAACAGAAAGCTGCCTTGCAACAGGTTGAACTGGTGATGGACAGCGGGCCACCTCCAGGGTACAATGGGGTGGAATGGGAAATCCTGGATCACACGGTCTTCATGCTCAGACCATTCCTGGCCATGATTGAGACCATCAGCTCCTCCACGGTCACCATCAGTCAGGTGACCTCTCTGGTCCAGAGTCTCCGCGGGAGGCTGGAGGAGATTCTCCAGGGGCAGAATTGTGGCCCTCAGGGCAAGAAGCTGGTGGCTAAGGTGGGTGCCCTGGTGTGGCAGCTGAAGGCAGGGCTGAAGGTGCAGTTTGATGAGCTCCCATAGCAAGAGTAATATGTGTTAACAACCATGTTGGACCCCAGGGTCAAGGGCAGCATGGCACATCAGACACCGCTCTATGGCCACTGGAAAGGTGAGCGGGTGGAGAGGATCCAGCAGGCAGAGAGGGAGGGCTCTTGAGAGTGCATGGTGGCAGCAGCAGCAGTATGCCCCTGGGGATGGTGGGAGTGGTAGCAGCCACCCCTTTCAGCTGGCGGCATCTATTCCTGCCCCCAGCCCTAGCAGTAGAAGCACCAGCAGCAGGCTGAGCAGTAGCAGCACCCGTATTGGTTCTGGATGATGTGGATGGACAGCCCTTCCTTCCTGTAACGTAGGCCCCAGAACCCTGAGGGTGGTTCCTGGAGCTGGACTGGCTGATTCTTGAAGTGGTGGAATGACAGCTCCCGGTGAGCAGAATGATGGCTCCAGAACCCTGATGGTGGGTCCTGGGACAGGAGTGGCAGCTTCTGGATGAAGTGGATGGACAGCCCTTCCTACCTGTAATGTAGGCCCCAGAACCCTGATGGTGGAACCTGGGGCTAGAGTGGCTGGCTGTTTCTTGATGTAATGGAATGACAGCTCCCCGTGCATGGAATGACAGCCTCCGAACCCTGATGGTGGGTCCTGGGACAAGAGTGGCAGCTTCTGGATGACATGAATGGACAGCCCTCCCTTCCTGTAACATAGGCCCCAGAACCCTGGGTTCTGGGACTGGAGTGGCTGGCTGTTTCTTGATGTGGTGGAATGATGACTCCCCATGAGTGAAATGATGGCCCCAGAACCCTGATGGTGGGTCCTGGGGCTGGAGTGGCTATTTCTTGATGCCTTGGAATGATGGATCTTCTTGACTGTAACATATTCCCCAGAACCCTGATGGTGGGTCCTGGGACAGGAGTGGCAGCTTCTGGATGAGGTGGAATGACAGCCCTCCCTGCCTGTAATGTAGGCCCCAGAACTCTTATGGTGGGTCCTGGGGCTGGAGTGGCTGGCTGTTTCTTGATGTGGTAGAATGATGGCTCCCTGTGAGTGGAATGACGGCCCCAGAACCCTTATGGTGGGTCCTGGGACTAGAGGGGCAGCTTCTGGATGAAGTGGCTGGACCGCTCTCCCTGCCTGTAACATAGGCCCCAGAACCCTGATGGTGGGTCCTGGGGCTGGATTGACTGCTCCTTGATGCAGTGGAATGATGGCTCCCTGTGAATGGAATGACAGTCCCAGAACCCTGACAGTGGGTCCTGGGACTAGAGTGGCTGTTTCTTGATGTGATGGAATGACAGCTCCTTGTGAGCAGAATGACAGCCCCAGAACCCTGATGGTGGGTCCTGGGGCTGGAGTGGCTGGCATACTCAGCTGAGTGTTGCAGGCTGGCTTGCATCGGTGGAGCAGTGGCAGAGACCCGGCCAGGGCTCAGTGGGTGGCACCTCTACTTGACCAGGCATTACAGGCTGGCATCCTACTCAACTGAGCTCAAGAAGCTCTATTGCAAACTGGGCAAACCTTGCCTGCAGGCGCACTCATCTGAGCTATGCCAGTCTACAAGAGTGTGGAGCAAATGGCTGAAGTGCAGTACCAGCAGCAGCAGCAGCAGAAGACATTGGATTGCCCGGGTACAGTAACTGCAGCTGGCACCCCTGCTTGGCCAGGCATTGCAGGCTGGCTGGCATCGGTGGAGCAGTGGCAAAGGCCTGGCCAGGGCTCAGTGGATGGCACCCCTGCTCGGCCAGGCATTGCAGGCTGGCTGGCCTGGATGTGGGACACTTGCAGACAAGTGGAATGATGGCTCCCCATGAGTGGAATGACGGCCCCAGAACCCTGATGGTGGCTCCTGGGGCTGGAGTGACTGGCACCCCTGCTTGGCTGGGCATTGCAGGCTGACTGGCATTGGCAGAGCAGCAGCAGAGGCCCGTTCATGGCTCAGTGGCTGGAATCCCTGCTTGGCCGGCCATTGTTGTTCCAGTTGGTCAATCCTTTCCCAGTGGTGAATCATGTGGCGCAGCAGCAGCAGACATTGGATTGCCAGGTCACAGAACCCATGGCACAGACAGCAGAGGCAGCATTGGCAGCAGCAGCAGACATTGGATTGCCTGAACACAGAACCTGTGGCACAGACAGCAGAGGCACAGGCAGATGTGGGAACAAATTGACAGGGCCTCTGGGGACCCAAATACCCAGAGGTTTTTGAAATTATTTAGAGGAATTGGTAAGAATTTTAATCTTGGGTGTGCCCGGGTTCCACCGGAGGAGTGGGAGGCACATTTTGCAGTCCTTTATGCATCTCCTAGTGGGGAGAGAGAGACGCTGGTTTTGTGGCCACTGATGCCCCAATGGGAGCCAGTTACACCGGGATAAATTGAGGATTTGATTGCATCCATAAACACTGGTAAGGCCCCTGGGTCTGACTTCCTCCCAGCCGAATTCCTAAAGAGCAGAGTAGATTGGTGGGCCCCGACACTGGCAGCTTAGTTTACAGGAATAAATGCTTTTGGCATTATTCCAGCCGAATGGGGTGAGGCTGTTGTGGTTCCTATTTTAAAGAAGGGTGCCTGCAATGATCCCAAGAATTTTAGACCTATAAGCCTACTTAGCATTGTTGGTAAACTCTATGCGAAGTTTTTGTTCCTTAATCTAAAGAGCTGGCTGGAGTCCCAGACCATTATGGTAAATGAACAAATTGGGTTTAAAGAAGGTAGGTCTACAATGGATCATTGTTTTCTCCTCTCTTTTTTGATTCAGAAGTTTGCTAGCGCAGGAAAAGCATTGTATGTGGCATTTGTTGACCTTCGAGCCGCCTTTGACCTGGTTCCTCAGGAACGTCTCTGGGCCAAGCTTTTGGCTCTTAATATTGATAGGAGACATCTACATTTGATAATTGGCTTACATAGCAATACATATATTCAAGTTAGGTTAAATCACGCGGGAGTTCTGTCTAATAAAATCAAGACTTAAAGGGGGGTTAAGCAGGGCTGCAGTCTGACTCCTACTCTTTTTAACCTGTATCTAAATGACCTGAGTAAGGATCTTCCCCGTGAGAAGTGTCACCCTCCTGTGGTTAGTCGTACCCATGTTTCTTGTTTGTTGTATGCTGATGACACGGTGCTCCTTTCATATACACAGATTGGCCTGAGGCGATCCTAGGATTTCTTTTGGTAAATATTGCTGTGTTAATGCTGTAGAGATTAACTATGCTAAAACTAAAGTAGTCATTTTTTCACGTAGAAAGTTGGGTCATAGGCGACTTATCAAGGGGGAGGAAATAGAACAAGTCAGGGCCTATAAATATATTGGGCTCTTCTTCCAAGGCACTGGGGGCTGGGCCATGCAACATTTGGCTGCCACAGAAAGGGCCAGGAAATTAAATAAAGCCCTTCTATCTTTTTTTCGTTCTAGGGGCGGTAGGCTGATAACCCCGGCAATCAAAGTATTTGTGCACAAATGTGTGCCACAAATTCTGTATGGTGCTCACTTGTGGGCTCTGGGGAAACTTAAGAGCCTTGATAAATTGCAGTCAGGCTTTTTGCGGGCCCTTCTCACCGCCCCTCCTGGGATTAGTACTGTGGCCATCTATATGGAATGTGGTTTGTTACCTCTCCAGGAGAGGATTTGGAAGGAAGCCTTAAATTATTGGTTAAGGTTATTTTTTGACCTGGCGGTCCCCTTATCCCAGTTGGTGGTTACTGATAAGGCGTTCAGTAGCTGGTTAATGGCTGTGGTAACAAAGCTAAATCATCTTGGTTTTTCACCTGAGGCCCTTGCCCCCCTTGATTATAAAGCTGCTAAGAATTTGGTGACCCAGAGGCTTTCTGATATTGGACACCAGGAACGATGGGGGCAGTGAAGGAATGCAGGTCTCTGGGCCTGTACAGTCTATTTGCCAGTCCCGTTGATTCTCCTAAGGCATATTTGGACTGTGGACTCCCTAAATTAAATAGGAGGCTCTTTCTTCTAGCTAAACTGAATTGTTTTCCTTCTGCTGTGACTGAGGGTAGGTATCAGGGGACCCCGCTGACGAGTGACTCTGCAAATGTAATCTGCACCATGTTGTGTCAATACAGCACATACTGCTGGACTGCCCTTTGCATGCCATTGTACAGCAGAGATTACTTAGTACTGAACTTGATAACTTCCCTGGGCGGTCGGAGGAATTTTACATAAAGGTTCTATTTAGAGATCGCTCTAAGGAAGTCACTAAGAAAGTGGCATTGTTTTTATTCTATGTGTATACCAGAAAACTTGATTAAGGTCTGCCTCCTTCAGTACATATGTTTTGGTTTTGTTAAACTAATGAATCTATTTTATTGGTATTTTAAAAAAACAAAATTTCTTTTGACTTCCCCTTTGTGGTGGATTGGTTTATTTTATTTATTTTTTATTTATTTATTTTATAGATTTCTACCCCACCCCTCCTGCAAACAGCTCGGGGCAGCTTCCAACAATAAATATATAATACATTAAAACAATTTAAAGCAATCAATAATAACAATCATATATTAAAACATTAATATATATATATATTAAAACTATACATATAGTTTGTATGATTATGTATATTTTTAGGGTTTTGTGTAACATTGGAAATGGCTGTGTTACATTCTTATCTGTAATGACCTTTTTGTAAATGATTGTGGTATATTTTTATTTTGTAATGACTTTATTTGCAATGAGCTTATGGTCACGCAAGAATTAAATATTATTAGTATTAGTGTCTGACAGCAGAGGCAGCATTGGCAGCAGCAGCAGACATTGGATTGCTCGGTATCAGAACCCATGGCACAGACAGCAGAGGCAGCATTGGCATCAGCAGAAGACATTGGATTGCTGGGACACAGAACCTGTGGCACAGACATCAGAGGCAGTATTGGCAGCAGCAGTGGCCATTGGATTGCCGGGGCACAGAACCCATGGCACAGACAGCAGAGGTGGCATTGGCAGAAGCAGCAGACTTTGGATTCCCCAGTAGCAGAATCCATGGCACAGACAGCAGAGGTGGCATTGGCAGCAGCAGCAGACATTGGATTGTCGAGACACAGAACCTGTGGCACAGACAGAAGAAGAAGCATTGGCAGCAGCAGCAGACTTTGGATTGCACGGGCACAGAACCCATGGCACAGACAGCAGAGGCGGCATTTGCAGCAGCAGCAGACATTGGATTGCCCAGTAGCAGAACCCATGGCACAAACAGCAGAGATGGCATTGGCAGTAGCAGCAGACATTGGATTGCTGGGGCACAGAACCTGTGGCACAGACAGCAGAGGCAGCATTGGCAGCAGCAGCAGACATTGGATTGCCTGAACACAGAACCTGTGGCACAGACAGCAGAGGCACAGGCAGATGTGGGAACAAATTGACAGGGCCTCTGGGGACCCAAATACCCAGAGGTTTTTGAAATTATTTAGAGGAATTGGTAAGAATTTTAATCTTGGGTGTGCCCGGGTTCCACCGGAGGAGTGGGAGGCACATTTTGCAGTCCTTTATGCATCTCCTAGTGGGGAGAGAGAGACGCTGGTTTTGTGGCCACTGATGCCCCAATGGGAGCCAGTTACACCGGGATAAATTGAGGATTTGATTGCATCCATAAACACTGGTAAGGCCCCTGGGTCTGACTTCCTCCCAGCCGAATTCCTAAAGAGCAGAGTAGATTGGTGGGCCCCGACACTGGCAGCTTAGTTTACAGGAATAAATGCTTTTGGCATTATTCCAGCCGAATGGGGTGAGGCTGTTGTGGTTCCTATTTTAAAGAAGGGTGCCTGCAATGATCCCAAGAATTTTAGACCTATAAGCCTACTTAGCATTGTTGGTAAACTCTATGCGAAGTTTTTGTTCCTTAATCTAAAGAGCTGGCTGGAGTCCCAGACCATTATGGTAAATGAACAAATTGGGTTTAAAGAAGGTAGGTCTACAATGGATCATTGTTTTCTCCTCTCTTTTTTGATTCAGAAGTTTGCTAGCGCAGGAAAAGCATTGTATGTGGCATTTGTTGACCTTCGAGCCGCCTTTGACCTGGTTCCTCGGGAACGTCTCTGGGCCAAGCTTTTGGCTCTTAATATTGATAGGAGACATCTACATTTGATAATTGGCTTACATAGCAATACATATATTCAAGTTAGGTTAAATCACGCGGGAGTTCTGTCTAATAAAATCAAGACTTAAAGGGGGGTTAAGCAGGGCTGCAGTCTGACTCCTACTCTTTTTAACCTGTATCTAAATGACCTGAGTAAGGATCTTCCCCGTGAGAAGTGTCACCCTCCTGTGGTTAGTCGTACCCATGTTTCTTGTTTGTTGTATGCTGATGACACGGTGCTCCTTTCATATACACAGATTGGCCTGAGGCGATCCTAGGATTTCTTTTGGTAAATATTGCTGTGTTAATGCTGTAGAGATTAACTATGCTAAAACTAAAGTAGTCATTTTTTCACGTAGAAAGTTGGGTCATAGGCGACTTATCAAGGGGGAGGAAATAGAACAAGTCAGGGCCTATAAATATATTGGGCTCTTCTTCCAAGGCACTGGGGGCTGGGCCATGCAACATTTGGCTGCCACAGAAAGGGCCAGGAAATTAAATAAAGCCCTTCTATCTTTTTTTCGTTCTAGGGGCGGTAGGCTGATAACCCCGGCAATCAAAGTATTTGTGCACAAATGTGTGCCACAAATTCTGTATGGTGCTCACTTGTGGGCTCTGGGGAAACTTAAGAGCCTTGATAAATTGCAGTCAGGCTTTTTGCGGGCCCTTCTCACCGCCCCTCCTGGGATTAGTACTGTGGCCATCTATATGGAATGTGGTTTGTTACCTCTCCAGGAGAGGATTTGGAAGGAAGCCTTAAATTATTGGTTAAGGTTATTTTTTGACCTGGCGGTCCCCTTATCCCAGTTGGTGGTTACTGATAAGGCGTTCAGTAGCTGGTTAATGGCTGTGGTAACAAAGCTAAATCATCTTGGTTTTTCACCTGAGGCCCTTGCCCCCCTTGATTATAAAGCTGCTAAGAATTTGGTGACCCAGAGGCTTTCTGATATTGGACACCAGGAACGATGGGGGCAGTGAAGGAATGCAGGTCTCTGGGCCTGTACAGTCTATTTGCCAGTCCCGTTGATTCTCCTAAGGCATATTTGGACTGTGGACTCCCTAAATTAAATAGGAGGCTCTTTCTTCTAGCTAAACTGAATTGTTTTCCTTCTGCTGTGACTGAGGGTAGGTATCAGGGGACCCCGCTGACGAGTGACTCTGCAAATGTAATCTGCACCATGTTGTGTCAATACAGCACATACTGCTGGACTGCCCTTTGCATGCCATTGTACAGCAGAGATTACTTAGTACTGAACTTGATAACTTCCCTGGGCGGTCGGAGGAATTTTACATAAAGGTTCTATTTAGAGATCGCTCTAAGGAAGTCACTAAGAAAGTGGCATTGTTTTTATTCTATGTGTATACCAGAAAACTTGATTAAGGTCTGCCTCCTTCAGTACATATGTTTTGGTTTTGTTAAACCAATGAATCTATTTTATTGGTATTTTAAAAAAACAAAATTTCTTTTGACTTCCCCTTTGTGGTGGATTGGTTTATTTTATTTATTTTTTATTTATTTATTTTATAGATTTCTACCCCACCCCTCCTGCAAACAGCTCGGGGCAGCTTCCAACAATAAATATATAATACATTAAAACAATTTAAAGCAATCAATAATAACAATCATATATTAAAACATTAATATATATATATATTAAAACTATACATATAGTTTGTATGATTATGTATATTTTTAGGGTTTTGTGTAACATTGGAAATGGCTGTGTTACATTCTTATCTGTAATGACCTTTTTGTAAATGATTGTGGTATATTTTTATTTTGTAATGACTTTATTTGCAATGAGCTTATGGTCACGCAAGAATTAAATATTATTAGTATTAGTGTCTGACAGCAGAGGCAGCATTGGCAGCAGCAGCAGACATTGGATTGCTCGGTATCAGAACCCATGGCACAGACAGCAGAGGCAGCATTGGCATCAGCAGAAGACATTGGATTGCTGGGACACAGAACCTGTGGCACAGACATCAGAGGCAGTATTGGCAGCAGCAGTGGCCATTGGATTGCCGGGGCACAGAACCCATGGCACAGACAGCAGAGGTGGCATTGGCAGAAGCAGCAGACTTTGGATTCCCCAGTAGCAGAATCCATGGCACAGACAGCAGAGGTGGCATTGGCAGCAGCAGCAGACATTGGATTGTCGAGACACAGAACCTGTGGCACAGACAGAAGAAGAAGCATTGGCAGCAGCAGCAGACTTTGGATTGCACGGGCACAGAACCCATGGCACAGACAGCAGAGGCGGCATTTGCAGCAGCAGCAGACATTGGATTGCCCAGTAGCAGAACCCATGGCACAAACAGCAGAGATGGCATTGGCAGTAGCAGCAGACATTGGATTGCTGGGGCACAGAACCTGTGGCACAGACAGCAGAGGCAGCATTGGCAGCAGCAGCAGACATTGGATTGCCTGGGTACAGAATCCAACCCATGGCACAGACAGCAGAGGCAGCATTGGCAGCAGCAGCAGCAGACATTGGATTGCCAGGGCACAGAACCCGTGGCACAGAGAGCAGAGGCAGCACTGGCAGCAGCAGTGGACATTGGATTGCCCGGTAGCAGAACCCATGGCACAGACAGCAGAGGCAGCATTGACAGCGAGAAGACATTGGATTGCCATGGGTCAGAACCTGTGGTACAGACAGGAGAGGCAGCATTGGCAGCAGCGGCGGACATTAGATTGCCGGGACAGAACCCATGGCACAGACAGCATAGACAGCATTGGCAGCAGCAGCAGACATTGGACCAACCAGGCACAGAACCCGTGGAACAGCAGAGATGTCAGCAGCAGAATTTGCCTGTGTGCAGCACCCATGAATCCAGGATGGTAGGATTTGCAAGGGAAGAGCTCCCATACAGCAGCAGACAGCAGCAGCAGAATTGCGTGGGCACATTTGGATTTGCCAGGGCAGAGAACCCATGGACCAGCAGACAGCAGCAGCGGTATTGTCAGGCCAGTGGGGCACATCACACAAGGTTGCCAGGGCACGCAGACAGGAACCTTGGCATGAGAGGCAGGCTGTGGCAGGGCTTCAGCTTTGCCACAGTGTGGGCAGACAGGCACCTTGGCATGAGCAGAAGCCAAACTGAAGCAGGGTTCAAGATTGGCAACCTGGGCAGGTGGGAAGACAGGCAGTGTGGCATGAGCATCAGAAGGCTGGCTGAGGCATGGTTTGATCTTGGCCACCTGGGCGGGCAGGCGGGCAGGCGTGCAGATGGACGAGCAGACAGGCAGCATAGCATGAGCATGGGAAGGCAGACTGAGGCAGGGTTTGATCTTGGCAACCTGGGTGGGCAGACAGGCAGTGTGTCATGAGATGCAGTAGGGAAAGCAGGCTGGGACCTTGGCAGGGCACTCAGATAGGCTGGCGAAGACTGTGCAGTGTGCACGAGAGAGAGCCCATCAGATAGGTGGGCCGAGATCATCTAACGAGAGGCTGACTGGCAGGCTTACAGCTTCCCTATGCCACCCTGCATAATGAGGTCTGTCAGATAGGCTGGCCGAGGCTGTCTAGTGAGAGAGAGAGGCAGGGCACGTGCCAGGCATTGGGAGGGAGGGACAGCACCTCAGCAACAGCAGCCCAGATTGAGGAGGAGACTGCCCAGGCATGGAATGAGGTGTGCCACTGCACCATCAATCCATGTCCAGGTGCAGCTCGGGGAATCCCAGCAGCAGAAGGTTCACCTTTATAAAAAGCAACTGCTCCACCAACTTGTCCCCTAGTCTCAGGCGGTGCGGCGAGCAAATGTCCCCTGCCATGGAGAACACATGCTCGCTGGGGACACTCGGTGGGCAGAACAACAGACCCTTGGCCACTTTGGACAGGGCCAGCCACACGTTGGTCTTGCCGGCCAAGTAGGCCAAGGGATTGCTGCTGGGTTCAATGCACGGCTCCTCCTCTAGGTAGCTCTCCACTGCTGCTGAGGCGCTGTCGTACTCCCTCACATAACTGTTCCTTGGCACCACTTCTACCACTGCCCTCAACCACGCTGCCCTCAGCCATGCTGCNGACCCTTGGCCACTTTGGACAGGGCCAGCCACACGTTGGTCTTGCCGGCCAAGTAGGCCAAGGGATTGCTGCTGGGTTCAATGCACGGCTCCTCCTCTAGGTAGCTCTCCACTGCTGCTGAGGCGCTGTCGTACTCCCTCACATAACTGTTCCTTGGCACCACTTCTACCACTGCCCTCAACCACGCTGCCCTCAGCCATGCTGCCTGCCCATGCTCGCCAGAGTGCCCTGCACATATGAGCTGCTGCTGGCAATAGGGGTGCTGCTGATGCTCAGCCTGCTGCTGGTGCTGCTACTGCTAGGGCTGGGGGAAGGAATAGACCCTGCCAGCTGAAAGGGGTGGTTGCTCCCACTCCCACCATCCTCAGGGGCAACCTGGTGCTGCCTCACAGTCTCAAGAGCCCACTCTGCCTGCCGGACCCTCTCCACCAGCTCACCCTTCCAGTGCCCATAGAGCGGTGTCTGGCGGGCCACACTGCCCTTGACCCTGGGGTCCAGCATGGTTGCCAAAATGTATTCCGCCTGCTTCAGGAGCTCATCAAACTGCGCCTTCAGCCCTGCCTTCAGCTGCCCTGCCTTCAGCTGGTAAAAAGCTATGGTCTAGGGTACTTTAACTCACATTCCTCCTATCCTGCATGCACCTTGAAGAAGGGGTAGTTTTATTTTCAAAAGCCTCAACATTCATATAGAATATACTCCTGCTGCAGCCTCAGACTTGTTCTATGCTTGGAACTTTCACCACACCTTCTTTTAAGTTTGTTCATTTTCTGGGGAATACTTAGAGATAATAAAAACCTCTATTAAAACATGTCCATCAGACACAAGAAGCAGTAAGAAATTTTAAAACAGCAACATTAGACTCCCTAGCTCTCTCACTGACCAGAAAGAAAGCACTGTTTGCCAACCCCCCCCACCAGCATTTAATTTTAAAACAACAACAACAACAGCAGCAAAGTTTTGGAGAGAGCAAGAGAAAGAAATAGATTCCCTAAAGCATGCAGCTCCCCCAGAGAATAAAAGACATTTAAAAAAAAACACTTAAAGTCACTGGGGACAGAGAAAACTAATATAAACATTACTTGGAATCTCTGGAGAGAGAGAAAAGAGGGCCCCCTGCTTTCTTCTCCACCCAAACCAGCATGGGCACCTAAGGATTACAAGGAAAGAATCCATAAATAAATATTTTTTTATAAGCAGAACCCCAGTAACATTATCTTTAAAAAATAAAAAGATACCCACCCTCGTGGTGTACTGAATCAGTGTGGTTAGGGTAGAGGCCTTTGAACTGTAAGACAGAAAGGATAGCCACTAGGGGTGGGAATACCGGCAAATCCGGAACCCAATAATGCCGGTACTGGGCGTACCGGCATTATCGGCTTCAACCCGGTAAATCCGGTCTGGTTACCGGATTCCAGGTACCGGATTTTTTTACATTGCAGCCATTTAAATGAATGGCTGCAATGTAAGTCCCAACAAAAAAGTAAAAAAAACAAACCCTCCCCGAGTCCAGGCTGCGTGGGTGGAAGGGGGGACACCCCCCACCCACCCTGCCCAGCCTGGATTTTTGTTAAAAAAAAGAGCCCACCCCCCAGCACCAGCGGCCGCGGCATCCCCGCAGCCGCCGGTAAGTATAGACCCGATCCCTGGGGGGGGTGTTTAACACCCCCCCAACCCCCCAGGGATCACCCCTACTAAAGTTGAGTGCTTTACCTTTGCGGAGCTCCG